>JAYESA010000051.1:685000-860588 GCA_036927795.1 Iris macrosiphon | reverse complement strand
GGATTATTCCCTTAGCTAGGTGCATTGTATTCTTTATTAGCATGCAAGGGGTGATTCACCTAGTGACTAGCATGTATCGTCCATATTTTAAGTGTGTTGGCTAAGCAAAGACAAGTTCATCGTAGCCACCCACCTTAGCAATGATTCGCCTCGGTCGAGCGATACTTTGAGTGAGCCTTTGAAAGTCTAAGTCTGAACTCGTGAAGGGCCAAGTTTGGAAATCATTTGCCTCAAATGAGTCTTCTCGCTAAGCAAAGTGGGTTGAGTCGTTGCACTTGCTTTATTTGAATCGACTATCCGCTTGAGCGAAACGGGTCGTTACAAGACAGAAATTAGTTACAAAAGTTGTACTAAAGGAAGATTTGTGTTAGAAAGGTACCAAAAGGATTGAGTGAGGAGATGTCATGAGAACTTAAAAGAGCTATTGGAATTATTGCTAAGGAATAGTTGGCCGAGCGTATTAAATGACCTATATATTGGAATAAAGTTGTATATGTGGCCATTTGATATCTTTAACCCATGGCATTGGCTGAAAGCACCATATTTCAGGGACGCCTAAAATGTGTTTTTGATCCAAGTTAAGTGGTAACCTGAATTCAAATGAAGCTGCAGTGAGAAGCAATGTAACCTAATAGAATATACTCAAAGTTGGGACAAAAGAAAGTAGATGGAAGATTGAATCAATTGGTATACTGGGACAAGATGTCGAATTGTGCAAGCATTGTTAACGTAGGATGTAGAACTTAAGCCAAAGGGAATGTTGGTTGACGAATTCAGTGTATGAGATATAATGAGTTTAGTTTTAAGTTTTGAGGACAAAAAATTTTTCTAAGTAGTATATTATGTAGAGCCCCACTCTGCATGGTGCACTAGGAGGGTTGGGTTGGATCGAAAAAGCCTGGTGGACTTGGACTTATGCGGAGGAATCAATTCAGGAGGCTATGAGATCATGTTGGGAAGTCCCTTCCAATAAATGTGAGTGATGTTTGTTCTTCAATCCTTAATCTTCATGCTTTAGGTTGCGTAGTATACTGTAACAATTGTAGAAGCATACAAAAAATATGCCTCTAAATAATATTAAAATCAAAGGAAGAATGGCGCACTCCTTTACAAAACAGATTAACAAGAAAAGTATGGCGCACTTTCTTCAAAAGAGAATGGAGGTGCACTCTAGTCTAGCTTTACAAAGAAAGGTGCACAATTCTTACATTTCTTCCCCCATATTTAATACAATGAATCTGACAGACTGGCATAACAGTCAAGAAGATCAGAGTCACTATTACAGGAGATTTTTAGTAGGTAGACCCAGGTTGTCGTTTAGTGGACTGCCTGGCCAAACTCTTACAGAGTGAACAATTATGCCAAACTCTTACAGAGTGTGCTAGTGCAGCCATTATCACTAAATATCATCAGAGTGTGTCGTTGCAGCTACTATATCCAAATCTTCTTAAAGTATGCTAGTATGGTTGTTGTCTTCAAACTTCGTCGAAGTGCAAAAAAGTTGTTGAACTTCTTCAATTGTGTGCCAAACATCTTAACTAACATTGAGCGGTTATCATTACATATCTTTCATGCCTTGTTTCTTATTAGACATGCACAAATAATTATCCCCATGACCTATGCTTTTTCTAGTATAGGAAAGCCCACAATGGCAAATGGCAAATACAGTACAAATTGCTCGAAGTACGTGCATACTTCTATAACCGTACCTGAAAGTTATAAATATATGACCAGTTCTTCATCCATGGTGGGAGGGATAGAGAAACGAATAGACAGAGAGAAAAAGAAAGAAGCTTTTTGGTGCCAGTGTTGCCTGAATTTTCTTGTCTGCAAATTCTCAAGTGTCCGTGTGTGCATCTCTTCTTTGGTGTCAAGTAGTCCAAGGAGTAAATTCATCGACCACATATCAAATCTCTATAGCTATACTTTTCCATAATTATTGTACTATAGATTCTTGTATAGGATTTATTGTAATCTTCTTTCTTTAATAAGTTTGTAATACAAAGGTTTGTATAACATTTTGTTCATGACATACAAAATAGTGACCCTGTTGGGGATAACCTTCTCCTCTAATGAGAAGGTGATAGCTCAATATGACACCGCGTTGGTTGGTTCAATGTAAAGACATTGGCATAAAATTCGACCAGAAAGTTTATGAAGAGATGCTCGCTGGGGGTAGTACTAGCCCCTCAACCGTAGTCAAGTCCAAGAAGGTCCGTAAGACGTAGCGGCCCAAACCCCGCTTTTCCTATCCTGAAGTCCCTTCTAACAAGGGGAAGAGGGTGATGACTGCTACAAATGAGGATTCCCTCACAGTTTCTCCATCCCCAGTCTGTGACTTAGTGGATATTAATTTTCTCGTCCCCAGTTTATAACTTGGTGGATACTCCCTTTAGCCACCCCAATGTGCTAACTAGGGGGAACAAATTGCGACACCTTCGCAACAATAAGCAGAGGGTAAACCAATCTTTCCTTGGCAGAGGAACTCATTATGATGCTAAGGGGATTGTTGATCCTCGTACAGCCCGAGTTTGAACAAACCCAATGCAATGCGCAGAGCAGTATCAACAAAGACTACTACTCAAGGTGTTGGCGCACTTTTTGCCCCATCCGAATTACTTGGTGAGAAAGTTATTCAAAAACCACGCCGTCCAAAGAAAGACTTACTACCTCAACTCAAAATTAGCCGCACAATAGAAGAAAAGTAATGTGCCACTTCTTCTGAAGTTCAACATTGTATGCCTAAAGCACAAGATAAATGGACAACATTGTGCGCGCAGACACAGAAGAGGTGTACTCTTGCAGAAGGCGTCATTCAAGCCAGTGCTTCACTCTACACGCAGGGTACCAAATGTGTGTGCAAAATTTAATTTACAAAATATAAAAAGGCAAAGTCTACCTTCTTCTTCTTCTTCTTCTTTCCTTCCTCCTCTTGACTTATGCGAGATTATTGTGCAAAAGCGTAAGGGGAAGGGACCATCTATGCCTCCAAAAGTGCTTCCAAATGATCACCCTTGTGGTGGTCATCAAGTTGTAATCAACTGTTGTTGCACCAAAATAGTTAAACTTTTATCTAAATGGTCTTTGTTTGATAATTTAAGTTACACCCTGCCTGCTATACAATATTCTAGGGAGCAAGTCGACAAATAGGAAGATGATGAGGAATTACTTCTGGCTCTAATTTATATGGCTTTTGGACTCCCCGGTAGAGAAAGAGGTTCAAGAATGCCTAGTCAAAGGAGGTTCGATCAGCTAGTCGAATCCTTTGAAGGAGTATATCAAAACACCTATTCCCGGATAAGGCAATTCTCTCACACAAAAAGTGGTCTCTCTTCAGATTCTAAAGATGACTTTCCTGGGGGTAGCAATCCTCCTGAATCCGAAACCGACTGTATAAACTCCAAATATACAATACAATCCACTAGTTCTTCTATTGTCTATAGATAAGTGGGTGTATATGCTATCGATGATGAACAAGACTCTTCTCCATCTAGAAGTACTGAATGTCACCCCCCACATTTCGGATTAGGGGTATTTTTATATTTTCATAATTAATGTGTAAATGATTGTATAATATTTAATTATAATTAATTGCCGTAATTTTATTAAATTATCGCGCCTTACCTTTGCTTCGATATTTGGAGCGTTACCCTATCTTTTGTCTTCCAACAGATTTCACAACCTTGTCATAGACGTGCCCGCCTTCCATTCGAACCTTTTTGTAACTCATAATTATGCTCTCTTGTGCTTCATTTTAGCCGCATAATATTCGTCGTGGACGTTTATTTAATTTCTAAATAAAATTTGACTTTGTATCGTTGTGCATTCCAATCAAAATTGGAGGCAATCTTGACCCATTTTCGTGCAACCCGAATTAGGGTAATATTCTGTTCTGAGTCTTCTTCACTAATGATATTTGTGACCCAACCTAAATTTGGCCCCATGTACTCCTAATTAATTTTAGAACGCCAATTGTATCTATTTTTAATTAATTAAAACCAGAAACCCACTTCTGTGCAATTTTCTAATTGTTGGAGACTTAATTGCAAAATTTTAATTATGTGTCACCATCCTATTGGTTTAACCTAAATAAAGAAAACAACCCCTCTCTCCTCCTTTCTTTTGTTTGCATTTTTCTCCATGTTGAATCTAGGCCTTCCATTTTAAATAAAGCCATCATCACCACACAACATCCTCTCTATTATATATAAATACACCTTAACCCTTTTCCCAAAGCAACCCCATCCTAATACTTGGCCGGCCCTAATTCCTAGGAGGTCACAACATCTCCTCTCACATACAAAAACTACCATCCCCATGAAAAATTCTTCACAAATACAACACCTTCACCAACACCAAATCTAACCCTAACCACACTCAACCGGCCACTCATCCGACCCCGGCGGCCAAGCTCCGGCCACCTCCCTTCCCCGGAGCTCACCGTCCACCCGATCACCCAGCTGCTGTCCCCCTACTTCGGCCGACCGCTCGAGCATCCCTCCACGCCGAGACGACCTTCTTCCCGCCAACTCCCCCTCCATCTTCTCCGGCGCTGCTACTCCGGCACCGGCTACGAACCCCCGCCGAGGACCCCGTTCCACTCCTTTGCACTCGGCCATCCCCCTCCGGCCGGCGACCCGAAGCTCTACCCCACATGACACTTCCCCGACCACGCTGCACAGCCGAGCCCCCTGCCTCCTCCTTCCCGTATCACCATTCACCCGATCGATCCTCCTCCTGCACTCGGCCCAGACCTCCTCATCACAACCCTCGGCCCACCTGTATCATCTTCACCTCAGCCTGCAGACGCCTGAAGCCAATGACAGCTCCGGCCAACCCGACAGTGCGCCTCGACTCGCCGTTTCTCTCCTTTCGACCTCCGAGCTCCCCCTCCGGCCACGTCGATGAGATCCGGCGGCCAACCCAGCAGCACCACCATCATCATCAGTAGCTCCACCCACATCCGACCAACCTGCCCCCTGCCCGGCCGAGATCCCCTAGCCGAGTCCCTTCTTCTCCGAGCGGTGCAACACCACCACCTCGTCGTCGTCGTAGACGCGCGCAGGTACGGTCCTCCCCCTCGTGTACGTGTATGAGTGTACGTATGTAGGTAGGTATATATGTATGTATTAGTTTACATTATTCAATATATATATATATATATATATATATATATATATATATATGTAATGTATTTTTGGTATATATATACACATATATATATAGTATATGTTGGTAAAATGTATTTTGGTATATATATATATATATATATATATATATATATATATATATATATATATATATATATGTATGTATTTTGGTATATGTATGTATGTATATATATACATATATATATATATACCAAAAACGTATTTTTGGTATATGTATGTATGTATGTATATATATATATATATATATATATATATATATATATATATATATATATATATATATATATAAGTATGTATTTTGGTATGTATATATGTAGTATATATATATTGTATTGGTATGTATGTATATATGTACTTATATACATATATGGTATATGTATATTCTAGTATATATATACATATATATACAAGTATATAGTATATGTATTTTCATTGGTATATATGTACATAAATATAGTACAGACATATTTTCACTAGTATAAGCATATGTATATGTTCAATATATATATATATATATATATATATATATATATATATATATATATATATATATATATATATTCTTTTATACACATAAATAATAGTTGTTATATATAATATATGGTATGTATATATATATATATATAGTATATTATTCTATTTAGTGTATATACATTTTATACATATTTGTATATCATTATTGGTATACCCATAAATATGTATTAAATTCAATTATTGATAATATGTATAATTGATGAATGTTTTAGGCGACCCAAGTGCAATTACGGATACCCCATCTTTACATTGACCTGTAACCCTATAAATGTTAGTTGACTGCCATATGTACACTAACGTACTGGCGAGCCCCGTATCATTTTGACCGTCTGTCTTGCACAGCAATCACAGACGCGACGCCTGTGCAACTTGACGCACTTGACCCTAGTTGACTAGTGCCATACCTGGCATAGCCTCTGAGTTCGATGTATTTTTGATTGTGTGTTAGTGTAGCATCTGATGTAGTATTGTATTATTTTATAATATATCTATAGGACTGTTGGATTATCCAGGCGATACATTAGAACAGGACATTGGTATTACCAACTAAGGACCTAAGGTGAGTACATTCTCTGATAATTTCTAATTATTTGATAATATCTATAATTCCAGTATCTAGAAATATTATATCTGATTCTTGATACTGTGCTACACAGACTAGTATATAGATTGGACCTGCAATCATGAGATATTATATTGATAATATATTGGATATTGCTCGTGTATCATGACGTATCGTGATTGATCCACTGTACTAGTTGGGGGCGAAGAAAATATTAGTAGATTATGTGATCATACCCAACTCTATATGCATCATAACTCACCCCACATCTTACGTCGGGTGCGGCCTGACCATTACATGCCTCATAGCTGTTATATATGATTAGCTTGACCTCTACATGCATCATAGCTAACCAAATGGTTAGCCTGGCCTTACATGAATCATAGATAATCATATATAGTCAACCTGATCCTGTCCTAAGCCGATCACATGATAGGCTGATATTTTAAACACTTAGAATAGTTATAGTTCTCTATTTTAGATCATATACTACATCATCCGTATATGATATTGTATCTTGTTCTCTTTATTTCATATATGTACTAACTGTTTCATATTGTCTATATTGCCTGTCTTTTTATATTGCATGTCTCTTTATTTTGCCATTATATTTATTCATTGTCTTCTCTCAGTATATAGCATTATCTGTTTATTGTTTTATAGCCCTTATCAATTAAATGGAAATATTATTTGAGATGTACTTTGCTCCTTCCTGACTGGAAAATATTTTCCAGACTATGCCTAGAGGACTGGTGTCCGACACTTATGGACCACAGGGTGACTAGCTGAGACTTGGACTTGGTAGTTTAGTTGTGATTCCGGGAGGTTTAGCCGGAATCACTAGATATCTAGTTAGTTTCTTAGTTGTCTATTTTGGTACCGGATTTATCTCCGGCAAACTTATTTGAGACTTGGATTATATTGTTGAGTTAGACTATTTCTATTTTAGACTTGTGTTGCATCTTACTTGTTTCTTCGAGATCTTATCGTGTTGTAGTTGTGATAAAGTATGTTGTTCATATTATATTGTGGTATCCGTGTCTCCTCATGGAGTCGGATGCTCGTATGAGATTGTTTGGATAGCATCAAGACCTAGACAGCGTTCTACCGTCAATGCTGCGGCGTAGGCTGGACGTACCCACGCTCTCGTGCCCCTATACCGGGTGCGGGTCATGACACATTTTTAGTGGTAGCCCATGCAGGTCAGACTTCGCAAGTTGTGCGATATCGTGGTAGTGCGACGTATTAGTTGTACTACTGCGTGCCTGCTATAGAATATAGGACATAGGATACTAGGATGAGAGAGGATACTCAATCACAAATTTCTTGAGAGATTTCTGGGACGACCCCTTGGGAATCTTATTATAATTTCTAATTTTAATCCTTCGCCCTTGTTTTCGTCCGTCCTCACTCGTTGATATTGAGTTTGATTCTTCTTGATCAGTTGTTAAATTTAATTCTTGGTATCATTGTTGAGTTAATTTTATATCAAGATGAATTTTATGGGCTAAAATTTACGGTATCATCTGATGACATATGTTGATGAGGATAGTGAGAAAGGTAAAACGTCTACTTTGGTTATGGAACCTAGAGTTTATCGCAGCCATACTAGCTATCATGACGAAAACGTAGGAACCTGACTTGGATGTACATACTGTAGTTATGAAACTTATAGTCTCTCACAGCCACACCGGTTGGCGTGGCGAAGATTCTAGATGACATGATTATAGAGTTGCATACCTTAGTTACGGAACCTGTCGTTTATCGCACCTATGCTTACTAGCGTGGCGAGGATTCTGAGTGTCATGGTTTCTGACAAACGTGTATGATTATCATGTTGTATCTTAAATTGGTTCTTAAAGTATTATCTCAACACTTATCTATTTCTGTTATTACAGGACTTTAATTCATCGCTTCTTTGTTTGTTAGCAGTATAAATACCTTCAGTCCTCAATCCAGTTCCTTTTTTAGCTTCTAATCTTTGAGGATTCCTTGTTAAGTATGATAATTAGTGACTTATAATTATGTATGTGTCTTGTATTAGTGTTGACTAAGTGTGACTTGTGAGCTTGTAAGTGCTTCTTGGTTGGACATGTGAGCAGTAGTCATTAATCTAGAGTTAACCCGTAACATAGTACCTTATAGCAATAGCTCTAGGATAGGTGTTATTATAGTACTATAAGTAGAAGGAGAGTATAGAGTATCAGTGATAGTTCCAAGAGTTAGTATCAGAGCTAGCATACCCGTCCTGGATAATCATGATTATATAATTGGATGATCTATGTAAACAATTAAGTATCAAGGAATTGTGTTAAGGATTAATGGAGCATGATGTTCAATTTGATGATTGATACCGGGTGTGTTAAAAATAAAGAAATGTATACGCATAAAGAGTTACAATGAGATGTCATGAGTAGAGAATATCAGGATTGGTAATGAAAGTGGTGAAGCGTATCACAGATTAATTTAACAGGCTGTAAAAGATTAAAGAGAAATACATATACATCAATCGAGATGAAGAACCATATACTTGCCCATGAGAGTAAAGTGAAACATGGGTGTTATAGAAGGTGCAAGTAATCGTGAGTTCTAATAAGTTGATGAGATGATCCAATAATGAAGCTAGTGTTATCATACCAAGAGTACTAATGATTCTATATCGAGGATTAGTCAAGAATGATGCTAATAACAGTAAGCACTTCGTGTGATGATGATTAGATTAATATACTAGTTAATATAGATTGAAAATCATGGAAGAAAATATGTGTGATGATAACCTTAATTATTGGGAGTGATAGTACAAGTAATCCGGGTAGTGCAAATTTTCGTACACAGTTAAGGATGTAAATAATTGGTGTATTAGTGTGCACCTTGAGTATTAGAAACCGTGAGCATTTATATGTATACTTGTGAATTTAATTTTATCGTTTAAAGAGTAGAAATGAATTGTAATTTTTAAGAATTTTAAGGAGTTAAGATTTTATGTTGTTAAAATATTGAGGATTCAAAAAAATTGATTCAATAAACATGGTCAAGGCTATAAAGATTTTAGAAATGATTAAAATTTTATTTCGATATTGAGTATTTGACTTTTGAGGAAGTATATGCATTTTATTTTAAATTGTTCAAGGAGTTAAACCTTGAGGATCTTATTTTGAGGATTAATTTTTCGGTGGGTAAGAAATATATTAGTATATGAGTGGATGAAGTGCATACGTAAGGATCTGTTGACTTGGGCATGTTTGAGATGGCACTGCAAATAGACTTGGGTGTCCATCTAGAGTTGTATTAGAAAGAATAGTACTTAGTATGGTGTGTTGCACTTGGTGTGCACTTGAGTGATAAGAACAACTAGTATGAACAATTGTAGTAGGAAAGAGAACTAGCAGTGGGTGTACTTGTAGTAGAACAGAGATACCTAAAGTGATAGGAGTATCAAACCTTGAATGCATCATTGACCTATGATTGTGCTAGAGGTCCTTGGTATCAGATTTTGGTATTAATAGACAGGTCTGTGTAATATGGATGTATTCATGGATGTTGTGAACTAATTATTAGTTGATATGGGTACCAGTGTATAAGGATAGGAATTAGTTAGTGAATGTGCCAGAGTTAAGTGTATATTAGAGGATGAAGATATCCAAGTAATGGGTTAGAAGACTATATTATGTTCTTCCTCTTGTTCCTTTTTTGTCTATTGATTGATTGATTGATTGATTCCTTAGTACCTTAGTTGTATTCGTGATTTCCTTGCTAGAATATAGCTAGTAGTACACCCCGACAGAGACCTTGATACCACGACAAAAGTGACTATGACCATGCATGTTTCATCTGGATTGCATATTTATCTAGAATACGTGTTGTATTGTGTATTGTATGACTGTAGGTAGGATTCTCTTAGACTTTGATTATTGAGGATTGACTGTAAGTAAAGAATCAATGAAGAGGATGTGGTTTGACAGAAAGAGACAATGCGCCTTAAAATTCGAGGATAAACAATAATTTAAACAAAGAGTTGAGAACTTGATATAACATGATTGGCGATCTTGTTAAAACGTTAATTTTATGAAGATTATGAAATGATTGAAATTGTCATTAAATTTTGAGAAAATTAAGAACATTATTACTGTATTTATTTGATTGAAAGATATAGATTTATTTAAAAATTTCAATTGAGGATTTTGTGAGTATTATATTATTTGAGTATTGTGTGGAAAAAGAAATCGAGGATTTAGATCACTAATGGATTAGTGTTGAATTCAAATTTTGGGATAAGATTTTAAATTTTTATAAACATGCAAGGACTGGATTTTTGATCAAAGGATTGGATAGTAAAATTTGTATTTAGTGATTTACTCAAAATTTGAGGAGTAAGATATTAATGGGTTGGTGTTCAAATACAAACTTTTTGGACGAGATTTTTTTTTAAATATACATTGGGTGGATTTAAAATTTGAGGATTGAATATTAAGTTTTGTATTTAGTGATTAACATAAAAATTTTGAGGAGATTTTGATAAGGATGGAAATTGATTTTTAAAGGTTTGCGGGAATATGATACTTATAAAATTTGGAAAAAGAATTTGTGAAGTAGCAATATGGATTCACTTCATGATTATGTGATCCGATGAATTTAAAATTTTGATGGAAAATGAATAAATAAATACGACTGTCGAGGATCTTAAATTTTGAGGACAAAATTCTTTTAAGAAGGGTAGACTTGTCACCCCCACGTTTCGGATTAGGGTTTTTTTCGTATTTTCATAATTAATGTGTAAATGATTGTATAATATTTAATTATAATTAATTGCCGTAATTTTATTTAATTATTGTGCCTTACCGTTGCTTCGATATTTGGAGCGCTACCCTATCTTTTGTCTTCCAACAGATTTCACAACCTTGTCCTAGACGTGCCCGCCTTCCATTCGGACATTTTTGTAACTCATAATTATGCTCTCTTGTGCTTCATTTTAGCCGCACAATATTTGTCGCAGACATTTATTTAATTTCTAAATAAAATTTGACTTTGTATCGTTGTGCGTTCTAATCGAAATTGGAGACAATCTTGACCCATTTTCGTGCAACCCGAATTAGGGTAATATTCGGTTCTGAGTCTTCTTCACTAATGATATATGTGACCCAACCTAAATTTGGCCCCATGTACTCCTAATTAATTTTAGAACACCAATTGTATCTTATTTTAATTAATTAAATCCAGAAACCCACTTCTGTGCAATTTTCTAATTGTTGGGGACTTAATTGCAAAATTTCAATGATGTGTCACCATCCTATTGGTTTAACCCAAATGAAGAAAACAACCCCTCTCTCCTCCTTTCTTTTGTTTGCATTTTTATCCATGTTAAATCTAGGCCTTCCATTTTAAATGGAGCCATCATCACCACACAACATCCTCTCAATTATATATAAATACACCTCAACCCTTTTCCCAAAGCAACCCCATCCCAATACTTGGTCGGCCCTAATTCCTAGGAGGTCACATCATCTCCTCCCACATACAAAAACTACCATCCCCATGAAAATTTCTTCACAAATACAACACCTTCACCAACACCAAATCTAACCCTAACCACACTCAACCGGCCACTCATCCGACCCCGGCGGCCAAGCTCACCGTCCACCCGACCACCCAGCTGCTGTCCCTCTACTCCGGCCGACCGCTTGAGCATCCCTCCACGCCGAGCCGACCTTCTTCCCGCCAACTCCTCATCCATCTTCTCCGGCGCTGCTACTCCGGCATCGGCCACGAACCCCCGCCGAGGACCCCGTTCCACTCCCTTGCACTCGGCCATCCCCCTCCGGCCGGCGACCCGAAGCTCCACTCCACACGATACTTCCCCGACCCCACTGCACAGCCGAGCCCCCTGCCTCCTCCTTCCAGTATCACCGTTCACCCGACGGATCCTCCTCCTGCACTCGGCCCAGACCTCCTCGTCACAGCCCTCGACCCACCGGCATCATCTTCACCTCAGCCTGCAGACGCTTGAAGCCAACGACAACTCCGGCCAACCCGACAGTGCACCTCGACTCGTCGTTCCTCTCCTTCCGACCTCCGAGCTCCCCCTCCGGCCAGGTCGACGAGATTCGGCGGCCAACCCAGCAGCACCACCATCATCATTAGTAGCTCCATCCACATCCGGCCAACCTACCCCCTGCCCGGCCGAGATCCCCTAGCCGAGTCCCTTCTTCTCCGAGCGGTGCAACACCCCCACCTCCTCATCGTCGTCGTCCTCCTTGCCCAATGCCAATGTACAAGTCGCGAATATGACGTGGACATCTCGTACTACAATGCAAGTCACTGAAGGAATATACAACTAAGCTAAATACCGTCACACGTGCTGCTCATACCGATGTCCACTCAAGCAAGAAGCATGCGTCCCTACATGAACTCACTCTATGTCATGCAAATATACATGTCAAGGCCTGGAGAGTCATATTGATAACTCCACAACTTTAGCTGGGTCTACTAGATACTAGGTCAACCACAAGTCCTAACATTAATACCTTCGTTGACTGCACTCGAGTCTTTCTTGGACGTGCACAGTTAAATACAATATTAAAAGAATAAAATATGCAACTAAATAATAACTAAATTTAAAGAGTACAACAAGGCAAGGTATACTTACCTGGGTCCTCAAACTGCGAGTGCCAATAACCTGCTCCCGAAGTCTCGCAGGACGATCCAATGGTCCTATATATAATATAATACAATATAGCATCAGTTGTTACACTAGCACACACACAAACACGATTACACTAAACTCAGAAACTACGCAAGGCAGGGGTGGTAATGGTCAACTAGCAGGGTCAAGTATGCGTGTCTAACGCACAGGTGTCATGTCCTCAAATACTGTGCACAGCAAGACAAACAACTAACTTTACATAATATTCAATTCTCCAAATCTCGTGTAGCACTAACACATGGTCTAGCTAGCAGGTGAGGGTACACATAAGGCAGTGAGTTCCAAAATACGTTTAATACATAAATATATATATTGCCTTAATATATTATCTAGTATTAATCAATACTTATAATTATATTAATACACCTAGGTCATACTTAACATATATAAATATGCTACACCCACAATTAACAACCAATTTCTAAGGGGTAAACACTAACAACTAATTCCCATGAAGTAGCGTGCTATCCCTAGTACCATTCACACATGTACACATAAAATCACAAATGAAGGCAAGCTACGAACCTTGATGGGCATGCATGGGGTCGACGATGATGATGATGATGATGATGATGATGGTGATGGTGATGATGTTGATGATGATGATGATGGTGATGATGATGATGGTGATGATGATGATGATGGTGATGATGATGATGATGATGATGAGGCTGCCGGAGGAGGGTCGGGCGAGGAGGAGGACAGGGAAGAGGGGACTGCAGTGGTCGTGCTCAGGCGGGAAAGGCTGTTGTCGAAGTCCGGCGTGGTCTGGTCGATGGTAAAGTCGTGGATGGCAGGGAACGGGGTGGCTGATGTAGCTCGATAGTGGCGATGTTGTTAATGGTGGCGGTCGGTTCAGTCAACTCCGGCAGAGACTGAGGTCAGGATGAGGAGAAGATAAAGTCGGGGTCGACTGTGGAAGTTCAGGCGAAGAGTGGTTCAGTGGGTGACGGTGGCAAGGTATTAATTGTGGTGGTATAGATGCTGTCGTGTTATCGATGGTGGTGGTGGAAGAAGTCAGGAATTGAGGTGTTCCGGCATGGGCTGCAGCCGATGGTGGTTCAGGCGAGGTCGAAGGCTCAGGCGGCGTAGGTGGTTGGGTTGGGGCTGTTCGAGTCGGGGTATCGAGGGGGTTGGGGAGGAGAAGTTGGTATTGTCGTGATGGCGATGACGAGGTGGTGATGGTGGAGATAACGCGGGGAAGATGGGGATCCGGCGGAGGATGGTAAGGAGGAGAAGTCGGGATGGATGACCGGTTGAAGTGGCGGCTGTCCCGACGGTGGATAGCCGGAGGAAGGGGCCAGAGTTGGTCGGGAATGGGGCTGTTGTAAGGTTGGTTTAGGGTTTGCAGTTTGAATATTAAAAAGGGATGGTGAGGATGATATAAAAATATAATGGAGGAAGAGTTTTGCATAAGGTGAAGAAGATGGGTGCTAGCCTAAGGATTAGGGCCGGCCATGTGTGCCTTGGGATGGGGTTGGCTTATTGGGAAAGGGTTGAGGATGAGGGATTATATATAGGAGGGTGTGTGTGGTGTAGATGATGCTCCATTTTGAATGAATGGCCAAGATTCAATATGAAGGAGAGGGTACAAACAAAAAAGGGGAGAGAGGGAGAGTTGGACCGGTCAAAGAGGGAGGGGGTTGGTTCTTCATGTGCCTTGACCAATAGGATGGTGACACCTCATTGCACTTTTGCATAAAAGTCCCTAAAAATTAGAAAATTGCACAAAAAGTAGAAATTAGAATTTAATGAGGGAAAACACCATGTTTGGGGTGATGTAGTAGATGAAAAGGGTGTGTGGTATTTAGTATGAGTCTTGAGGGTGTGAATGGGGGTTTGGTTTGGTATTGGGTCTAGTTTTGGGTTAAGTTGGGTCCTTACACCAATTTAATTAAAATTAATGTAAATGGTATTCTAAAATTAATTGGGAATACATAGGGTTAAAATTTGGTGGAACACAAGTGTCATGGACATAGTAGACTCAGAATAGAATATTGTCAATATTCGAGTTGAACAAAATGGGTCGAGGTTGCGTCTCCAATTTCGATTGGAACGGACAAGGATGCAAAGTTGGATTTATTTGAATTTAAGAACGGACGTTTGTAACGAATATAGTGCGACTAAAATGGAGCACAAGAGAGGGTATTTTTGAGTTACACATGGATCAGAATGGAAGGTTGGCACGTTTAAAAAAAGTGTGTAAAATTTGTTTGAAGGTAAATGCTAGTGTAGCGCTCCAAATATCGAAGCAATGGTAAGGTGCACTAAGTGATATAAATATTGCACAATAAATCAGAAACACTGTGTTCTAATTCTAATTGGCTTCAAACTATCCCTAGTCTCTCTATCTAAGCTAAGTAGACCTAAATTTGGTCGAGGGGTTTTATAATCTACCCAACTTATAAGAATTTTGTCCTCAAAATTAAAACAAACACATAACAGACTATAAATTATTAAGCAATGCTACGAACATACCTAGGACAGGTGGTGTTGGCCTTTGCACTATCTGTTGGGCTCTATTGACATACTGGGAACACTCTGGAGCCTGATATTGGTTCGATCTGCACCTCAAATACTGTCATAACCTTCTTCTGCAACTAGGACGGTTAATATCTCAACATTATTTCCTAGGTATAACGTCATCATCCTATAGTATCCATAATGAAATCATGAAACCTAACTTCTTATAATCAGTCCTAGCAGCGACAAGTCTATTCGGTCAGTCATACCTAGTCTAGAAGCTCAACTCGAACAATTTCTAGGAGAAATATTTGTAATAAAATACCACATAAGTCTCTACTCAATACATAGTAATAAGGATATATAGAAATTATGTAATAATTATCTATTCAATCATTCTAAATACCCTAGAATAAAATGCAATCAATAATAATAAGAATACCAATCCTAAAATCTAAAAATCTATCGGCTAGGGTAATTTGGAAACATGTTCCCGCATACCCACCTACTACTAAGGATTAGGTTCAGCAAGCTCATATCCTATTAGTCAAAAGTCTAAACCTCTATCCCTAATATTCAGCTACAATTCTTGTCAGACTCATATCTTCTATTTATATCCCATACTCACGTGTCAATATATAATCTAAGAGTCTAGTGGTAATCATCTACCGATTGACCAATGAGTCAGCGTGTGATCTAAACTTATATTTTGTTCCTTGAAATAAGACCTTTGTAGAATGTCTAATTCTGAAAGGTAAAGAGTGAGCGGGCTTGGTAGGTCGATCCACGATCACCCGTACCGCATTGCGACTACTGGGCCTCCTCGGAAAGCCCGTAATGAAGTACATAGTTATGTGCTCCCATGTTCACTCAGGTATCGTGAGTGGATTAAGTAAACCTGTAGACCTCTGATGCTCAGCCTTGACCTGCTGACACACTAGGCACTTCGCCATAAAGCGGGCTATCTCCATCTTCATTCCATGCTACCCATAGTACTGCCTCAAATCTCTGTACATCCTGTGCTTCCTGGATGAATAGAGCATGCTGAACTGTGCGCCTCCGATATCAGCTCCTAACGAAGTTCTCCGTTCGGGACATAGAGACGATCTCCACATCTCAAAGTCTCATCTTCGTGTACGTGTAATCCTGTCTACATCCTGTCCTCTGTCCTCTGTCGAAGCCTCTGGAATCTGGCATATGTTGGCAAGGCAGCCTTGATCTTCTCAACCAATGTCGATTGCACCTGCTAACTTGACAACTGGCCGTCTACTCCGGGCATAATGACCTCTATACTCAACTGCTCTAGATCACTCAACAGGTGTTGCTGGGTAGTCAAAAAGAATGCCATGGGCCTCCTGCTCAATACATCAGTTACTATGTTGTCCTTTCCTGGATGGTACTGTAGCTCAATCTCATAGTCTGTCATCACCTCGAGCCTTCAGGTACTTTTCTAAATTTAAAAAAAACTCAAGGTCAGGTACTTGTCGCAAATCTCATCTTGTTGCCACTCTACTTTTTTACCTCAAACCTGAGGTTTCTCCTAGTTTACTCCATGCGTACCCTTCATCCAAACTATATCGGTACCATCTTGTTTATAACTGGCCAGCCATTATAGTTAGTTCACGATATCCAACTCAAGGCTATAACATCTGTCGATACTCTCATCCTTCAATCTAATAGCTCTATTCCAGATACTAGCTTAACCAATCGAATTATCAATAGGAAAAATACGAGCCTAATAGACACTGACAGCCAAAATAAGTCTAGTACCTCTAATCTAATTTAAAAGCTATACTGTAGTACCTAAGTTGTCAAGTCAATCAACAACCAATCTAGCAATCCACGTATCTATTTTAGCCTAGTCCTATAATCATCATTATCTAAAGGGTAGGAAAATTTTTAAGTCTGATACTGTAAGTCACGAGGTAACTAGGGATTAACCACTATGGTTTGCTACCCTAAGTGCTATTTTATACCCGATTTTTATTAGTATCCAATAATCTTCTTCTAAATGTGAGTTTAAAATTCTGTCTTGCCAAGTTCATAAGGTCACTCCTTGTATTACTACCATAAGACTATAACTAATTCCTTGTATCATTAACACGAGGCTACAACTGACCCTAGTATCTAGCTATGTCTTCTCTAAATTATTCTAGAGCCTTGGAATCAAACAACCTTTCTAGCTTCTAATACTAACCAATCACAGCTACCTTAAGTAAGGGAAGGGTCTAGTTTTAAGTCTCTACTTCTACGTCTAATTCTTACGCCAACAGTCTATACTAACTCTAGTAACAAGAAAGAACTTATCGATCTTCCCTACCATGGTTAACCATCTACTCAAACATCCTATCAATTACGCCTTCTTCGTCCTGACGAGGATCTGCTCCTGGAGGAAATTATCGTGCGCGAGCATCCATCTTCCCGAAATAAGAAAGATGAGAAACAATAATAACGATGTCGACGGTAATGAACTAATACAGTAATGAAGTCCAAGGGCGATAATCGAATACAAGAGGAGTTTTAAAATCAGTTATGGATTGAGATCTTATTCAACATTAATCCTAAGTTGTAGGCTTGTTCGGTAAGTAACGTAAATAAAACGATATGCTCTGACCTGCATGGGCCACCACTAAAACCATGTCACGCCCTAGTCCCAAAACACGTAGGACCAGACACATGGCAATGGCCAGCTGGTATGACTCCGTAGGGCTTTCTAATTTAATAGACCCGACGAAGCGCACTTACGCTGTCCATGGTCAAGTGATCCAATTAATAATCTATTTCTAACATGCAATAATTAAAACTAAATCTCAATCCATGGTAAATAATCTCAAGAAAGAACGATACGCATCATCAGTCTGCAGCCCAATAATACATCCGTTCGGATAGACCAAAAGAACAACATAGGTCTATAAACACTAGGCTATAAAACCAGAATCAAAAATAGAAGTAGTACATGACTGTAATAGTTGAAAATGTAAAGATATATGCAACGATGTCCACACTCCATTAGATCAAGCATCCTGCAACTACATAAATAACCTGAAAGAGAACCAGGTCCTCAGAGGGACGTAACAAGATACACAAATACATGCCATAAAGTAAATACTGTGAAAACTTGAGGGTGAACTAACCAGCTTAGTGAAATGCAATTTGAGGATAACTTAGTGCGTTTGGGAAGTGTAGGCTAGACATATGTTGACGTAATTCACCAATCGTCGTGACTGGCTAGTATATGCCACATATGCCCCCATAACAAGGGCACTCTGCAATATAATAATGTCCAGCTCCGAAGAGTGTGGCATCTATATATGTAACGTCCATCGTTTTGGAGAACGTGGAATCTGTATAGTATAACGTCCATATCGCTCCGTAGAACATAGAATCTGAATAGTATAACGTCCATATGGCTCCATAGAACATGGAATCTGAATAGTATTACGTCCATATCGTTCCGTTGAACGTGGAATCTGAATAAAGGAAGGGGGTGTCCCATACGCCTACTAGTCATCCTCCCCGCCCAATGCCAATGTACAAGTCGCGAATACGACATGGACATCTCATACTATAATGCAAGTCACTAAAGGAATATACAACTAAGCTAAATATTGTCACATGTGCTGCTCATACCGATGGCCAGTCAAGCATGAAGCACGTATCCCTACATGAACTCACTCTGTGTTATGCAAAGATATATGTCAAGGCCTGGGGAGTCATATTGATAACTCCACAACTTTAGGTGGGTCCACTAGATACTAGGTCAACCATATATCCTTACATCAACGCCTTCGATGAGTGCACCCGAGTCTTTTTCGGACGCGCACAGTTAAATATAATATTAAAACAATAAAATATGCAACTAAATAATAACTGAATTTAAACAGTACAACAAGGCAAGGTATACTTGCCTGGGTCCTCAAACTGCGAGTGCCAATAACCTGCTCCCGAAGTCTCGCAGGACGATCCAATAGTCCTATATATATATATAATATAATACAATATAGCATCAGTTGTTACATTAGCACACATACAAACACGATTACACTGAACTCAGAAACTACGCAAGGTAGGGGTGGTACTGGTCAACTAGCAGGGTCAAGTGTGCGTGTCTAACGCACAGGTGTCATTCCTCGAATACTGTGCACAGCAAGGCAAACAACTAACTTTATATAATATCCAATTCTCCAAATCTTGTGTAGCACTAACACATGGTCTAGCTAGCAGGTGAGGGTACACATAAGGCAGTGAGTTCCAAAATACGTTTAATACATAAATATATATATTGCCTTAGTATATTATCTAGTATTAATCAATACTTATAATTATATTAATACACCTAGGTCATACTTAACATATATATATATATGTTACACCCACAATTAACAACCAATTTCTAAGGGGTAAACACTAACAACTAATTCCCATGAAGTAGCGTGCTATCCCTAGTACCATTCACACATGTACACATGAAATCACAAACGAAGGCAAGCTACGAAACTTGATGGGCACGCACGGGGTTGACGATGATGACGATGATGATGATGATGATGATAATGATGTTGATGATGATGATAATAGTGATGATGATGATGATGATGATGGTGATGATGTTGATAATGATGATGATGGTGGTGGTGATGATGATGATGATGGTGATGATGATGATGAGGCTGCCGGAGGAGACTCAGGCGAGAAGGAGGACGGGGAAGAGGGGACTGCGGTGGTCGTGCTCAGGCGGGGAAGGCTGTTGTCGAAGTCCGGCGTGGTTGGGTCGATAGTGAAGTCGTGGATGGCAGGGAATGGGGTGGCTGATGTGGCTCGGTGGTGGCGATGTTGTTAATGGTGGCGGTCGATTCAGTCAACTCCGGCAAAGACTGAGGTCGGGAAGAGGAGAAGATAAAGTCGGGGTCGACTGTGGAAGTTCAGGCGAGGGGTGGTTCAGTGGGTGACGGTGGCGAGGTGTTAATAGTGGTGGTGTAGATGATGTCGTGTTATCGATGGTGGTGGTGGGAGGAGTCAGGGATTGAGGTGTTCCGACGTAGGCTGCAGCCGATGGTGGTTCGGGCGAGGTCGAAGGCTCAGGCGACGTAGGCGGTTGGGTCGGGGATGTTCGAGTTCGGGTATCGAGGGGGTTGGCAAGGAGACGGTGGTATTGTCGTGATGGCGACGATGAGGTAGTGATGGTGGAGATAACGCGGGGAAGATGGGGATCCGGCGGAGGATGGTGAGGAGGAGAAGTCGGGATGGATGACCGTTCGAAGTGGCAGCTATCCCGACGGTGGATAGCCGGAGGAAGGGGCCAGAGTTGGCCGGGAATGGGGCTGTTATAGGGTTGGTTTAGGGTTTGCAGTTTGAATATTGAAAAAGGATGGTGAGGATGATGTAAAAATATAATGGAGGAAGAGTTTTGCATGAGGAGAAGAAGATGGGTGCTAGCCTAAGGATTAGGGCCGGCCATGTGTGCCTTGGGATGGGGTTAGCTCATTGAGAAAGGGTTGAGGATGAGGGATTATATATAGGAGGGTGTGTGTGGTGTAGATGATGCTCCATTTTGAATGAATGGCCAAGATTCAATATGAAGGAGAGGGTACAAACAAAAAAGGGGAGAGAGGGAGAGTTGGACCGGTCAAAGAGGGAGGGGGTTGGTTCTTCATGTGCCTTGACCAATAGGATGGTGACACCTCATTGCACTTTTGCATAAAAGTCCCCAACAATTGAAAATTGCATAGAAAGTAGAAATTGGAATTTAATGAGGGAAAACACCATTTTTGGTGTGATGTAGTAGATGAAAAGGGTGTGTGGTGTTTAGTATGAGTCTTGAGGGTGTGAATGGGGGTTTGGTTTGGTGTTGGGTCTAGTTTTGGGTTAAGTTGGGTCCTTACACCAATTTAATTAAAATTAATATAAATGGTGTTCTAAAATTAATTGGGAATATAAAAGGTTAAAATTTGGTAGAACACAAGTGTCATGGACGTAGTAGACTCAGAATAGAATATTGTCAATATTCGGGTTGAACAAAATGGGTCATGGTTACGTCTCCAATTTCGATTGGAACGGACAAGGATGCAAAGTTGGATTTATTTGAATTTAAGAACGGACGTTTGTAAGGAATATTTTGTGACTAAAATGGAGCACAAGGGAGGGTATTTATGAGTTACACATGGATCAGAATAGAAGACTGGCACGTCTAGGAAAAGTGTATGAAATTTGTTTGAAGGTAAATGCAAGTGTAGCGCTCCAAATATCGAAGCAACGGTAAGGTGCACTAAGTGATATAAATATTGCACAATAAATCAGAAACACTGTGTTCTAATTCTAATTGGCTTCAAACTATCCCTAGTCTCTCTATCTAAGCTAAGTAGACCTAACTTTGGTCTAAGGGTTTTACAGATATGACAATTCCAAGCCTCATTGATACCAAGCAAACGGAGAAAGAGTTTGCTCACGAATTCATTGAGTGCTTTAGACAAGCATCTATGAAGATGTCGCCTGGCATTCCCGAGACCCATTTAATGGATATGTACAGAAAAAACTTCTTGCCTGGATTAAAATTCTGGATTGGCCCGGCCCAATTTAAAGATTGGAATGCATTCACTATAACGAAAGTGTTGCTTAGAAGAATGTGAAGGATGTCAACTTCAATTTTTCAAAGTTCAAAGCCTCAGAGGATAAAGGCAAATACCCTTTTAGCCTCAACAACAACAATAACAATCGCAACAGCAAAAGAAATGAGGCCCTTGCCTTTAACTTGTCCAAACAACTGATCTCTCCACCAAACGAAGGAGACCAAAAACTTTCAAGAAGAAAGAGGAGTACTCCTTTGATGAAACTGATATAATCAGCATTTTCGATTGATTGATGAAAGGCAATAAGTTGCAGCTACCTGACATCAAGAGACCAGATAAAGATGGTAAAGTTGATGATCCCAAGTACTATCTATACCACCTATATGTGCACCACCCAATAAAGGCTTGTTATGTGTTAAAGAGAAAATCCATCAGTTGATTGATTCTCAAGCTATCACATTGCACAACGATGAGAAGACGGTTACTGCAAATTTAGTATCTCTTTAATTTGGGGATTTTTTAACTTAAGAAGTGTTGCATGGCATTGAACTAATACCCAGAGAAATAATGGATATTGTTAATCTTCCACCAACACATGATCAAACATAAGGGTTTTTGCCTCTTACTACTCAGTGGGCAAAATTATGTGGATTCATCCTGATCTTTTGGAAGACTTGGAGCAAGAAACTGCATCTTCAAGTTCTAAATCCCAGAAGAAAGGGCACAAGGGTCGATCATGCAATTTGATCTCTCTAGAACATAATTCAGATTGAGACTAGTCTGGAGATCTGAACTTATCTCCAGGGGCTTCAGCAAACAATCCTCGCATGACTCACCAATAATTTTATTGGTTAGGAAGTATTCCCTTGCATAGAGCGCACTACATCTTCAACACAAGCCGCAGCTCAAATGGTACATCTGTTATACTTGAGTCTGTCCATCTCTTATCAACAGTAGCATATGATGATAAGAAACCTCAGTTTTATCACTATAATTGTGGTGCCCCGTTCCCCCTATTCGGGGAGCACGGCTAAGAAATACAACACGATATCGTTCGATCGGGATAGATTGAAACAAGAACTCATCCTCATTATAAATTTGTCTCTTCGGAATCGATTCCCATATTCAGTGGACCGTGCCCCCGGGATCGACTTAGCGGCAGAGTCAGGAGAGACCTCTCCGCTGCATCTTTTGTTGTCTAGTTTTCGCTGTCGCTTGTTGCTTTTGTGCCATGAGTTGGTTTTCGGATTTGCTTGAGTTTTCTTGAACGGTTTCGATAGATTTTATTGTTTTCGTTGAACTGCACTTCAATTCTGATAATGGAAAGAGTGAAAGAGGTATTGATCAGCTGTTCGTAGCAATACAGGTGAACCAGTAGTAGGCAACGCTCGAATAGACTCCTAAAGCACCTCTTTCCTTTTTCCTTCTAACAAACTAAGTGAGTGGCTTATATTCGATTCAGTTGGCCCTTCTTCCAGTCTGCACATGTAAAAATCTTATAATCTTGCTTGCCCCGATCAGACGATACCGAGTAATAACTAAAAGACTTCAAGATAATAAGGGAATAGACTTGGATTATTATGCTTGTCAATCAAACTTGTGAACGGTTACCTATTGCATGCTAGTTCATTTAAAATATTCTTATGTATGCTTCAATTTTAGTTAGAATGTTCACTTCTTCTATAATTGAGCTATGTGTAGAACACACTTGTTTATGCCACTACTGTTCAGGAAGACTATGCAAAATAAATCATATCATGTTACTTGTCTCAAATGCTTATTGCCTCAAACTGCATCAATGGATAATTCAATATAAATGCCGTTGATCACAGACAACTTGTGCACAAGGTCAATGGTTCCTGCGGATGGTTGCTGGGGCACTGGCACCGATCCGATCCGGACAGAACTTCAAGAATAGTCTCCCCCACTGGGCAGGATGGCATGCAGCGATACATGTGCCTCCGTCATCGTGGCCCCGAGACTAAATCGTCTATTTTGGCATTAAAGCCAGTGATCCCTTCGTATAATTAAACATGTTGCAAACTAACTTGTGTCTTTGTGGCAGAGAAGGCATGGTAAGTATTGTGCAGGTGGTACAGACGGGCAGGTAAATGTCACCGAACGATGGCAGGTTATTTCATTGATTCTATATCTATTGCTTGCTGTAAAATGAACTAAGACAAGATAGAAAGACCACAAATAACATGCATGCTTCATCTAAACAACGTGTTGATTGGTATAGTTGGGTTAGCTTACCTTCACCAGTACGTTTTGATGTACTGACCCTCGTTGAAATAGGTTTCCCGTACTAAGGAGATCCAAGTGAGGAGCAGAAGTCAATCCTCCAATCCAGTCCAGCATTAGGCACGCCTTGATTCGTGTCAACTTTTGAAGTATTCTGAAGCAAGGAGCTAGCTACGCAAAACTTATTGCAGCTCCGTGGGAAGGCCATCATCCCACCAGGAGGTCTTACATTTTGAAGTTTAGGATGTAATGTACAGGACTGCTATCTCATTTTGTGTCAACACTTTTGTAAGCCCGAGAGGCAACATTATGACTCATTCAAGAGTTTGTAATAGATGTTCATATTATCAAAAAAAAGAACTTTTACATGCTTCAAATATATGTTTCAATTTATCTGCGTACTCTGAATATGTGCTCGCTATGCGAAAATAAAATACTTAGCCTTGTGAGGTGCGCAACCTAGGCCCGCACGGCGGTCACGCCTGGGGGACGACTATCGATTTTACGGAATATGGGCATGACATGTTGGTATCAGAGCACAGCTTCAAAGTTTCTTTGACCCTGGTATGGGAAAAGTTTCTTTAACGATAAATCCCTGTACGAACTCTTAAACTCGTTAGGCCAAAATAAGATGCGTTCATACAATAAGTCCATAATACATTATGGTCCTGATGTAATTTACCTTCTTTTGAAGGAATGGCTCAAGCGCAATCCTCAGCGCAAGCACCGGGCGAGACACAAGCCCAAGAGAGCAGTTTCGACACTTCAGGAAGCTCTCGGAGCCAGCGAGCCATGTCTCGAGTTGATCCTCTTCAACAAATGATGCGGATATTGGAAGCCAGCCAACAAAAGGATAAAGCTCGTTATGAACGGGCTAAAAATGAGCGGATGAGAGACTCCTCAAGTTTTAAGACAATATAAAGGCAAGATTCTCAGTCCAACAAAAGCAGGTAGATACCCTGCAACAGATTATTCAGACTTTGGCTTCTAACCATTCCACAGCAACAGCGGCTACACCGGTGGAGCAGCCAGTACTTGAAGTTAAAATGTCTCCAACACCAAGGATGAGGGAAGTGACTGCCTTCGACTTTGGCGACTTCAATAAAGTCTGCAACATCGCATTCAAGGGGACTGAGGATCCGATAGTGGCTCTAGATTGGTTGGCCAAACTTGAGGATCATTTCTCACTGCTGGACGTACCAGAAGAAAAGTGAGTCACATGTGCTCAACTGCAGCTTTGCCTCAATGCGCACGATTGGTGGGACGTGCATCGACGATCTCTTCTAGTTGAGAATGGAGGGAAGGCGATAGCATGGGCCACCTTCCGTGGCGCATTTGAGGAGGAGATTATACCCCCGCCTGTATATCGTCAAAAGGAAAATGAGTTTGTGCAACTATGGCAGGGCAGCATGACAGTCAAACAGTATTCTGCTGATTTCAACAAGCTCACCAAATTTGCTAGCTCCTATCTACCCGATACAGCGAGTTATGCCAGCCGATTCGAAGGAGGGCTACGTCCTGCCATCCACGCGTACGTAGTCGTTCCGCAATACCAGACAATGCACGAAATTTTGAATCATGCCCTCTCCCTCGAACTGCAGTATCCTCACATTGTTGGTGGCGCTGTGCAAACATCCAATCACAAACGCAATAGCAACGATAGAGGAAACACCGCTGCAAAGCGTCCAAATAACGACAGTTCGCAAAAGGGAAATTCAGGGCAACGATGTGAATTCTATAGGAGGATAGGGCACGTTGTAAGCGACTATCGTCGAAAGCACGGATTATGCCTCATATGTGGAGCTTCTGATCATGCCATTCCGAACTGTCCAAAATATTTAGAACGCCGTCCTCAACAACAAAATCAGGCTACTGCACCTCAGGCCAATCGAGCTGTACCTCAGCCAGAGCGTCGCCAAGCTCAAGGCTGGGTATATACAATGACACGGGAAGAAGCTCTGGCTTCAGATACCGTCGTGTTAGGTACTTTGCTTTTCAATAATATACCTGCTCGTGTGCTATTTGATTCTGGTGCAACACATAGTTTTATTTCCACAAATTTTGTCGTGGAGAACAATATAGAAATGACTTTGTTGTACCTAGACTTAAGTGTTAGCACCCCCTCCGGCACGAAAATACCTGTCCGTTCAGTGTGCCAAGGTGGGTATATTTGTATTAGAGGAAGGAAGCTATCACTTGATGTTTTAGTTCTAGATGTTCGGGACTACGATATCATCTTGGGAATAGATTGGCTCGGTGCGTGCTCGACAACTATTGAATGTGCAGAAAAGCGAGTCATCTTTCGCCTGCCTGGTGATGCCGAATTCTGCTACACTAGTAGTCCAGCAACTGATGCGACCAGGGCCTGTATGGTGATTTTTAGCGTGAGGGATTTCTAGCGTCGGTTTGGGACACACGGCAGGACTACGCAAACGTCGAGTCTTCTTCCGTTGAGGCGGAGTTCCCCGGCGTGTTTTCGAGCGAACTACCCGGCATGCCACCAGACCAAGAGGTAGAGTTCACCATAGACACCTTCCCGAATATACTGCCGATCTCTAAGCCTCCGTACAGAATGGCCCATGCTGAAGTAAAAGAATTAAAGTGCCAACTACAAGGGTTACTAGATCGTATGTTCATCCGACCGAGCGTGTCTCCTTGGGGCGCGCTTGTGCTCTTCGTAAAAAAGAAAGACGGGACGCTACGCCTCTGTATTGATTATCGGGAGCTGAACAAAGTCACAATCAGAAACAAATATTCTCTGCCACGGATAGATGACTTGTTTAATCAGCTGCAGGGGGCAACGGTGTTTTCAAAAGTTGATCTTCGCTCGGGCTACCACCAGCTGAAGATTAAGCCAGAAGATATGCCGAAGACTACCTTCCGAACCCGATACGGGCATTATGAGTTTTTAGTGATGCCGTTTGGACTGATGAATGCACCTGCTGCATTCATGGACTTAATGAATCGGGTGTTCTGGCCATTCATCGATAAATTTATGGTAGTTTTTATCGATGACATCTTGGTGTACTCGAAGACTAGGGATGAACACGCAGGACACCTGCGGATGGTGCTTCAAACCCTTCGAGACAACTAGAGTTGTATGCCAAGCAAAGTAAGTACGAGTTTTGGCTGGACAATATATCCTTTTTGGGGTATATCATCTCTGCACAAGGCATCTCAGTAGACCCAAGAAAGGTGGAAGCCATTATGTAGTGGAAACGGCCAGAATCAGTTAGCGATATTAGAAGTTTCCTTGGACTGGCAGGCTACTACCGCAGATTTATACAAGACTTTGCTAAAGTTGCATCGCCCCTAACTCAGCTTACTTATAAAGGTATAAAGTTTACTTGGACGGACGACTGTGAAGCTTTATTTATGGAGTTAAAGCAGTGCCTCGTCTCTTCTCCAATCCTAACCCTTTCGAATGGGCCTGATGACTGCAAAACATACAGTGATACATCAGGTAAGGGTCTGGGATGTGTCCTGATGCAAAGGGACAAAGTTATAGCCTTATTGTCGAGGCAGCTAAAGCCTCACGAGAAGAATTACCCAACGCATGACTTAGAACTGGCATCGGTAGTCTTCGTGCTGAAGCTGTAGCGCCACTACCTCTATGGCATGCCGTGTGAGATCTACACGGACCATAAGAGTTTGAAATATCTGTACACATAAATGGATTTGAATCTTTGCCAATGGCGCTGGCTGGAACTTCTTAGCAACTTTGACTTAATGATCAGATACACGCCTGGCAAGGGAAACATCGTAGCTGATGCACTGAGTCGAGTGCTCATTGAGAGTTTGGCTATTGATGACAGACTGCGTCGAGATCTTGAATCCTTGGGCATTACACTACTAATCAGATACAAAAAAGGGGCGCAAGTGGCACAACTGTGCCTCGAGCCTGACTAGTTAAAAAAGGTCAAGGCCGCTCAGAAGGATGACATGTTCCTGCAAAAGATGCATGCTCTTATCTCAGCAGGAAAGGCATCCGACTTTGCGGTAGGCACGGATAGAATGATCCGGGTGAAGGAAAGATTGTGCATTCCAGACGATGCAGCCCTCAGAAAAGAGATACTCACTGAAGCACATTATGCTAGTTATACTTTTTATCCGGGTAGTACTAAGATATATCGGGATCTTCGTACGACGTTCTGGTGGCACGGCATGAAACGAGATATGGCACTATTCGTGTCGCATTGTATGGCTTATCAGAGGGTAAAGGTCGAGTACCAGAAACCGAGAGTAGAGCTGCAGAACCTTGTTATTCCGGAGTGGAAATGGAAACATATAACAATGGATTTCATTGTTGGCTTGCCAAGCATGCAACGGGGACATGATGTTGTTTGGGTTATTATCGATCACCTCACCAAGTCTGCTCACTTTCTGCCTATCAAGTCTACTTGGAGCGTCGATCGCTTGGCTCAAATCTACCTCAACGAGATCGTTTGGCTCCATGGCGTGCCTGTATCCATTATCTCCGATCGAGATGGTCGATTCCAATCGCATTTCTGGGAAAGCCTACAGTCAGCAATGGGGACGAAGTTGAAGCTCAGCTCCGCCTACCATCTTGTCACTACCACATTTCTAAGAAAGGGTATTTTAGAAATTTCCTATTTAGTTAATTATTGTGCTTGATAAATAATTATTTGTTGTATTATTTAATTATTATTAGATGTTATTTATTTAATTTGGACTTGTATTAATGGACCTAACTAGTTTAGTTTGGACCCATGGACCAACATGAATTAATTAGTTAGACTTAGCCCATTTAAAAAGCCCATTGTTAAGGAGATGGATTAAATTAATTAAATCATTAGACTAGAAGCTTTCTTCCTTAATTATTTCTTCATGAGAGGCCCCAAGGGGTATAATGGACATTATATGATTACTTTAGGGAGAGGAATAGGGGCCGACCTATATAAGTAGAGGAGAAAAATTCTCTCTCCTCTTTTTCATTCCAAATCTAGATCTAGAATTTTCTACAACCAAATTCTTTCTTTTCCACTTTATTTTCCTACCAAAATTTATTCCAATTCCTTACCAAATCACCATTAGAGACTTAAGAATCAAGGATCTAGAAGGAGAAAGCAAGGATCTACAAAGAGGAGCAAGGATCTACAATTTAGAGGAAATTCATCTCAATTGGAGGTTTTATTGGGAATCAATCTCCCAATAGGTACAATTCAGTTTTTCCCCTTAAAATAGCTTCTAAATTTGATAATTAATCATGGAAAATCAACCCATATACATGTACTATCCATAGGATTTGGTTTTGGGTTCATAGGAGGCCTATTGAGAAAGTTATGGTGCTTTTGTGTCAATTTTGGGAGAATTCCGAGAATGACATTTGTTGTGTGTGTCAATTGATCCTATAGATCAATTTAGGATGTGTTTGTGTTTGGGGCTAGTGTCGTGTCCACAATTGGGTACGTGTAGGTTGTATCCCAATAATTTGGTGATACGTGTTGTTTTGGGGGTTTTCCCTTCGACACGGGACTTTGTGCATGTCATATTTTGACACGGACACGTAGATCTATATTTGACACTTTGTTTTGCTCATAAATATTATATGTGACTTGTGTGTGTCCTTCGGGGTGCAATTGGATGTGTGGTGGACTCGTGTCACATGCGTATCCTAGATCTAGTGGGATACGGTGTGATACTCTACATTTGTTGTGTATGTATGTGTAGATCTAATTATTTGTACTTTTAATTCTTGAGTTATAATTATGTATATATATTATTATATATGTATTATGTATATTTATTATAGTATTTATTGTATCATAGATCTATGTACTATATATGTACTAATAGAATATATATATATATATATATATATATATATATATATATATATATATATATATATATATATATATATATATATATATATATATATATATATATATATATATATATTATGTAGCTTTCTTCTACATGCATTTATATATATATATATATATATATATATATTACAATATATTGTATGGATATATATGTATATATTGATTATATATATACATGTATGTTTAATTGGGTAATTATTTTATATAAAATTGTTATAGGATTATGTAGATATATGTATAGATATAATTATAATATTTATGTATGTGTACATATGGCTATGTTGTAATATGTACATTATTATAGAGGGGTGTATTTTTAGCTATTTGGTATTTATTTATATAGATATATATATTTATTGGATTTATATATATAGATATATATATTTATTGGATTTATATATATATATATATATTGATATATATATATATATATATATATATATATATACGTTATATATATATTACTGTTTTTTTAGCGACAAGGATTAATGACATAGCTGCTGTCATTAATAGCAGCGGATTCAGCAGCAGCCGCTGTAGTAGTGGCGGCAGCATTTAATGACAGCCACCACTGTCATTAATAGTAGCAGTAATAGCGGGAAATAGCAACAGTGGCGACAGTGGGAGTGCTGACGGTTGTAAACCGTCACTAAAGCAGCAGCAGCAGTGCAGAATTCCAACAGCAACAGCGACGGCGGCTTCAGTGACAGCCAGAACTGTCACTAAAAGTCTGGTATCAGTGTATCTGTGTTCTTCAATACAGTTTTCAGCGACAGATAGGCAGATTTATATATATGTGTTTATATACTTATACTTATATATATATATATATATATATATATATATATATATATATATATATATATATATATATATATATATATATATGTATATATATATATTGATATTGAGATAATATACTATTATTGCTATATTCCTTATATATATAATATTAGTATATATTTATATATTATTTATGAGGGCAATTATTACATCAAGGTATTGAGTATTACCTTGAGGAGACCAAGGTAAATAGGGATACTCAAGATACGGGGTTTGGGTATCAAGATTATGGTTATTGTTAGGATACCAAGTTGGTTCAAAACTATGGTACCTATTTGATGTGTAAATTAATATTCTATATTATTATACATAATTTTTTGATATATATGTATTGTGATGTTACCTTAGAATTTACGTATCCGGAGATACGGTATCCTAATATTTTAAGATGTGGTTTTTATGACTTAGATTTTAATATCTTGACCCAAGATTTTTGTGTTAGACTTGTGCAACCTAGAAATAGATAGTTGACCTTGGTTTGACCATAGTTGACCCTAGTTTACCTTAGAGTTGACCATAGTTGACTTTTTGACTTAGAATTGACTTATCGGCCTAGAAGTTGACTAGTTTAACTTATTCTCTTTTCAGAACCTCGTATTGATGTTGTATTCCATATCTAGGTCTTCGAGGCACCGTGTCAGACATCTGTGAGACTATTCATTGGACTTCAGACGATTACATTCTCTGATAGTTTCTTATTTATGATATCCTCTATGTTTATTGTATCTAGTGTAGATATCCATGTTCTCTTGACACTATGGTTATACGGATTGGTATATCCGGATCTTGTCATGAGATGTTATTCCTTGGTATATGGTGTATATGGTGCAAGTATTGTTTTATTGGTTATCTTGTACATGTACAGATACCGATTCTCGAAAAGACTAGCTATCTTCTTGGGGAATCTCGTGCCATAGCATACCATGGTTGGATCTATTATACCAGTCGGGGTGGGGAGTATTAGTATAGATATGTGATCAATATCCCTATTGTATCAAGTACTGATTACTGAATAGTGTTGATCATACACCGCACGTATGATTAGCCAGGCTGCATTGCATCTTGCCCAAGCCGATCACATGTTAAGCTAGTACTCACACACTTAGTCATTAGTATTATTGTTTCATTGGCATATTGTTCATTATTGTATTTATTTCCAGTATTTCCTTATTGTATATATATATATACCTTTTGTATTTATTATGCATCTTGTTTATCCACAGCTATTTACTGTTGTATAGTTTTTATCATTGATTAGAACTGCTGTTAGAGATGTACTCTGCTCCTTTCCTGACTGGATATATTTTTCCAGATGACACTGAGGAGTGGTACCCTACCTATTATGGACCTCAGGATATTATGGGTTTAGATTCTGAGACCTTGGCTCAGGAGAGACTTATCTCAACTGAGACAGTTGACCCAGGAGTTGTAGCTTCGTAGTATTCTTTTGTACTGAATTTGTCTCCAGCTTATTCTGTTATTTCTTCAGACTCATTGATGTATTATTTTAGACTCATGAATTGTATTATGACTACTCTATTCTTTATCTGATTCATGCTTTCCATCTTAGTTTTGTGATTGAGTATATTATCATTATTGGTGGTTCATTATATTGTTAGATAGATATCTAGACAGCATTCTACCGCCGATTCTGCGGCGTAGGCTGGGCATTGTTTCTGACTTGTACCCTTACACCGGGTGTGGGTCGTGACACATCCACAGACTGACGGCCAAACAAAATATGTTAACCAGATCCTCGAAGACATGCTGCGCCTTTGTGCCTTGGACTTGAAGACTAGTTGGGACCTGCATCTACCGTTAGCTGAATTTGCTTACAACAACAGTTTCTAATCCAGCATTCAGATGACGCCGTATGAGGCATTGTATGGGCGAAAGTGCAAATCTCCGATCTATTGGGACAAAGTTGGCGAACGGCAGATTCTTGGCCCTGAGCTCGTCGAACAGACTGTCCAAAAGATTCGCTTAATTCGAGAAAGACTAAAGATAACTCAAAGCCGCCAAAAAAGTTACGCTGATACGCATCGATGTCCACTTGAGTTTTTAGAAGGCGACCGGGTATTTCTCAAAGTCTTGCCCATGTGAGGAGTCACCAGATTCGGAGCAAAGGGGAAGCTAAGTCCGAGATTTATCGGTCCATTCGAAATACTAAAGCGAGTTACCTCAATTGCATACCAGATTGCTCTATCGCCATCCCTATCCGAAGTATATGATATTTTCCATGTTTTCCAACTTAGGAAGTATGTATACAACCTAAGTCATGTAGTAGATCTGGATCAGCTAAACTTCAGGCAGACTTGACGTATATAGAACAACCTGTGCAAATTTTGGATAGGAAAGAAAAGCTGCTCCGAAGTCATTCAGTTCCTTTCGTGCGCGTGCTTTGGCAAAATCATTCGGTTGAAGAATCCACTTGGGAACTTGAATCAGAGATGAGGGAAAGATTTCCGTCATTATTTTCTAGTAGTAGGTTCTATTCCTGAGTTTCAGGATGAAACTTCCAATTAGTTGGGTAGGATGTGGTACCCCGTTCCCCCTATTCGGGGACCGCGGCTAAAAAATATAAGACGGTATCGTTCGATCGGGATAGATTGAAACAAGAACTCATCCTCGTTATGGATTTGTCTCTTCGGAATCGATTTCCATATTCGGTGGACCGTGCCCCCGGGATCGACTTAGCGGCAGAGTCAGGAGGGACCTCTCTGCTGCATCTTTTGTTGCCTAGTTTTCGCTGTCGCTTGTTGCTTCCGTGCCTTGAGTTATTTTTTGAATTTGCTTGAGTTTTCTTGAACGGTTTTGATAGATTTCATCATTTTCGTTCGTTGAACTACACTTCAATTCCGATAATGGAAAGAGTGGAAGAGGTATTGATCAGCTGTTCATGGCAATGTAGGTGAACCAGTAGTAGGCAACGCTCGAACGGACTCCTAAAGCACCTATTTCCTTCTTCCTACCAACAAACTAAGTGAGTGGCTTATATTCGATTCAGTTGGCCCTTCTTCCAGTCTGCACATCTAAAAATCTTATATTCTTGCTTGCCCCGATCAGACGATACTGAGTAATAACTAAAAGACTTCAAGATAATAAGGGAATAGACTTGGATTATTATGCTTGTCAATCAAACTTGTGAATGGTTACCTATTGCATGCTAGTTCATTTAAAATATTCTTATTATGCTTCAATTTTAGTTAGAATGTTCACTTCTTCTATAATTGAGCTATGTGTAGAACACACTTATTTATGCCACAACTGTTCAGGGAGACTATACAAAATAAAGCATATCATGTTACTTCTCTCAAATGCTTATTGCCTCAAACTACATCAATGGATAATTCAATATAAATGTCGTTGATCACGGACAACTTGTGCACAAGGTCAATGGTTCCTGTGGACGGTTGCTGGGGCACTAGCACAGATCCGATCCGGACAGAACTTCAAGAATAGTCTCCCCCACTGGGCAGGATGGCGTGCAGTAATACATGTGCCTCCGTCATCGTGGCCCCGAGAATAAACCATCCATTTTGGCATTAAAGCTAGTGATCCCTTCGTATAATTAAACCTGTTGCAAACTAACTTGTGTCTTCGTGGTAGGGAAGGCATGGTAAGTATTGTGCAGGTGGTTCAGACGGGCAGGTAAATGTCACCGAACGGTGGCAGATTATTTTATTGATTCTATATCTATTGCTTGCTATAAAATAAACTAAGGCAAGATAGAAAGACCACAAATAACATGCATGCTTCATCTAAACAATATATTGATTTGTATAGTTAGGTTAGATTGCCTTCACCAGTATGTTTCGATATACTGACCCTCGTTAAAATAGGTTTCCCGCACTAAGGAGATCTAAGCGAGGAGCAGAAGTCAATCCCCCAATCCAGTCCAACTGTAGGCACGCCTTGATTCGTGTCAACTTTTAAAGTATTCTGAAGCAAGGAGCTAGCTACGCAAAACTCAATGCAGCTCTGTGGGAAGGCCATCATCCCACCAGGAGGTCTTACATTTTGAAGTTTAGTAAGGGATATAATGTACAGGACTGCTATCTCATTTTGTGTTAACATTTTTGTAAGCCCGAGAGGCAACCTTATGACTCAATTCAATAGTTTGTAATAGATGTTCATATTATCAAAAAAGAGAACTTTTCTACGTTTCAAATATGTGTTTCAATTTATCTGCGTACTCTGAATATGTGCTCGCTATGCGAAAATAAAATACTTAGCCTTGTGCGGTGCGTAACCTAGGCCCGTACGGCGGTAACGCCCGGGGGACGACTATCGATTTCACGGAATTGGGGCGTGACAACAATCAACAATCTATTTGTCTTATACAAAAGATGAGATATGATATTCTGAAAGCTGAAGGACTGAACTTTGGCAAAGGACATCGCGTTCCATTTCAACCTCAAAGTAGTCCTAGCAAGTCTAGTTTTGGATTGGGGCATGAAGACGATAGCACACAAGGATGCTCTAACAAATCAAAGAAGATGCATACCGTAAGGAAAGTTAAATCATGTCATATGGTTCTTCTTTCTCCAGTACCTGAGGAAGTCATGACCGGCACTAGGTCTGGGAAAGAATATCACAAGACCTATGAGCAGGCTCAGGAAGACGCTCCTTAAACCTCTCATACTCCTCCCAATGATTCGGCAACTACTGAACCTGGTCCTTTACAACCCACAACAATAGAGAAAGAAAGGCAAAATGAGGTCCAATTTGATAAAACTCTAAAGAAGAATCTGCCATTGGGACTCGACAAGCCATATAATTTTGACATATTAGCAGAACTTGCTAATACACCAGCTCGACTTTTAATTTTTGAATTACTCTGTCTTTCGAAGGAAATTCGAGATGCCTTGAGTGAAGCACTTACACATATTGAATCGTATTTGACGTACCTCAAGACTTCAACTGAAGATACAGTCGAGTGCCCCTGCTATCATAGTGTGATTGAGAAGATCTATAATATTACCTTCACACAAGTTGATATGTTGCTGAAAGATAACCAACATTGCAGACCATTATACTATACTGGTTATGAGCCGAGTTCATATTAACCCATGTTTATCGCTCAGTATCATCCCAAGGAGCTTGTTGCAAGCTTTCAAGATCCCAATGCACAACTTGTCAACTACCAATACTATAATCCTGGACTTTAATGCTGGAAGGAGTCATCCTCTTAGGAAGATTCTCCAAAAGATTCAGATAGGTGATCTCCGAACTGAGGTCATATGTTATGTGATTGATTCATAAGTATCCTAAAATGTCTTATTGGGACAATCATGGATGCAAAAAATAAAATTGTACCTTCCAGTCTACACCAATGCCTCAAATATGTGGACAGCCAAGGAGAGGTCAAAACAGAGTTTGCTGATATTAACCCTTTTAAATGTGTTGAAGTGTATTATGCCGACTCTGTACTATATATATTGGAGCACACAAAAGATGAAGCCAATGAAGCTAATGATGAAAATGATGGTACCCCCGGTGAAGAACCTATCAGAATCTTCGTCAAAGGGTGAATTACTCATCTAAGTTCTTCGGAGCCTCTTGTTATTAATCTCTACAAGTTGTCGTATAAAGAAAAAACCAAAGAACCATTAGTACTAGATCTTACAAAGCAGAAGGAACCATCACTTGTTATCGACCTTCATTATAACAAACAACTAGTATCGACAAATCAGCCCTTGATTATCAATCTCACTAAGCCCCATGTTAAGGCTGAATCATCTGTTGACTTTGTAGAAGAGGAAGAGATATTGTATTTTATGAATAAATATGACACTCCTTTGAACTACGTTGATATGGATCATCTTGCTAAAGAATTCTTAGAGGTCATGTATGCTTATGAACCTCTGTCTATACCGGTCATGCCACCATTTCAAAGGAGTACGTCATATCCTTCATGTGATGGTACTTATTTTGTGGTTCTAGCAAGGCAAAATGAAGAACATCATATAATCTTTGGCAGAGTGCCACTCCCCGTTTTGGATATACATATTTGGAACATGTTTTTATTTTAGCATGGTTGCATTGCATATAGACTAGACCCATTCTTTGGTTTAACCTAGTTCATGGTTTATTTTGTGGGTTGGTTCAATTCATGAGAACCTTTGGTTCAACCCTCAACCCTACCATATATAACCCAACATTTTCTTTCTTCATTTCTTCATTCCACACCCTTTCTTTAGTTTTCTCTCACCATTTCCATAGGCAAGTACAACTTGCATGAGAAAAAGAGAAACTCTCATTATTATTCTATTATGTTTATTAAGTATTTGTAAGCACTTTTAGTACTTGGAGTTTTCTGTTTTGATGGATGGATTAGTGTAGATCTATATTTCTAACTTAGGATTTTATGGGTTTCATGAGTTTTTCTTGGTTTTGATCTATTAAACTTGTGTCTTTGAAAACCAATTTTTGCTACATGATAGAGCTTTCAATTTAGAGTATTTTGGCTATTGGCTCACCCGATTTGGACTTAAAATAAGGATTTTATGAAGAAAATAAGATTTTAGTTTTTGGAGCTTTAACTCCATAGCCAAACCTGTTGTTGGAGAAGATGAAGTTCCCATGCGGCCAGTGAGATATGCGGCTAAGAGTGCTATGCGGCCCGAGAGGGTTATGCGGCCTAAACTTTTGCCGTATATTGACAGCATGCGTCCATCTTGTTGGTCGTATGACTGCTGATTTGTATAGTGTCCTTGAACACCTTGTGCTTTCACTCACTAAACGAATGAGAAATTTGTAAAGTCCTAGAGACCTCCATGCGGCATAGACTCTATGCGGCACCGATACCCTTGCGGCCAGGAGAGCATGTGGCCCCTATTTTCTTGGATGCATGGCTCTAAACCGTTGGCACTTATTTCTGTGATTTTATCTTTTTATCCTAACACAATTTATGGCTTATCACATCCGTCACTTTATGTCACATCACTGACACTTTATTTGTTGCCGACACTTCATCACTTGTCCCAAGGAGTATACCTTAACCCTGAGCTTGCATCCAAGACTTGTCATGCGGCAAAGTGGTTCATGCGGCCAGGATTTATATGCGGGTAGGATTGTCATGCAGCCTGACTTCATGCGGCCTGACTATTCATGAGGCCTGGACTTTCCATGCGGCCTAGAGACCCATGCAGCCCTGCTTGTTTTGATTGAATGTCTTTTTGATTCATGTGACCCAATGTATAATTAGTAATTGGACTCGAATATTGTATCCGTGCTGATACCCCTATTGCCTGATTATTGTTCATGATTTAATGTGTGCCAAGGTGCGACACATCATGTCACGTGTTAAGTGATTATATTTGGGTTGTGCATCGAGAATGCCTCTAAATTCTTGAACGCATGATAATATATATATATATATATATATATATATATATATATATATATATATATATATATATATATTGTTTCCCCGGTACAAGCATGATAAGCGAGTCAACTACCAAAGTGTGGCTAGGATATTAATTTTCTGAATGTTGCATACACGCTCGGGTGAATCGTGATTTGACTTACATGGGTTCATATCTAGTGTGTTCGTACTTTGTATGACATGTTAAGAAAAATTCTCATGTGACCACGCCTTGAGATTTCAAACACAACATAGGAGTAATTAGGTAACTAAAAGTGGTAGTAATATTTGGAGGGAACGGTATCCCGAGATTATGCCAACGACCTTCCCATAGAGATTCATTCTAAGTGTGTTGTGGGCTGGCCACCAAAGATACTGTATATCATTTGTCATAGTGGAGTGTAGTATCTGACTATTATTATTATGTCGAGCTATTGTTTTACTATAGGAATACTGGAACCGCTAATACCGTATTTTTAGCACAGTGGCCCTACTGGAGACTGGTGCATCCTGCAAGTGCCTATTTTATTTATTTGGTCCGGTTAGCTCATGTTCAGTACTGGTGTGATCTGAGGATACTTATTATGCATTATTTTTTAGATAACCTCAGATTTCGCAAAAATAATAAGTCGTACAAATGATTAGCTGATTTAGGAAGAAATGGATTTGGTTATGATTGTATTATTCAGCTAGTAGCCTAGGGAAATGGACTATCATAGTGTGATGGTTCAACCCTTGTCCTTGTTTAGTTATAGGGTTAGGCTTTCGCGCTAGTATATGCCATGGACCTAAGTTACGACACTGAACCTATATATTATTATATGTTTTCCTTTGGTTTTGTTTCTCCATTTCGTGCTTCCTTTGTGGTACTTGCTATTTGGGGTCTAACCGTACTGGTTTTACATGGCCAGATTTCAAGCCAGCACCCGATGATCCAACGTACCTTCCCCCAACTCATGGTGCGTAGCAGGAACATGGTCGCAGGGGATAGCGAGTGGGTTTTCTTCTTCCCTGCTCATTATTGCACATTTATTTCTTTTTGGCGAATGGTGTCCGACACCTGTTAGCCGGCTCGTCTGGACATTAGTTTTCTTACATAATTGTTTTAAATTAGACTACAACTGATCACTATCATATACTTTTGTTACACTTCCAGCTTCTTATTTTGCATAGCTGAATTCCAGAATATTTTAAGAAAGCATTTGGGACGCCTTATTGCTTATCATATACTCTATGCTTATTGTTTCTTGTTTGAATGATTGAGACATAGAAGTTCTTGACCATAGGAGACTTGATTGTAGCATGCACCCCCTTGTCTTATACAGCCGGATCGTCGTACGATGTATAACACCTTGTACGGGGTAGCTGGCCATATCCGTCTCCGTATTTCAGTACTGGGGTGTGACACAGAGCCAGGAATTGAAGAGTCACATATGATTATGACCCAGAAGACGACAGTGGGGAGGTATAATTTTATCGCTACGGTCAACCAGTTAAGAATATTATGCAAAAGATGTGTTATAAGTTGAAGTCTGAAAAAGGCCTTAACTATGGAAAAGACCGTCGAACTTCCCTACATCATTTTTCTCCTAAAGGCAAACCGGAAACCTATTACTAGAAAACACATCATTTATTAGGTTATGTCACTCCTCCGACGACTCCTGAAAGTTCAGAATCAAGCGAAGAAATACCTTCCCACTCTTCTGAATCATCATCCTGGGATAAGGATTAAAGTATAGGTGAAGCATTCAAGTACTCACTCTCAGTTAATATTATGTTTAATGACCCAGAAGAAGACGAAGAACCATTCAAACTTGATCCATGGGCACAATAACTAGATGCACAGTGGGAGCTTTATTTCGAACAATGCGAGCCGCCTATAGAATATGAGATTGTTCAAGTTGATATGGGAGAACAATCTTCTCCGAAACTGATCTTTATTAGTAAAAGTCTGTCGGATGAGGACAAAAAGCCCTGTTGGAACTTATAAAGGAATATATTAATGTTTTTGCTTAGAGTTACGAGGATATGCCTGGCCTAGATCCTCAGATAGTGACACATAAGTTCAATATCCTTCCTAATGCCAAACCAATTAAGCAACAACAATGATGATTTTATCCTAATGTAATGGACGCGATCGAAGCTGAGGTCAAAAAGCTGATAGCCTGCGGTTTCATCCGTAAAGAGCAACACCCTGACTGGGTAGCTAATGTAGTCCCAGTCATGAATAAGAATGGGAAGATCCGAGTCTGCATAGATTATCGTGATCTAATCTTGGCTTGTCCAAAAGACGAATCCCTTCTTCCTATTACTGATGTCATGATCGAAAATACTTACTGATTTGAACGTATATCATTCATGGATGGATTTTTAGGATATAATCAAATTAAGATATTTGCTGATGATGAAAAGCACACTTAATTCTTGGACTTTCGGGATTCCAGTATTCGTGTTAGCCTGTGATTGTCACCCCGTACAACTTACCACCTTGGATGTGCATGAAGACTTCGTATATGTTTCTAACCATTATCATTCCGGGTTTGAACAATCCCTAGAGAATCATTGATATATAATTACAGCCGTTGATAGATGAGTTTAATCAACTATAGAAAGTAGATGCCACACGTATGATATTTCTAGAAAGCAGAATTTTTAGATGAGGGCAGCACGTATGTGGACCATCAATGACTTTCCGACCTATGGACTATTATCGGGATGGAGCACGCATGGTCGTCTCTCATGTATGTATTGCATGGACCATACTAAGGCTTTTTATTTAAAATATATAGGAAAACTGTGCTTCTTTCATTGTCATCGACAGTTCCTACAGAAAGATCATTCGTTCAGGAGGAACAGGAATGCATTCCGTGCCGGTGTTGTGGAGAAGGCCAATCTATTACCAAAGTGGTCTGGAGACACGATATGGGAGGAGGTCAGAGAATTTCCAAGTTATATCGAAGATCCTACAAGGGGGTACAAATATGATGGATTTGGTCGAACTCATAACTGGATGAAGAGGGGCATATTCTGGAATCTGCCATATTGGAGCACCAAAATGATCAGACATAACCTTGATATCATGCATATCAAGAAGAATGTTTTTGACAACATAATTAATAATGTGATAGACATAAAGGAAAAGACGAAAGACAATCCTAAGGCCAGGTTGGACTTAGAAGAAATATACATATGACTTACGTTGCATTTGATAGAGGAAGGGAATGGGAAGGTGATGCAGCCTAAGTCAATTTTTTCATTGGACAAGGAGGACAAAGGGAGACTTTGTAGGTGGATCCAGGGCCTAAAAATTTTAAACGGGTATGTGTCGAATATGAGAAGATGCGTCGACTCGAAGAAGAACAAACTAACGGGTATGAAGAGCCACGATTGTCACATATTTATGGAGAGGTTAATTCTTGTTGTATTTTAGAAATTCTTACCGCAGGTAGTTTGGGATCCATTGAAAGAGCTTAGCATATTCTTCAAAGATCTTTGTTCTACTAAGTTGCTCGTCAATCGTCTAGAAAAGCAGGAGAAGGACATTGCGGTAACACTTTGCAATCTTGAGAGAGTGTTTCCTCCTGGATTCTTCGACTCCATGGAGCATTTGCCGATTCATCTTTCCTATGAGGCACGCGTTGGTGGATCTGTCAGATATCAGTGGATGTACCCGTTCAAGCGGCATCTGAACCACCTCAAAAAGAAGGTAAAAAATAAGGCATGGGTAGAGGGTTCTATTTGTGAAGCCTATTCTCTCGAGGAGATTACAAACTTTTGTTCGATGTAATTCAAGCCTCAAGTTGCTACTAATAAAATGAGAGCTCCCAGAAATATCGACGGGTATCAGGAATCTAATGAGACAATACTGAAAGTATTCAATTGTCACCCCCACATTTCATATTAGGGGTATTTTCGTCTTTTTATAATTAAATGTGTAAATGATTGCATGATAACTAATTATATTTAATTTGCTATAATTTATTTGATTGTTTCACTTTACCGTTACTTCGATAATTAGAGCACTACACTAGCCATTGTCTTCCAACTAATTTTACACCCTTGTCCTAGACGTGCCAGACTGTTATTTTGATCCTTGTGTGACTCATAACCATGTCTCATTGTGCTTCATTTTAGATGCACAACATTCGTCGCAATCGATTGTATTTAATTCTATTTAAATCAAACTTTGTATCCTTGTGTGTTCCAATCAAAATTGGAGACACAATCTAGACCCATTGTGAGCAACCCAAATTAGGATAATATTCTATTCTGAGTCTACTACATTCATGACACTTGTGTCCCACTTAATTTCATCCCCTTGTACTTCTAATTAATTTTAGAACACCATTTGCAATTATTTTAATTAATTAAAACCTTAAATCTCACTTTGTGTAATTTTCCAATTGTTGGGCACTTTTGTGCAAAAGTGCATTGAGGTATCCACCCCGTTGGACACGAGACATAAATAAATCCATTTCCCCTTCATGTGTATTTTTCCATAATTTTTGGGAGTGTGTAATTTAACATCAACCTCCTTGAGCCATGGCCCCAAAACCTTGAACCAATGCATCATAGACTTCCGTTTTTAATTCCATTTAAATCATAGCCCTTGAAATACCCATGAGAAGGCCCAATCCCAAGAGGGCTTTGACCAAAGTCAACTTTTAGGTCAAACCAAACCCCCTTTATGTATAAATATTCATTTTCCTTGTTTTTCCTTTTTCTCTAAAAATTAAACCAAACCACAGCCGATTACCCCTCTTCCCTGTTCACCCATCTTCCCCGACCTACTGTTCCCCGCCGGATAACCCGCCGGACCCGTCGAGCATCTCCCTGTTTCCACACAACTTCCTGCCTGCACGATAACACTCGCCTCCAACCGTTCACATCTTCCCGCCGGAGTCATCTACAACCCGCCAGACCAGACCCCGTCTCCCTGCCTCACCTATCCTCGCCTGCACGACGCCGGAGCCACCCTTAACCACGCCGGAACACTGAAATGAACGACCCGCCTCCACACGACGACCTCGACCCGCTGCACTCGTCGTCATCTCGCCGCCGTGAACCTGTTGTCTCTACCGGAGTCAAATCACCCGCTGTACTCGCCTCGCCATCCCCACTGCACTCGTCGCCAGAACTTCGACAGCACACGACCGAAGCGCCTTTTCCCCTCGACTGAACCACCAGCACCTTCATCATCTTCCTCATCATCGTCATGCACGTACACAGGTTCGGGTTTTCTTCATCTTGCGTACACGTATATGTACGTATATAACGCATATTCTTCGTATTGCATACGTATTTAGCCGTGGTATATTAGTAGGTGATGGTATATTGGTATATGATAGGTATATACGTATTGGCATACGTATTAGTATATGGCTAAAGGTATATAAGTATATATATACATATATATATAGTATAATTCTTAATTAAGTATATACACCTACGTATATGTATTGTATAGGTATTCCCTAGTATAAGTGTAATATGTATAAAATTGATTGGTATATATATAGTATAAATTCTATTTAAAGTTTGTGTATATGTATATCTATTATATGTGTAATTGATTAGTATTATTGTATATGTTAGTTCATATTATGTATTATATGTCTATGTACTAGATGACCGAGTGTAACCACGGATACCCCGTAGTTACATTGACCTGTGGCCATGTAGCATGTTAGCAGACTGCCATATGTACACCGACGTACTGGCAAGACCCGTATCATTGACTGTCTGTTATGCACAGCAAATACAAACGTGACACCCTAGCGTAGTCTCTGAGATTATTGTGTTTTGATTGTGTGTGTTAGTGTAATGTCTGATGCAATATTGTATTATATGATATGTCTATAGGACTGTTGGATCATTCAGACGATACTTTGGAACCAGGACATTGGTATTGCCAGCTAAGGACCACAGGCGAGTACATTCTCTGACAGTTTTCATTATATTGATTATCTCTATAATTCTTGTTGTATAGCATACATGACTCCGACACTGTTGTTTACACGAGTTGGCATTATCGAGACCTGTCACGAGGAGTCATAATTTGGAATCCATCATGCTAGCTGGGAAAACGGAAAAATATTAGTAGCTTATGTGATCATACCCAACTCTACTTGCATCATATCTCACCCACACCTCACGTCGGTACAGCCTGACCATTACATGCCTCATAGCATGTTATATATGATTAGCCCGACTATTGCTTGCATCATAGCTATTTGGATGGTTAGCCTGACTTACATGAATCATAGCTAGTCATACATAGCAAGCCTGATCAGTCCCAAGCCGATCACATGATATGTTGATGTTTCACACACTTAGTTAGATGTTCTTGACATGTATCTCTAGTATATTGATCTAGCATCTCTACTTGTTCTAGTTATTGTTCTAGTACTCATTATATTCTAGATTATTGTTCTAGCATGCACTTGTATTTCTATTTCATTAATAGATGTACATTGATGATGATGTTCCAGTATTTCTTTATTCCAGCATTTATTCCAGTATTTCTCATTCCAGTATTCTTATTGCCAGTATTCATATATGTCTTGTATTTCTTTACACTGTGTTATAGTTTTTGTCAATATATGTGGAACTGCTGTTAGTGCTTGTACTTCGCTCTAATCCTGACTGGATATTTTTTTAGAAGATCTTGAGGATTTATGTACCACCCACTATGGACCAGGTATAGATGCAGACTATACACCAGAGATTTTAGAGGAGACTATTCCTGTAGAAGAGACATTACCTGCAGCTATCTAGGCAGTATTTATCCTATGCACTGAGACTTATTTGAGGTTTATTGAGTTTATGTTTAGACTTATTCTTAGTTTATGTTTAGACTTGTGAAGACTTTATGTTGGACAGCTATACTGTAGTTTATCTATATTTTGAGACATGGTGTTTAACTATGTCATTATTCTTATCTTTTATCGTGCCTTTATACTCTTATAATTGTTATGATTGAGATTACATTATGAGCTATTGTGATATGTATATTGTCCTCCTTATGGAGATTGATATCATTGACAGGATGTGAGTTGTATTTAGTATATTATTGTGACCTAGACAACGGTCTACCGCCGATGCTGCGACATAGGCTGGACGTATCCACTTGCTCGTGCCCCTATTTCGGGTGTGGGTCGTGACACGTTTTTAGTGGTGGCCCATGCAGGTCTAGTTTCACAAGTTATGCGATATCGTGGTAGTGCGACAACTTAGTTGTACTATTGCGAGCCTGCGATAGGATAGGAAATAGGATTTAGGATGAGAGTATGCTCAATCACAACTAAAAATTTTTGATCTTGCAATAATATTCTAGATAATTGCTTCCTTTAGAATTCTACTGTCCTTCCTTGATGATATCGTATCTATCACCTTAATTGATTCTTTGGTCTGTCTTCAAGATGTCGTCGTAGACTAGATCTCTGAGAGGGAGAGCATCAACTTCAGAGGGGCCTGCCACCTCTCGACTTGACGAACAGACATTCGAGGTTCCTCCTATATCTCCTGTTCATATAGGAGTATCTACAGCTAATGGGATTCCTCTTCCACCTGTTCAGAGGATTGCCCCAGCTGTAACGGACAACCTTCCACCACCACCGATTCTCGAAGGAGTGCCCACTGACAGGGCACAGATGTTGGCACTGATCCAGGGTATGTTAGAGGCCCAAAGAGTAATAATAGAAGCTCAGCGTGTTCAAGCTGAAGCCCAGAGGGTGCAAGAAGAGGCACACCAGGCGCAGACAGAGCTGATGAGAGAAATAGCATGGAGAATGCTCATCAGGTGGCTCTCTAGGCTATGGAGAGAGTAGCACAACGCCAACAGCATCCTGGCCAGCAGCACCAGAGGCCAGGTACTATAGTGGAATTTAAAAGGATGATGCCTCGAGAGTTCAAAGGCACTGAGGGGATACTCTACGCTGACTAATGGCTAGAGGATATAGAGAGGAACTTGCGTTTGGCGCAGATTCCGGAGATTCTTCAGATCAAGGCCGCTGGCAGTCAGATGTTTGATATCGCGCTGACGTGGTATCGTACATAGCTGAGACTCGCTGTCGAAGGACTTACTTGGGATGACTTCAAAGAACTTTTCAAGGAGAAGTTCTTTTCTAACGTGGCTTTGGGAGCATTGGAAAGTCAGTTCCATAACTTAGTCCAAGGGAGCATGTCAGTTGACGAATATGCCGCAGAGTTTTGCCGATTGAGCCAATTTGCACCATCGATGATTCGAGATCCAGGAGACAGGGCACAAAAATTCAGGAAGGGATTGAATAGAGAGATCAAGTCTCTTACTTCAGGACGACGCACGGCTACATTTGAGGGTATTCTAATGGATGCCCAAATTGCTGAAGATGACTTGGACCTCAGGCCCAAGAGAGGACGCGACAATTATGGAGGAACAGGTGGTAACACAAGACCGGCCAAGCACCCACACTTTCAACAACAACAACAACAGAGGCCTTACCAGCAGCAGCATCAACAACAGGCACCAGTTCATGGACATATCCAGCATCAGCAACCACAGAGACAGAATTGGCCCGTTGCCCAATGTGCGTATTGCGGAAAGATGAGACATACTAGAGACATATAGAGGATGAGATTGGGTACTTGCTTGTCATGTAGATCATCAGCACATCAGCTGAGGGACTGTCCAGCTGTTCAGACTCGCCAGGGAGGAGGAGCAGCTCGGAGAGGACCAGCCAGAGCACCTACTGTACTAGGAGGCCAGCAGAGAGGACCTCCACTTCCACCACAGCAGTAGAGGTTTGTTCAGCACCAGTAGCAGCAGAGAGGAGTACCACAGGGACGAGCTTACGCTATGACTACTGAGGAGGCCGAGCCAGTTGGAGACATGATTTCAGGTTCAATTTTACTCGATTCTATTCCAGCACTTGCATTATTTAATTCTGGCGCTTCCTATAGTTTCGTATCTGTATCTTATGTCCTTAAGCATTATTTAGAAACGGAACCGTTAGATAGGACTTGCAAGATCACGATAGGAGGAGGCATTATCCTAGTCCATAATTATTGCAAGGATCGGAGAGTGTCATTGGAAGGCCGAGAGTGAGCATGAGTTTACTCATTATGCCACTTCCGAGATATAATATTGTACTCGAAATAGACTGGTTGAGTAAACATCATACTTCTATAGATTGTCATGGAGGCAGAGTAGTATTTTGACCACCAGGAGAACCAGAGTTTGAGGTCGCCAGAGGAGCAACGAAGTAGAGCAAAGGCACTTTTTGCGGAGCCAGGATGGAAGAAGAGGAGTTACCACATCTACTGATAGCGGAGTTCCTGGATGTATTTCCAGAGGAGTTGCCAGGTTTGCCGCCAGACAAATATATTGAATTCTCTATAGACTTGATACCAGGAGCGGAGCCTATTTCGTAACATGTCTATAGAGTCAACAACAACGAGTTGGTAGAACTGAAGAAGCAAGTTAAGGAGCTGCAGGACAAAGGTTTCATTAGATCTAGTTCATCGCCATGGGGAGCTCCGGTATTGTTCGTAACGAAGAAGGACGGCACGGTATGCATGTGTATCGATTATAGAGCTCTAAACAACCTCACTATCAAGAACAAATACCCACTGCCGAGGATAGATGATCTTTTCGATCAGTTGAGCGGAGCGAATGTGTTTTCAAAGATAGACTTGAGGTCAGGCTATCACCAGGTGAAGGTGAAGAGAGAAGACATACCGAAGACAACTTTTCGGACCAGATATGGCCAATTTGAATTCACAGTAATGCCGTTTGGTTTAACTAATGCACCGACAGTATTCATGAACTTGATGAACAAGGTATTCCACCAGTACCTCGACAAGTTCGTAGTGCTATTTATCGACGATATTCTAATATATTTGAAGACCCCAGAAGAGCACGAAGAGCACCTGAGGATGGTCTTAGAGACTCTTAGAAAGGAGAAGTTGTATGGGAAGCTTTCAAAGTGTGAGTTCTTTCTTGATAAGGTTGAGTTTCTTGGACACATGGTGACGGGTGACAGAATTTTAGTTAACCCAAAGAAGATCGAAGCAGTGGAATCATGGGCTACCCCCAGTTCGGTAGATGAAATCAGGAGCTTTCTCGGACTAGCAGGATACTACAGAAAATTTATACAAGACTTCTCCAAGATTGCAGAGCCAATGACTAGACTGACCAAGAAAGATGTGAAATTTGTTTGGACAGAGGAATGTCAAGCCGCATTTGATGAGCTGAAGAAGATATTGACGACAGCACCAGTTTTGACGTTGCCATCAGGGACAGGTAGATTCACTATCTACGGTGATGCTTCAGGAAAAGGTTTGGGATGCATTCTTCAACAATACGGGAAAGTAATTGCCTATGCTTCAAGACAATTACACCCTCATAAAAATAACTACCCCACTCACGATTTAGAGTTAGTAGTAGTTATCTTTGCCCTAAAGCTGTGGAAACACTATCTGTATGGAGAGTGTGTGGAGATCTTCACGGACCATAAGAGCTTGAAGTACGTATTTACATAAAAGGAACTGAATATGAGGCAGAGAAGGTGGTTAGAGTTGATGAAAGACTTTGATATCTCATTGCAGTACCATCCATGAAAGGCTAACGTAGTCGCCGATGCCTTGAGCAGGTATCCGATGGCTATGTACTTGACTACAGATAGACACTTATTGGCCGATCTAGAGAACTTGGGAATTGAAGTACTAGTTCCAGGTGTTGAGATTCAGATGTAGGGATTGCAGATACAATCAGAACTGATGGACAGAATTAAGGTTGCACAGTATGATGATGAGACTCTGAGGAATATCAGGGCACAAGTTCGGACAGGATTGACAGACGACTTCACTATTGTGGATGATGGATCTTTACGACATGGCACGAGGATGTGTGTGCCAAGTGGAGAGCTGCATGAAGAAGTTTTGCAAGAGGCACATCGCTCTTAATACTCGATGCATCCCGGAGCCAACAAGATGTATCGAGATTTGAGGGAGCATGTATGGTGGTATGGTATGAAGCGCGAGGTAGCACGCTTTGTATCCCGGTGTTTAGTGTGCCAGCAGGTAAAAGCAGATCGACAGAGGCCAGAAGGATTGCTTCAACCTTTACCCATTCCAGAATGGAAGTGGGAGCACGTGACTATGGACTTCGTTTCAGGACTTCCACGTTCTCCAAGAGAAAAGGACACGATTTGGGTCATCATAGATAGGTTGACCAAATTAGCCCACTTCCTACCATTTAAAGTGGGTACATCGATAGAGAAGTTAGCAGAGATGTACGTGTAGCAGATTGTCAGATTACATAGAGTTCCTGTGAGTATTGTCTCAGACAGGGATAGTCGTTTTACTTCCCATTTCTGGAGGAGTTTGCAAGCTAGCTTGGGCACTCAGCTCAAGTTCAGTACCGTGTATCACCCCCAGACAGACGGGCAGTCTGAAAAGACTATTTAGACTCTTGAAGATATGCTACGCACTTGCGTTTTGGATCTCGGAGGTTCTTGGGAGGATCATTTACACTTGGTAGAGTTTGCTTACAACAACAGCTACCAGGCCATCATTGAGATATCACCATTCGAGACTTTATATGGACGAAGGTGTCGTACACCTATATCTTGGGATGATATTGGAGAAAGAGCTTTGTTAGGACCAGAAATGGTCGTAGATGCAGCAGAAAAGGTAAAACTTATGAGAGACAGATTGCGAGTGGCGCAGGACAGACAGCGGCATTGGGCCGATAGCCACCGTAGACCCCTAGAGTTTCAGGTATAGGTTTTGTTATTTATTGGTTTATGATTATTTTATTTTAGATTGCATGTTAAGATTATTTGTTCTAGGTTGGCGATTTGGTATTCCTACGAATCTCTCCGACACGGGGCATAATTCATTTTGGTAAAGGCAGAAAGCTTAGTCCATGATACATCGGACCCTTCAGTATTCTTGCAAGGGTCGGTGCAGTGGCCTATAGACTTGACTTGCCGCCTGCTCTAGAAGGAGTGCATGACATTTTCCATATGTCACTGCTGAGACGGTACGTGGCAGATATTAGTCACATACTAGATCACTCGGAGATCGAAGTTGGACCGACGCTCAGCTATCCTGAATAACCCGTTGAGATCTTGGATCGTAGAGAGAAGGTATTGTGGAACCAGACTATTCCTTTGGTTCATGTTGCATGGAGACATCATTCTCCAGGAGAGTCAACCTGGGAGAGAGAGGACGAAATGCACGAGCAATATCCGTATCTCTTCGAGACTTGAGGTATAATTCATTGTTTGATTGTTTGTTCTTGTGCTAGTTATTTTAATTTCGAGGACGAAATTCTTTTAAGGAGGGTAGACTTGTCACCCCCATATTTTAGATTAGGGGTATTTTCGTCTTTTTTATAATTAAATGTGTAAATGATTGCATGATAATTAATTATATTTAATTTGCTGTGATTTATTTGATTGTTGTACTTTACCGTTACTTCGATAATTAGAGCACTACACTAGCCATTGTCTTCCAACTAATCTCACACCCTTGTCCTAGACGTGCCAGACTGTTATTTTGATCCTTGTGTGACTCATAACCATGTCTCATTGTGCTTCAATTTAGACGCACAACATTCGTCACAACCGATTGTATTTAATTCTATTTAAATCAAACTTTGTATCCTTGTGTGTTCCAATCAAAATTGGAGACACAATCTCGACCCATTGTGAGCAACCCAAATTAGGGTAATATTCTATTATGAGTCTACTACATTCATGACACTTGTGTCCCACTTAATTTCAGCCCCTTGTACTTCTAATTAATTTTAGAACACCATTTGCAATTATTTTAATTAATTAAAACCTTAAATCTCACTTGTGTAATTTTCCAATTATTAGGCACTTTTGTGCAAAAGTGCATTGAGGTATCCACCCCGTTGGACACGACACGTAAATAAACCCATTTCCCATTCATGTGTATTTTTCCATAATTTTGGGGAGTGTGTAATTTAACATCAACCTCCTTGAGCCATGGCCCCAAAACCTTGAACCAATGAATCCTAGCCTTCCGTTTTAAAATCCATTTAAATCATAGCCCTTGAAATACCCATGAGAAGGCCCAATCCCAAGAGGGCTTTGACCAAAGTCAACTTTTAGGTCAAACCAAACCCCCTTTATGTATAAATATTCATTTTCCTTGTTTTTCCTCTTTCTCTAAAAACTAAACCAAACCACAGCCGATCACCCCTCTTCCCTGTTCACCCATGTTCCCCGACCTACTGTTCCCCACCGGACAACCCGCCGGACCCGTCGAGCATCTCCCCGTTTCTACACAACTTCTCGCCTGCACGATAACACTCACCTCCAACCGTTCACATCTTCCCGCCGGAGTCATCCATAACCCGCCGGACCAGACCCCGTCTCCCTGCCTCGCCCATCCTCGCCTGCACGACGCCGTAGCCACCCTCAACCACGCCGGAACGCTAAAATGAATGACCCACCTCCATACGACGACCTCGACCCGCTGCACTCGTCGTCATCTCGCCACCATGAACCCGCTGTCTCGACCGAAGTCGAATCACCCACTGTACTCGCCTCGCCTCGCCATCCCCGCTGCACTCGTCGCCAGAACTTCGACAGCACACGACCGGAGCGCCTTCTCCCCTCGACTGAACCATCAGCACCTTCATCATCATCCCGGTCATCGTCGTGCACGTACACAGGTTCGGGTTTTCTTCCCCTTGCATACACGTATATGTACGTGCATAACGCATATTCTTCATATTGCATACGTATTTAGCCGTGGTATATTAGTAGGTGATGGTATATTGGTATATGATTGGTATATTGGTATATGATTGGTATATACGTATTGGCATACGTATTAGTATATGGCTAAAGGTATATAAGTATATATATACATATATATAGTACAATTCTCAATTAAGTATATACACCTACGTATATGTATTGTATAGGTATTCCCTAGTATACGTGTAATATGTATAAAATTTATTGGTATATATATAGTATAAATTCTATTTAAAGTATGTATATACGTATATCTATTATATATGTAATTGATTAGTATTATTGTATATGTTAGTTCATATTACGTATTATATGTCTATGTACTAGATGACCGAGTGTAACCACGGATACCCCGTAGTTACATTGACTTGTGGCCATGTAGCATGTTAGCAGACTGCCATATGTACACCGACGTACTGGCAAGACCCGTATCATTGACTGTCTGTTATGCACAGCAACTACAAACGTGACACCCTAGCGTAGTCTCTGAGATTATTGTGTTTTGATTGTGTGTGTTAGTGTAATGTCTGATGCAATATTGTATTATATGATATGTCTATAGGACTGTTGGATCATTCAGACGATACTTTGGAACCAGGACATTGATATTGCCAACTAAGGACCACAGGCGAGTACATTCTCTGACAGTTTCTATTATGTTGATTATCTCTATAATTTTTGTTGTATAGCGTACATGACTCTGACATTATTGTTTACACGAGTTGGCATTATCGAGACCTGTCACGAGGAGTCATGATTTGGAATCCATCATGCTAGCTGGGGAAACGGGGAAATATTAGTAGCTTATGTGATCATACCCAACTCTACTTGCATCATAGCTCACCCATACCTCACATCGGTGCAGCTTGACCATTACATGCCTCATAGCCTGTTATGTATGATTAGCCTGACTATTGCTTGCATCATAGCTATCCGGATGGTTAGCCTGACTTATATGGGGTAAAACCGTCAGAGCAGAGCCCCAATCTGACATTACGCGCTTCATCGGCAAAATATGGATACTCTCGATCAAAGTGCTTCCATGCTTCTCCATCGGATGGATGATCCAATACTCCTTCGATCTGTTTTCGCCTGTGCCAACTCATATTTTCTGCAGTCTCCTTAACCATAAACAACCGCTGCAACCGCGGCGTCAAAGGCAAGTAGTGCATCGAATCGGTAGGCTTCCTTGCACCGACAGACTTTCCTCTAACAGTGGCCTTGTAGCAATCAGCACCACAGAATCTGCACGCATCTTCATCCTTGTCGTCTTTGTAGTACAACATGCACCCGTTGCGACATGCATCGATTTTCTCGTATCCCATCCAAAGCGATCTCACCATCCTCTTAGATCGATAGAAGTCTTTAGGCAACTTTGCACCCTCGGGCAAGATCTCTATAATCAAATCGAGCAGTCGATTATAGCATTCTTGCGACATGTTAAAATCGGACTTGATGCTCAATAATCTTGTAACCACCTCCAACGGTGAATGATCCTCACAACCAGGATATAGTGGAGTCCTTGCATTCTCAAGCAACTCCATAAACTTTGCAGCATCGGCATTCGGTGCCTCCTCAGCTGCATCATAATTGTCCGGATTGAAACTAGGTCCCGCCGTATCATAATTGTCAGGATTGAAACTAGGCCCCGCCGCATCATAAACTATGTTCACCAACCCGTCGTCGTAAGCATCATGGTCTTCGACATCCATATACGGCTCCACATAGGGCTCCGACTCCGATGCTAGAGATACAAGTTCTCCGTGCGCGGTCCACTGATAGTAATTCGACGTAAAGCCCTTCGAGTATAAATGATATATAACTTCCACTTCTGGATGATATTTCCTGTTGCGATATCTCACACACGGACACTTAATTTTGGTACCATCCATGTACTGAGGGAACGCCTTGGCGAACTGCAGGAACTGCTGTACACCCTCAATAAATTCATCCCGCACACCGCACATGTCATCAGGATGACGGTTGTACATCCATGAACGATGACGCAGATAGTAATTCATATCCATTTCTAGATACTTCTGCAAAAATGACAGTATGTATCATATAAAAATGACAGTATGTATTATTACATACAGTGGTTTATCACCTAACTTCATAACTTAACCGTACTATAAAAATCATATCTGATATAATACATACTTTCATTTATCAAAGTCTAAAATAAGCAATATTCAAAACAACTAAAAAGAGGCCAAGTCTCTTAGTTTTTTAATATTTTATACTATTGGTAAAAGCTTGGGTTCTTTACTACAATGCTTACTAGGACATATAGTTACTTAGCTAACTATTAACAAAATCAAGTATATCAGTAAGTAACTATTTAACTACACTAACTATGTACTAATTTAATACAAAACTGATACCCTTAACTTCTACCCAATAACTCATGCTAACCCATCTTAAACCAACTAACCAATACCTGGACACTAAGCTAACTAAAACTAGTATACATAGCTCACTAAATGCAACTGAAAACGGATATTAATACAGTGGGACTTGTTGATACTTACTGATACATGGTTGCTGAAATGACACAGTGCTGATGGTTTTTCTCTTCGGTTGCCTGCTCACTATTGCAGACCTCCTTCTCACTGCCCACTACAAGGCTCGAGCATGCCATCCCGCTTATTCTAGATACCATCTTAGTACAGTCCTATCTAACATCTCTAAACATCACTAACCTACATATCTATATATACCCTATTAACACTTGACTTTATACCTTGTCTGCATCAACTCCTACAATTGCCTGTACTGATACCTCATACAGTCCCTGATACGTATCAGTGTATAAGTACTGATGACTGATACCAAACTGAAACTGATATGCACTAAGGCATGCCTCTGCAGTGCCTAGGGACTGCCCCCAAGCCTAACTGACAGGCACCATTTGGGTGCACTGTTGCAGTGCCCCATGCCAGAGCCCCAAGTCTGTAACCAAACTTTATTTGGTCTCCTCTATGTACCAATACTAACAACAGATAATATACTAACTGATGACTCCACATACTAACACTTCTAAAGTGTATCACTTGCAGGTAATAACCCTACTACAACTGTCACAATCCCTCACATCTCGAGCTCAATGTCTGTGTCACTGTCTGTGTCCATGTGATATTAGTGTCTATGTCCATGTCAAAAAACCTAATCCTAACCCTAAGGTCCTTATCAGTGTCTGTGTCAGTGTGTGTGTGTCGTGTCTGTGTCTGTGTCACCATCTGTGTGTGTGTGTCGTGTCTGTGTCAGTATCACATGTGTTCTGAGAGAGAGAGAGAGAGAGAGTTAGGCTTTACCTAGAGCTCGAGGAAGAGGAGGGGGATGCCGGAGTAGCCGCGGGGGAGGTCGACGGAGCAGGCGGTCGACGGAGCGGGGGGGGCGGGGGGGAAATTTTTTCGTTTCAAAATTTCGACAGTTAGGGAAAAATGGAAACCGAGCCCTAGTTAACCAAATTTTAGCGACGTTTAGCGACGTCAAAGAAGGACGTCGCTAAATTAAATTATAGCGACGTTACGGTCGTTGCTAAACACGTTGCTAAATATTTCTAATATAAACGTCGCTATTTGCGTCGCTAACTTAGATATATTAGCGACGTTTAGCGACCAAAATTGAACTTATAGCGACTAATCTTATAAAAATTGAATATAAGTCGCTAAACGTCGTTAAATGTCGCTAATTAGCGACATCTACCGACGTTTTACATGGAGTCGCTAAATTAGCGACATTTTTACTTGGAGTCGCTAAAAAACGTCGCTAATCCCGCTTATTCTAGTAGTGAATCATAGCTAGTCATACATAGCAAGCCTGATCAGTCCCAAGCCGATCACATGATATGATGATGTTTCACATACTTAGTTAGATATTCTTGACATGTATCTCTAGTATATTGATCTAGCATCTCTACTTGTTCTAGTTATTGTTCTAATACTCATTATATTCTAGATCATTGTTCTAACATGCACTTGTATTTTTATTTCATTGCTAGATGTACATTGATGATGATGTTCCAGTATTTCTTTATTCCAGTATTTATTCCAGTATTCTTATTGCCAGTATTCATATCTGTCTTGTATTTCTTTACACTGTGTTATAGTTTTTATCGATATATGTGGAACTGCTGTTAGTGCTTGTACTTCGCTCCAATCCTGACAGGATATTTTTTCAGAGGATCTTGAGGATTTATGTACCACCCACTATGGACCAGGTATAGATGCAGACTACACACCAGAGATTTTAGAGGAGACTATTCCTGTAGAAGAGACATTACCTGCAGCTATCTAGGCAGTATTTATCCTATGCACTGAGACTTATTTGAGGTTTATTGAGTTTATGTTTAGACTTATTCTTAGTTTATGTTTAGACTTGTGGAGACTATATGTTGGACAACTAGACTATGGTTTATCTATATTTTGAGACATGGTGTTTAACTATGTTATTATTTTTATCTTTTATCGGGCCTTTATACTCTTATAGTTGTTGTGATTGACATTACATTATGAGCTATTGTGATATGTATATTGTCCTCCTTATGGAGTTTGATATCATTGACAGGATGTGAGTTGTATTTAATATATTATTGTGACCTAGACAGCGTTCTACCGTCGATGCTGCGGCGTAGGCTGGACGTACCTACGTGCTCGTGCCCCTATTCCGGGTGCGGGTCATGATATCAATAATTTCGGAAAGCCCTCGAGTAAAATAAAGAAGAGATATCTGAATGACAACGAGCTTAGGGCGCTCAGTATGTAAGGAAAATAATTCTCTTTATTGATACGAAATATAAGTTACAAAGGCTCGAAGCCGAGAATACAATCGTTTAATCTCTCTCTCTCTCTCTCTCATTTTAATGAATCATACCTTGTGACTTACAACTTGATAATGAGTACAATGGATGATGTTCCATATATTATTTCCCATATACAAAAGCTTCACCACAGTGACACGCCTCGAATCACCAAAGAAACTCCATGCCTTAATGCCGTCCATGCTACTCCCTGCACCCTGCACGTAATCTGGGGGATATCAGTACATAGAAATTCACTAGTGGGGAGGCCTCTCCCCTATTAACAAAACCAACACATCCATTATGTGAGTGCACACAATTATTATGTTATCTTTCTAATCTTGCCTTATGATCAGTTTTATGGCATATGATAACAAAGTATACTTGTATCGCAGAAATATGTGTCACGCAATGCATAAGTAACTTGGGTTCAACTTACCAACACTTACCAACCGTACTTTCTTGTTTAATACAACAACATTATCCAAGTATAAATGATAAAACAAAGGAACATATATACAAACTCAGTGCGTCTCGAACATGTCTCTGCAAAAGAAAATCGTTAGGCTCAATAAACATGTAGCTAGCAGTGCATCCATTCGTGTTCAACTAATAACCTACACACGGATTTCCACAAGCAAGCCAACTTAATCTATATAAAAGATCACTGGCACCATAAGCCATCTTGGACTGTAGTCTGGTTTAGATGGCAATCCTTGTAGTCGTGAGTAGCGAGCTCTGCTACAATTATCCCGAATCCCTTAATGCTAGTACTTCAGCTAGCACGACTTCGTGCTAGGTCTTTAGCTAACGCAGTTCTCCCGGGCCTACACGATCCATGTGCCTCGGCGATCGGTCGAGAAGTAAACCTTGTGCATAAGTTGTCTGTGACCATGTAAGTCTCTTATCCAATCTTTACTATGCCCCCCAAGCCATTTCGTATATCAAACTTTCCATCTTTATGCTGCTCCCGGTTCGGGACTGCCTTGACGACCTAACGGTCCCGAATACCTTCCATATTTTTACCTCTGACTTGGAACGACTACTTGATAGTCTTCCTATCTAAACTAAATATACCATATCCTATGAAGTATTCTAAACAGTGGCATAATCTATGTGACAGACATTGCAAAATTGTTAAGGTATATATTATAACAGCAAGTTAAGATCATATGATAGGATAGAGCACGTTCTACTACAAACTAGTCTAAAGCAGCAGCAAGTGGTCTATATCTAAGCAATGATACAAATCCTATCTCTTTCATCTAAGTTATAATCCATGTTCTAGCCAATGTGATATAAGATAGGATTAATCCCTTAGCTATGTGTAACACCCCGTTCCGCTCTAGCGGACTGCCGTCTCAATCGGCAAAAGTTCAACTGTCCCGACCCGCTTTGCCTCGATCAAGAAGCAAAGGATATCCAGACTTGTCCCTACAGGAATTCGGCTTGGACTTTCAGAGGCTCGCTCAGACGTATCGCTCTACCGAGGCGAATCATCGCTAAGGTGGGTGGCTACGGTGAACTTGTCTTTGCTTAGCCAGCACACATAAAATCTGGAATATTCATGCTAGTCGCTAGGTGATTCACCCCCTGCATGCTAATAAATCCAACGCACCTAGCTAAGGGAATAATCCCAACTTGTATTGCTATGCTAGAACATGGAAAATGAAATACTGCTTATATATGTTCAGACCCTCGCATGCTAAGTCCCTTAACGGTTTCATCTCTCGGACTACCTTCGGGCCCGAGCAACGTGCCTGCTTATGTTCCTTAGAAACGCATGCTTGTCTGCTTGATTGTTATCGTGTTTTCATCCAAACCCCGGAAGACTACTACGTAGTCGTTCCGTGCCTGAACGAACCTGCAAGTATTCGGGACCACTAGGTCACCAAGGCAATCTCCGCCCCAGGAGAATTGTATCAAGGCAAAAGACAGTCACTGAACAACGAAACAGGCAATGCATCTTGTCTTGTACTATTGTTGCCTCAACAGCTTGCCTCTTGTCTTGTACTCTTGTCTTGTACTCTTGTCTTGTACTCTTGTTGCCCCAACCAAGGCCTCGTTCGATCATGGACAACCAGTGCACAGGGAAACGGTCTCGCGGGCGATGCTGGGGCACTGGCATCGACCCGGTCCGGGCGAGACCAATTGTTCTTAGTCTCTTGTTCGGCGGAATGGCTTGCAGCGCCTCTTGTACTATGTTGCAAAGCATTCTCGTCTAGACTAAATAGTCTCTTGTTCGTCGGAATGGCTTGCAGCGCCTCTTGTTCTTGTTGCAGACCATCTCGTCTAGACTATACCGTCCATATGGCATACGCCAGTGATCTCCTTGTACTTAACTTGTTGCATGCTTGCTTGTAAATAAAAGATAACAAGTAATCCTCGCTTAGCGGCTATCCGCGTGCGAGGCACTATATCGCATCAAGAGCAACTAAACACATGAACGATCTTGAAATAAATACTCTTGTTTGCATATGCTATGCCTCCTGAATGTTTATACATGCCCCTGCTTAAATTAACAATGTTTGTCTTTGACAGGGAAGGATAAATGGTAAGTTGGTAAGTCTCGCCGTGTTTCCTCTAACATCGCACGGCGCACTGCCCGACACGTTAGGCTATTCAATGTTGCATAAAACTAATCCTAAGGCAACTAGAAAGACAACTTAATAGTTGTGCACGAAACCTGTATTACGTGTTTGGATTTGTCGAGCGGGCGAGTAGCTTCCCCACCAATGCATTCAATGTACTGATAATCCACCAGTTTGTGTGCAGGGTGCGGGAGAACCTCGTTCAGTGCGGATGCCTCCAACGTGCGTGCTAAGGCCAGGAGTTTCCTCTGAAGCCTTGCAACGGTGCGTCCGGGACTGAAGCACATATACAAGACATAATGTTGGAGCGTCGCTTGACCATCGCCTGCAAAATCATTCCACAGTTGTAGCCACTTGGCACGCTTTATGTTTCAGAGAGAGAGGCTTGAGCGACTTGTAATCTCGGCTATACGCCGCCTGTAACACATGTTTATATCAATAAAGAGCTTGCTTTACTTTAACTTGTGTTTCAATGCTTTCGCTATATTTGTCGACTCAGTGAACCTGTTACCGATCGCCTATGCGTTCATGACTCTGCTGCACTCGGACAATCTGTGCGACTCTGTGGCTTAGAACTCTTGCCGCCAGCCAATGAACCATGGCCTTGCACGGGCGTGGCTCACGCTCGTGCGGCATCACGCCCGGATGGGTTAAGCGATCGTTCCGCGGGAGCGCTGGCGAGGGTGATTCCCGCCTAGCGGGAACAGCCGAAATAGCCTGCGGGAGATCGGGGCGTGATATGTTGGTATCAGAGCCTGGCTTCTACGCCTTTGGACTTTGATTCGATATCTCTGTTTCGAAAGCTCGTTCGTGGGTTATGTGCACGCTCTCTCTCAATACCTCGATGGGATGTTCCAACAATAAGTCTAAATACTTTCAAAATGCGTTTTGAATGATATGATTGCTTGTCTGGTTGTATGCTGCGAGTGGCCTTTGTGCCAACCTGTGCGAACCCTTGAAAGTATCGCTAGTAGCTTGTCCGATTTTCACTAACCCTAAGTTTGGTTGAATGCATCTATTCGAGGGACGCCTTGAACTAGTGCACCATCCAAGACTTAAGGAAATGTGAAACTCGAGTGCTGAGACTTCGCTATCACTAAGCTGGTTGACGTGTTCACACTAGAAGTGCACTTCGAAAGTGCGCACGATCCAGTCTAAGCGATATGCTGATTTCGAAGCTTGTGCAAGTGAACATCCAAATGAACAAGTACAAACGACTTGTCTAGGATTGCCTCAACCCTAGATTACTGCTTGTCCTCAGTAAGTCTCGAGGACGAGACTTTTTCTGAGTTGGGTAGGATGTAACACCCCGTTCTGCTCTAGCGGACTGCCGTCTCAATCGACAAAAGTGCAACTGTCCCGACCCTCTTTGCCTCGATCAAGAAGCAAAGGATATCCAGACTTGTCCCTACAGGAATCCGGCTTGGACTTTCAGAGGCTCGCTCAGACGTATCGCTCTACCGAGGCGAATCATCGCTAAGGTGGGTGGCTACGGTGAACTTGTCTTTGCTTAGCCAGCACACATAAAATCTGGAATATTCATGCTAGTCGCTAGGTGATTCACCCCCTGCATGCTAATAAATCCAACGTACCTAGCTAAGGGAATAATCCCAACCTGTATTGCTATGCTAGAACATGGAAAATGAAATACTGCTTATATATGTTCAGACCCTCGCATGCTAAGTCCCTTAACGGTTTTATCTCTCGGACTACCTTCGGGCCTGAGCAACGTGCCTGCTTATGTTCCTTAGAAACGCATACTTGTCTGCTTGATTGTTACCGTGTTTTCATCCAAACCCCGGAAGACTACTACGTAGTTGTTCCGTGCCTGAACGAACCTGCAAGTATTCGGGACCACTAGGTCACCAAGGCAATCTCTGCCCCAGGAGAATTGCATCAAGGCAAAAGACAGTCACTGAACAACGAAACAGGCAATACATCTTGTCTTGTACTATTGTTGCCTCAACAGCTTGCCTCTTGTCTTGTACTCTTGTCTTGTACTCTTGTTGCCCCAACCAAGGCCCCGTTCGATCATGGACAACCAGTGCACAGGGAAACGGTCTCGCGGGCGATGCTGGGGCACTGGCATCGACCCGGTCCGGGCGAGACCAATTGTTCTTAGTCTCTTGTTCGGCGGAATGGCTTGCAGCGCCTCTTGTACTTTGTTGCAAAGCATTCTCGTCTAGACTAAATAGTCTCTTGTTCGTCGGAATGGCTTGCAGCGCCTCTTGTTCTTGTTGCAAACCATCTCGTCTAGACTATACCGTCCATATGGCATACGCCAGTGATCGCCTTGTACTTAACTTGTTGCATGCTTGCTTGTAAATAAAAGATAACAAGTAATCCTCGCTTAGCGGCTATCCGCGTGCGAGGCACTGTATCGCATCAAGAGCAACTAAATACCTGAACGATCTTGAAATAAATACTCTTGTTTGCATATGCTATGCCTCCTGAATGTTTATACATGCCCCTGCTTAAATTAACAATGTTTGCCTTGGACAGGGAAGGATAAATGGTAAGTTGGTAAGTCTCGCCGTGTTTCCTCTAACATCGCACGGCGCACTGCCCGACACGTTAGGCTATTCAATGTTGCATGAAATTGATCCTAAGGCAACTAGAAAGACAACTTAATAGTTGTGCACGGAACCTGTATTATGTGTTTGGATTTGTCGAGCGGGCGAGTAGCTTCCCTACCAGTGCATTCAATGTACTGATAATCCACCAGTTTGTATGCAGGGTGCGGGAGAACCTCGTTCAGTGCGGATGCCTCCAACGTGCGTGCTAAGGCCAAGAGTTCCCTCTGAAGCCTTGCAACGGTACGTCCGGGACTGAAGCACATATACAAGACATAATGTTGGAGCATCGCCTGACCATCGCCTGCAAAATCATTCCACAGTTGTAGCCACTTGGCACGCTTTATGTTTCAGAGAGAGAGGCTTGAGCGACTTGTAATCTCGGCTATACGCCGCCTGTAACACATGTTTATATCAATAAAGAACTTGCTTTACTTCAACTTGTGTTTCAATGCTTCCGCTATATTTGTCGACTCAGTGAACCTGTTACCGATCGCCTATGCGTTCATGACTCCGCTGCACTCGGACAATCTGTGCAACTCTGTGGCTTAGAACTCTTGCCGCCAGCCAATGAACCATGGCCTTGCACGGGCGTGGTTCACGCTCGTGCGGCATCACGCCCGGATGGGTTAAGCGATCGTTTCGCGGGAGCGCTGGCGAGGGTGATTCCCGCCTAGCGGGAACGACCGAAATAGCCTGCGGGAGATCGGGGCGTGACACTATGTGGGTTTATTTCTTTTATTAGCATGCATCGAGTTATTTCCTAGCGAACTAGCATGTATCATCTATTTTATTATATGTGAAAGCAAGGCAGAGACGAGTTCACTGAAGCCACCCACCTGAACAAGGATTTGTCTCGGCAGAACGAGACTCCAAGCAAACCACTACATATGCCAAGTCCATACGTCGTTGCACCAACGCTTCATCTTGGTAAGCTGAGTAGAGCGGGTCGTTACACATATGAGTTTTATAATTTTAGGATTTTTCTAAAAAATTTAGGAATTAAAATAATTAAATAGAATTAACCAAAATATCCTTTAACCTATTTTTATGTTCATTAATGATTTCTTGTTGAAATAATTTTTTTTCCTAATTTCACTTTTTAATATTTCTAAGGTAGAAAATGCTACACTAGCTTCCTCGACTCTCGATCTCGCAGTGTTGTGGGAATGAAAGAAGAAGAGAGGATATGTCCTCTATTCTTCACAAATAGAGAGAGAGAGAGAGAGAGAGAGAGAGAGAGCGCGCGCGCTAAATGAGTTTACTCTTTATATAACTTAAATCATCAAATCATAACCATTATATTTCAATCCAACGGTTAAAAAACACATGCAATTGCTATCTTCATGCCAGAATAACACAAAACGGTATATTATCGGTATACTGTTGGCAATGACATCTTTTGGAAAACTCTAGTTTTTGGAACATCGTTCTATGTGCGGGTCCTAGACGAAATACATGGTCGTGCTATAGGTCTCTACTGGTCTTTGGGGGTCTAAAGGTTGGCTCGGTTAAACATAAAAATTAACAAACACTTATTAGTTGCATATGTCGTTAATCAGTTCCAAAACTCTTACGAGTATTGCACAAGACTATCTATTGCGATACATGATACATGCTAATCGAGGGAACTTGGAAAATGTCAATCCATGAATAAAAAATACAGTATTGATAGTCGAGAGCTCGTGCTACGAGGATCACGGTATACCATCGGTATATTCGATTCACATATTACGAGAAAACTATCTCTCAACCAAGATACTGAAGTTACACATTACAATAAAATATGAAATACAAATACTAAATACACGTGTGTATTAGTATAAATTACCTATATCGGGAGATGGGGTGTTACATCAGTCACCACAATCACCACTCACTTAACAAATCCTTCCCATTTCTTCGAGACCTCTAACATGGCATCCATGTCTTCATCGACCTCCTCACTTGATCAAGAGGTCGCCCCCCCCCCCCCCGGCCTATCATCTAACCGACGACGACAACACACACGCCATCGACCTAGGTGATTACTCTCAACAATGGCAACAATAAACTAAAATACAGTAAGCTAGACCGTACGTATAATTCACGAATTATATCAAACAAATTATTTTATCTATGAATTCACGATTCAATTTGGATATGTCCTTCGTGTATTTGCCATTTTTTTAAAAAATGTGCAAATATTTGTAACTATGGTGTTATATGGATACGACTACGTCTACACTAGGTTGTAAGTTGACCTGGGTGACTTCTTTTTAGGAAGGATTAGGGAGTTTTAAGAAGGATGCAATAATTTTTTATTTTTTTGGCTTGTGTGGGTGAGTGATATTTACAAAGGAAAAAAGAAAAGAAAAGAAAAGAAAAGAAAGTGGCAACTAAACCAAACACACAACAAAGGAAAGGCCCTTGATAAAGGCACTACAAAAACAGTCAGGGCTAGCTCAGTATTAGTGCTAGTCCATTAATGAATAACTTTTACTCAGGGCTGTTCAAATTTGTCTCAGGACTGCCCAACCTCATGCCCTCTCCTCCTCCCCTCCCTCCCCCTCCTCTGCTCCTCTCCAGCTTCCTCCTCCTCCTTCCGCTCCTCCGCCTCCCTCCAGCCTCCTCCTCCGGCGCCACCTCGCTCAGCTCCGCCCCCCTCCGACCTCCGCGCAGCCCGTTCAGACCCGCGCCGTCCCGTCTTACGCACCTTTTCGAACTGTCAAAATTTTGACAGTCCTACCTATTTGAAGGACTGTCAAAATTTTGACAGTCCTAAAGAATCAACATATTTTTTTTAGGACTGTCAAAATTTTGAGAGTCCTTCCAATTGGTAGAACTATCAAAATTTTAAGTCCTTTCTATTGTTAGGACTGTCAAAATTTTGACACTCTTGAAAAAAAAAAATCAATTGAAAATGAACAGTTCGGTGAATAATTTTTGGAAATGACAAACTTATAATTATCTTAAAAAAATTTGGTCAGTCCTGATTTATTTTGTAGTGCCTTTGTAAAGGGCCCAGAGGAAAACGGGGGTGACGAGGCAATGGCCAAGGGGTCTTCCATTCAAGCCCTATATGAGCTCTGCAAGAAGACCTTAACTTCTTCTTCCTCTGCCACAACCTCCCCACAAGCCATCGCTAAGCTCGCTGCTCTTCTCGGTATACTATTTATTCTCTCTCTCTCTTTATATATATATATATATATATAAAAGTTTTATTCGTAGAATTGTTTGCTATTTCTTCAAGTGGCTTCAAAATCGTCCCGTGCTTCCGTTGTTTCTGTGTCGGACACAGCGAGATACCCAAAAGATACACTAGGACACGGCCAGCCCCGTGTCCCCATGTCCGTAACTGTGGTTGTGTCGGACACAACTAGAGTAGGAGGGTTTTTTGTTGAAGGGGAATTTGACAGCGAAATTGGCCGTCATTTGTCTTTTTTTTTTAATTACTCCTTTTATAACACAACTACCATGATTCCTTTCTATTGTCATGGAAGTCGCTAACGAGGCGCAACCGTCGTCACTGACACTGCATTAGCGGGATCTTGGTGGCAATCGGATGCCCTTTTGAAACATACCGACATCTAGGAAGACGCACCTTCAAATTGCGCCTTGTCAACACAACTAGTATGATTTTTTTTTTTTATTAGGATAGAAGTTAACGGTGAATGACCATTGCCATAGTAGAGTCTCGTGGCATTGTGACACTCTTTTCAAACATATGTAGGGCGACACACCTTTTAATAACACCTTGATGACTCAACTATTGAGCATACATCACCAGTTTATGCCAAAGTTGCCAAGAGATTCTAATAGTGGTTGATTTTACAAGAGTTGCTGAAGATGATTCTAGTTAGAATCTGAGCTTGTTTTTCTCTCGCTGATATGCTCTGACATTTTACGCTTTAAAGGTGATAATTTAGCCTATGTGGTTATTCAAGCCATTCATGTACCCCAACCGGATAACAAGTTTTGAAAGCTTTCAATGTTGCTATGAATAGCCTCCTTAAGAATGCAAGTATTGATTCACATTGTTTATCTAAACAGTAAATATCCATGTTTTGTATGTAACAAAAATGTAAAATATTTATCTTTTGGAACATGGCTTCTTTTTGCAATGATATGTATGTTTCGATTTATGCCGCTTCTTCTCCCCCCCGAATTAAAGTTTTTCTTGTCATAATGATCAGTTCATGTTCTTACCAACGATACAGTTCGGATCCTAGATGTCAAAATATAAGAATATAGATTCCTATCGTCATCGAAACAAATGATATTGTTGCTCATAGAGAACATAAAAAAAAAAAAAAACTAAAATAACCAAATTTATCAAGAACATGATGGAAAGACTGGACCTGTGTTTTAATACTCTCAAAGCACTAATCAATCTAAAAATGGTCCTTTAATGGGACTAGAGCGAGTCTTCCTTATAGAAGGGTTATCGACGCCATACATGACTTATTTCTTTAAAGAAAATCATCAAGGCACGCCGACTGTCACTAAGAGCCTAACACAACATCAGCTTTGGGGGGAGAATCAACAAAAATCGATTTTTTTTAAGAACGTATGGAGAGAGAATTGATTTGGTTAGATAACATGTGGTTGGTAAATGAGGATCGTTTTTTAGCAGGATATGAAATGTATTGTCAAATATTCAATATGATTTCATAAGATATATCTAATAGCTGGACAAGAGATTCAAACATAAGTAAACGAGCTGCTGCTTGGGCTTCCAAACATAAAGGTACATTAACAGCTATTTGACAAAGTCCTCACAAACTAATGGTTGTAAACAAATAGCACGTCATTCCACAAAAATGGGTTGCACAAGTAGTATATAGTTTTTCCTTCATTCAATTTCTTTCTTTAATAGGGGTATTGTAGGTTATTCCTCTTTTTGTGATTGGACTTTATATTTCGGAGTCCTTGTAAACCAAGAATTTGTTAATTTTAGTATCTAGAGTCCTGGTCGAGAATAAATTACTTGATGAACAAGTTACTCTAGAGTTTGCATTTATAAATATAAGTGTAAAGACTCTCTTCTTATGTTGACTTGAACTTGTAACATCCTTTCCTCCTATGATGGTAGTAATTCTTCTTGCACCGGTGCCATTTTCTCCTTGTTGAAGAAATAAGAGTAGGATACACGTGCTAATGACAATGCCATTTGCTCCATGTTGAAGGGATAAGAGTAGGATACACTTGCTAATGACAATGCAGGCTTGGCTGGTGGTAGTGGTGATTATTGTGGCTCAACGATGGCATTAATGATGTGGAGTTTGTGCTAGGATTTTGGTTGGTGACGACTGTTAAAGTCCATGTCCTGCACCAAAACTATAGACTCGAGAGTTGTGGTGGTGTGGGTTGAGGGTTAAATATTTAATTGACATGCCCAGCAAGTCGAGTGCCGAGGCTAGGGTTAAGATTGGGGATTGGCTAGGGTTTGAGAAAAGGAGAGAAAAATGTGGCTTCAAGAGCCAATACAAAGTATTTTAAGAAATAACTTATAGACTATAAAGCTTCTCTTTGCTTATCTCTTGTGCACAATAATGATTATGCAGCATGAGCATGGTGTCAGTTTCTTACTCTAAGAGATCATGGTATATAAAAAAAAAAGTCTAAAGGTTGCCTTCACAATCATAAGACTATGGATTTCACCACCCTCAAAATATGGTACAAAAACAAGAAAATGGGCCAAGTGGAGTTGATACTGGATTTTCTATTAGTGCTGTAGTGAAGATGATGATAGGATTGAAACTATGAACCTAATAAAGACCAAACAGTTTTAAAAGCATCGAACATTTTTGGATTTCTCTGATATAAATAAGACTAATAAGTGCAGGATAAACTTCGGCTAGATTGTTGTGCACTGCTATATAGAAATGGGAAAAAAGAAAGCTATGAACTATGAAATAATGCTGTGGTGGGAAGACAACTAACATGAGTCATAAACTTGCCCAGGGTTAGGGGTTATTGCCAGAACAAGGATTTTTTGAATTTACACAATTTGAGTCCTTGATGTTGTAGCAAGGGTGATGGAGTTTTCTAGGAGGTTCCTTGGACTTGTCCATAGGAGATACTCATAATGATGATCAAGTAATATTCTCTACTAATGAAATGTTAGGCAATGTTACTTGGCTTATACTTATGGAACAAACTTCTACTATTTCATATCCCAAGAAAATAATGCTAGACTACTATTATAGTTAGTTACTACAATTAGCAGTTATAACTCCAGGCTTATTTGGACTCTAAAAGTAAGTAGTCCAACCCTGAAAGGAATACTGTAATCATCCTATTCAAAAAGAAACTTCAACCAAAGAATTTATGATCCCCTTCATTTGAAAAATGAAGAGACATTACTTTAAAGCTATAACTTTTTCATCGGCATAATTTGCATCTCGATAAGCTCTTGCAATTTTCTTGGATCTAGTTTTTTAACGTGCGACAACCTCTATTACCCGAACTCGTCGCTTTATGTCAAAGTACCACAGTTCTAAAAGACGTCCGCCTAGGTGATAGGCGGCTGGTGTCCACCCGATGCCCGCCTAGGCGCCCGAGTAGTCCTCCCGACGCCCGACGATGCATGTTATGGGATTTTATGAACTTTTTATGCAATTTTTATTAGGTTTTTTTGATTTTTTTTATATTTTTTTGAACCGTCTACATATAGGCGGCTGCCTAGGCGGGCTAGGCGCTAGGCGGCGGGTGCCCCCGCCGCCTAGCGCCTAGCGCTTTTCACAACCTTGCAAAGTACCCGTGTCGACCCGACATGACACGGATACGGGATCCAGATCGGATCCTCCATGGTGATAATCAGACACGACATATGAAGAAAAAAAAATTAGAGAAGCTCTATGATTACTACTTTTTTTATAATTTGTTGCTCCTGCACAAATTAGGAGGAGGAGATAAGCATGCTTTATGGCAGTAGTAGATCCTCCGTACTTTATTATATAGTTACTATTATTATTAATTTTATTTTGGGAGTAGTAGAGCTCCACGTAGGCAATTGTATCTTAGTAGTAGTAGGTTCATTTATGATTTTGTTTTTGTTTTGAAAAAGCATGAATTCTGAAGGAACTCTTACTCAACTTTATAATAATTATAAAAGTGGTCAAAGTGGTTGCATGTATACATTCATTCATTTCGTTCAAATTTGGTTGTGTTTGTCCATGCTTTATATACTTACTATTATTATTAATTTCATCTTTGGAGTAGTAGAGCTCCACTTAGGCAATTGTATCTTGGGACTAGCAGGCTCATTTATGGAAAAATACTTGGAAAAAAGCATATAAGCTGAAGGGACTTACTCAACATTATAATAATTATAAAAGTGGTTCCATGCATATATTCAATCATTTCATTCAAATCTGGTTGTGTTTGTCCTTGTTCATTCAATGAATCAATATGTCAAGTTAGCATACAAAAAGCTACAATAATCATGGAAGCTATTAATATTGGGGCATTTTTGGATGCTTTGAGATGTTGGCAGGTGTGGTCTCTTTGTAATTCGTTTAGCATTTTTAATGGGGTTCCCTTCCAAATTCTTCATTTAATATGTGGTTTTTCTTTCTTTAGCAAATATATTTATTTTAATAGCCATATTTTCGTACCTATATCCAAATATTGCATTATTTTTAGCCGAGTCCGCATGTCCTTCAATTATAAGTTTGAAAGACCCGCTACTCTTGGATATGTACCCGTATCTGACACATGTACCCGAGTCCAGAAAACATAGGTGACAACCAAGTAGGTTAACTGTCCACCCTCAAAGTTCCGTGCTAGTTAGTGACAACTGTTGGTAAGACAATTGATTCAAGTAGCACCAAGTTTGAAGATTTCTTATCCGAATCATGCAACATAACCATAGGTCTTGGTGTAGATTTGCTTTGAAGACAGGTAGATATAGCCGAACCGTGGGTACTTGTACTCCTTGGGCACTCCGGGGCGGGGTACGTGTGCTGCATACGTACCCAAATTTTTATTTTAGATTTTGGGTACTTTGCTTGTATTTTAGGTACTTGCGCAACTCATTTTGCATATTACTTTCTCCTTTGATATACAATTTAGATAAAAAAAAAATAGAAATCAAACTTTCTTTATTTTAATCTTAAACTACATAGTTCTCGATTAAAATTCATCTCTTGACCATTCTTGGCTATGGTGAAGAAATTTATATTCTTAGTTTTAGTCATGAAGATGTATTGTATATATATAGGAATTGTTTACAATCTATGTCCAGGCTTAAACCGCAGCTTATTAAACAATTACCTCTCTCTAGTCTCTACTCCGATTTGGCACATTGCACGTCTAATGCATCTTTTATCGATCCACCCCTCGGATCGATTTCCATCACATTCTTTTCTTGAGTCATCAATCCCGCGATCCCTACCCTGTAGACCGCTCCTTCGTCTTCGACTTTTCTTGAGTCATCAAATGTCTTCAGTACTGACCAGTTGGGAGAATGATTATATATATATATATATATATATATATATATATATATATATATGAACTACCTTTGTCGTACCCGTATTTTACATGTTTAGAAATTATTGTAGGATCATACCCGTTAAACCTGTACATATGTTTCATATTATAGACTTGCAAGTCTCTTACATAGTTGAGGTATAATGGAACTGAACCTCGCAAGCACACCCTTGTATAGAAGATTCTATCTCAAGGTCATAGTGAAACTCCTATAAATATGTAAACTATTTGATGTGGACATCATGCTACCGGTGTCACGTCCCAGTCCCAAACTACGTAAGAGCGCATGACCATGCCAGCTAGCGTGCATGCGAAGGCGACTCCAATATGTGGAACCTACGAATACACGCTTACGCTATAATTGAACTCAAGTTCACAATATAAGGGTCACCATTCTAGCTAATCTCATCCACATAAATAAGAATCATAACTAAGCAAAAGCAGTATGAAATATAGTTCAAAATAAGCATCCAGCAAAAGTAGAAATAGCCGGGTGGAGACAAATCCACTACTAAACGACTATAATACTGTGGGCGGCTGCTGCGGCGGCGTAGGCGCCGACGACGATTGCTGGGTGGCCGGGGAGGCTTGTCGGAGATATGGGTAGGGTTCAGATGGGTTGTTTCGTGGAGAGAAGTCTTCGAAAAAATTTCGAAATGCCGAGGCGTCGATTTGGTTTCAAATGGGATTTGGAAACAGATAGGAAAGTTTACTGATTGGAATTGATTGTAGGTTTAATGAGGATTAAATGGGTGATTGAATGATTTAAGGAAGGAATTTAAAATCAAAATTTTAAAAAAATATACACGTGAGTTTGCTGTCACGCGCGGTTAAGGGGGAGGGGGAAGAAAGAAACGTGGGTTTGTGTTTGTAGGCTTAGGTTTTGGTTTTGATTTTGTTTGTTTGTTTTTATTGTTTTGTTTTTTCCCTTTCTATATATAAAGAGTCGAAACTAAATGTCAATATATATATAAATAGTTTTAAAAAAAATTTCTAAAATACTTTAAAAGTATTTCTACATATGGAATATATGGTAAATTATTATTAAGGAATATATAAAAAAATATAAGCTATTAATTTAAGAGAGATTTAAGTTCTACTTAACCAAATAATAAATTGAATAATAAATAGATAACAAAAATAAAATAAAATAATAATAGAAATTTGAGGGGGTTTACATTCTACCAAACTTATAAAAATTTCGTTCTCGAAATTAAAAGAATGATGCACGATCTAAAGATGAGAATGGAATGTGATAGAAAAGAGTCAAATGCGAAGATCGTACCTAGATTTTCAAACAGATGAGGGAAGCAGTTGTGTATGCCATTCTCGCGTTCTCAAGTGAATTTCCTTGGCGAGTGGTGCTTCCATGACACACGAACCAAAGGAATGGACTGGTTCCTCAAGACCTTCACTTTGCGATCTAGAATTTCTACTGGCTGCTCCTGGTATGACAAGCTGGGTTCAACGGTGATCTCAGAGTGGTCCAAAACATGGCTGCTATCTGCCACATATCTTCTCAGCTGCGACACGTGAAATACGTCATTCCCTCCCTCAAGTGATGGTGGCAAGGCCAATCAGTAAGCAGCCTCCCCAACCTGCTCCAACATATCGAATGGCTCAATAAAACTTGGACTCAGCTTGCCTCGCCCTCCAAAGCGGATGGTGCCTCTAGTCGGTGAGATCCTTAAGAAGAGATAATCGCCTTCCTCGAACTCCAAAGGTCGGCGGTGAAGGTCTGCCCACTGCTTCTGCCTGTCCTGAGCTGCTCGAAGGAGACCCTGAATTATCTTCACCTTCTCCATTGTGCTAACAATCAACTCTGGCCCCAAAATTTGACGCTCTCCCATGTCACTCCAACAAACTAGGGACCTACATTTTCTACCATACAATGCTTCAAACGGAGTCATCTGAATGCTTGCTTGATAGCTATTGTTGTAGAAAAACTTAACAAGATGTAGGTGATCCTCCCATGATCCTCCAAAGTCCAGCATACATGTCCTCAGCATATTCTCCAACGTCTGAATAGTACGTTCCGACTGACCGTCGGTCTGCGGGTGATAAGCCGTACTGAACTTCAGACGAGTCCCCAAGATCTCCTGTATGCTCCTCCAAAAGTGTGAGGTAAATCTCGAATCTCGATCCGACACGATGCTAACTGGAACTTCGTGCAGTCTCATAATCTGCCTCATGTATATATCAGCTAAAACCTCCGTAGACTGGCCAACTCTGAATGGTATGAAATGAGCTGACTTGGTGAGTCTATTCACAATCACCCACTGCATATCGTCCACTAGGGCTCCTCGGAAATTCCGTAACGAAGTTCATGGTAATGTGCTCCCATTTCCATCCAGGAATCGGAAGCGGTTGCAACAATCCTGCTGATCTCTGGTGCTCAGCCTTGACCTGTTGACACACCAAGCACTTAGCTACGAAGCGAGCTATCTCTCTTTATCCCATGCCACCAATAATACTGCCTCAAGTCTCGATACATCTTAGTCCCTCCGGGATAATAGAATATATCGAGCTATGAGCCTCTGCCATGTATCCTCAATCTCAATGTCCCATCTGCATGTATCCTCAATCCAGTTTCCTCCCCAACTTCAGTGCTCTCTCTAAGTCTCCGGAATCGAGCATCTGTAGGCAATGTTGTCTTGATCCTCTCAACCAATGATGACTGCACCTGTAGACTAGCTAATTGCCCATCTGCTCCCGGTAATATAACCTCTATATCCAGCTCTTACAAGTCCTCTAATCTCTCTCTCTGAGTGGTCAAGAAATATGCCATAGGCCTACGGCTCAACGCATCTGCTACTACGTTAGTCTTGTATATAGGGTAATGCAGCTCAATCTCGTAGTCCTTCATCAACTCTAACGAGCGTCTTCGCCTCATATTCAACTACTTCTGCGTGAAGACATACTTGAGACTTTTATGATCAGTATATATCTCCGCCCTCTTACCATACAAGTAATGTCTCCAGAGCTTCAGAGCAAAGATCACCGCTGCAAGCTCCAAGTCATGAGTCGGATAGTTCTTCTCATGCACCCTCAACTGTCTCGAGGCATAAGCAATCACCTTACCGTGCTGCATCAATACGCAACCCAATCCTTTTCTGGAAGCATCACTATACATCACAAAACCTCCTGATCCTGAAGGGATAAATAAGACTAGGGTGGTGGTCAATCGCTTCTTTAATTCATCAAAAGCGGCTTGACATTCATCTGACCATATGAGCTCTAGGTCCTTGCACGTCAACTGAGTCATATGTTCTGCTATCTTTGAGAGTTTTCCACGAACCTTCGGTAATAACCCGCAAGTCTAAGGAAAATTCTCACCTCCGATGATGAAGTAGGAATGGGCGTCTCAACTTCCGAGATTTTCTTCGGATCAACAGAAATACCATCTCCTGTAACGACATGCCCTAGAAATAAAACTTTCTCCAGGAAGAACTCGCATTTGCTTAGCTTTGCATAAAGCTGCTCCCTCTTCGGGTCAAAGCGGGGTCCATAAATAACCCGCTTTGTATCGAAAAACGTGTCAAGGCTAAAGTTCTTTAAATTCGGCAAAATTAATGTCTAACGAGACCAAAACAACGATACGAACTCAACGGTGCATCCAGAATTGGATTCAGATGAGCCGATCATAAAATCGTCCGTTAAGTCGGACCACGGTGTCCGTTAAACGGCGTTCTGGTCAACGTTCTCAGAATCAAACCAAATTGATACATGTTGATTTCGTCGCACACACACGACCAAATTGAATTCTGTCGAATCCTACATGTCCACGATTATTGTATGCACCTTTCGATGCAAAAAGTACGTAACAAGGTTGTCCGGTTTGTCGGGACGGACCCTGTATCAGTGATTTACAGTTTTGAAAATATGGTTTTTTTGAGATTTCTACCTGATTCAACTACAATTTTAATGAAAAATAAAATAAAGTAATTACTGAGTTTTGAAAGGGGTTAAGTTTTCTACACGGTGAAATTGGTTTAGCGTTTGGTCAACTATAGGAGAAGTTACGATCTTTCAAAAGGGATGATTGGGACAGTTTATACACTATTTTGAAACAACTTTTTCCTCGACTTTGAGTCGATTTTTACAGTTTAAAAAATAAGATCTAATTGACAGGCTTTAAAGATGATTATGTTGTGAACACAACGCAACAATCGGTTCGAAAAACGGACAAGCGAGGAGAAAGAAAATTATCTGAAACAAGGGGGGATCGGGTTAGGCCGCGGGTCTGCGTACAACGGGTGCGGCGGTCGTGGGCAACTGTTGCGGCTGTTCAGGCGACGATGACAACTGTTGGGTGACTGAGTCGGCTCATCGGAGATTGGGGTTGGATTCAGATGGGTTGTTTAGTGGAGTAAAGTCTTCGAAAAAATTCTGAAATGCCGAGACGTCGATTTGGTTTTCAAATGAGATTTGGAAAGAAATAGGAAAGTTTATTGATTGGAATTGATTGTAGGTTTAATGAGGATTAAATGGGTGATTGACTTACTAACGTAGAAGATGACACAACACCACCTCGCTAAAAATCAACATTTGAGCATCTGAGTTCGTGTCAGGACGAGTTCGAGTTTAGAGTTTACTATTATTTGTTTGTCATTATTTATTTATTTATTTATTTGTTTGTTTGGTATTTTCTTTTTGAATAAGTATTAGTTTACCTATTCTTTAGGATGGATTGTTTGATTGCTGAGTTATTTGTTGTTTGTTGTTTACCTATTTTCTAGAAAGAGTACTTGATTGTTGAGTTGTTTGTTGCTTACCTATTCTTTAGGAAGAGTACTTTGTTGGTTTTGTGTAGTCTATTTAACCCTCTCAGTCATTGGATGAGTGAGACATGAATGAATGAAAGTTTTTCTTTTTTTGAACTCCACTTTTCTGTTGGCTGTGATTGTCACGCTCCGATTCCGAAGAATCGAAAGTAGCCACGGACGTGATGCCGTACAAGTCTAGATTGCACTTGTACAAGGCAAGAAGATAGACAAGGCCTGGTATATATCAGAAACAACGACATCGCAGCGAAATTAAGCAGACAAATTGAAGTCACAAATAATATAATAAAAAAATTCTCTTTATTGATAATGATAATTGAGTACCAGTGTAGTCAAAGGCGCGCCTTGCTCCTAGGCGCAGGGGCAGCGCCTCAGGGCACTCCAGGTGAGGCGCAATTCTTAAGGCCCACCTAAGGCGCGCCTAGGTGCGCCTTTTTCGAGCGCCTTGGAATAGCTAAGGCGCGCCTTGAAAATCTTGTGAAAAAGTAATATGTTTAGACTATTTATTTAACTGTTGTACTGTTTTTAGACTGTTTTTTGAACTGATGTACTTTTTTTTAATTGTTTTTTCTTACTCACTCAATTCAACGTGATTGCAACCTAGACATGGGAGAATTTGAAGCACATGTTTATCAATGTAGAAATTCGATGTATATATATATATATATATATATATATATATATATATATATAATTTTTGCCCCTCGTGTCGCTCGGGCGCGCGCCTTAAGTGCGCCTTGTGCCTCGGGCGATTTGGACCCTTTGCGCCTTTGACTACCTTGTTGAGTACATGGCTTACAAAAGATTTTACAAAGCTCTCAAATACCACTGATACTTGGCCAATTGGCTTACATTGATATTTGTCGTCTTGGCTTACAATCTCACTGATATAACTGAATGAAATTGTTCCATACATTGTCCTTTATAACAGAAGACGCCTCCAATGGAAGAAGAGCTTCTGCGTGCCCCAACAATGCTTCGATGCCTCGGAAGCCACTCCCTAATGCTGAGTACCTGGGAATGCTCACAAACGTGGATTAGTACATATCGCGTACTGGTCAGCAGAAACTAGCCCACGCGTCTAAACCGACATTAAGTATTCATGTGAAAAGCATGCATATTAACTTAGTGATCTTTCTATTAGGAACTAGGTTCATTTATGTGATCAGAGTATTCAACAACATAATGAAACAAACTTTGGAAACAACAGTATACAATGAATATATAAGAAATATGTACATATCGCTTAATAATGATTCTTACCAACAACCCACTTATCGTATCCTTGCAAAACAAGGATTAGCCACATTAATACGAATCATTCTTAAAGAGATAATGTTAAACCTGCATAAATATTCTCGTAAGTATGCAGCCTAACTACATGAGGGTTATTGGTGATATGCTTTCGCACCACGAGGGACGTGGCATATAGGACTTCGAAGGGCGTACGAATCGCCATTCATGAGGTTGCGATCTCCAATGAATGTCTCGTTTATACCCGGTGCTTCCAAAGCACTATGTTTCCTCCTAGGCCGAACGATCCCGGTGTCCCGGTGCATCTCGTTCGAGGAAACTTACCAAACCTTGTGCACAAGTTCCTGACCATGCAACGACTATGTAAATGAAATTTAAGCATAAATTGCATGGTAATGAAATGTATGTAAAGCCACGCATTATTGTTCCGTCTTGTTTTGCTCATTCTCATATCGGTTGGTGACCCGTAGGTCCCAACTTACAGACCTTCTCGTGGTTCGGGGGTACCAAACCACAATTATACTCGCATATGAAACATTTTCTTCATAGTTACTGTGCACTGATGCACTTATACATGTACAGATGTTCAATGTTCTATTCTCAGGATTACCAGCATGTGAAGTAGATTGTATAATATTACTTCCTTCTCGTGACAGACTTATTTTATAGCATTCTTGTATCAATAGTACTAGCAGTTCATTATTCATGTATTTCATTAATTACAACAGCATTGAACATAAGGCATCATTATCATTGTATGGACTAGAGCAGCATATATTTATGACTTACAACAAAGCAGCACTAGCATTCATTTTATTAGGACATTAAGGAGTAGAGGAGAAGGGACAGATCTACTCACTTATATAAATATTGTTTCCATGTCACGTCGCATAAGATATCCTATCCGGCCAAGTTAAGAAATACGACATCATTACACCAAGTATCTCGATTTCCCGCACCACTTGTATTCCATCGATCTGATCCATCTATAATTTCAGCATAATGCCTTTTCACGGAGCGAGGCATTACAGTGATAGCCGAACAGTTCCATATATAATTGTTCAGTTAATAGGTCTATAGGCATATGTCCATTTCAGGTTGTGCATGATTTTAAACCTAGGAAGCCTATATATCTCATTCCTATGTCTCAGCATTTTAGGATTTCTGATTCTGCATCTACATTTGCCAAACATATTTATGACTTGTATAAAGAAATCAACAAAAAATTGAATTAATTAATGCTCAATATAAGTCTGCTGTTGATAAATACAAAATTTCTTGAATTCGAAATTGGTGATTATGTTATGGTCCGGATTAGACCGAAACTTTTCCACCAGGATCCTTTAATAAATTATATGCTAGTAGTGCTGGATCGTTTGCTGGATCGTTTAGAATTTTACAGAAAATTGGACTGAATACGTACGTCATTGACTTACCACCTGGATTCAGGATCAGTTCCACATTTACTATTGAAGATTTAATGACTTAAAGGGTCCTCCAATTAGACTAGATAATCCACTTGTGGATTCACATGAGCCTACCTTGAGCCTTTGCGAGAGAGTTCTCACCACTACTGCCACTTCCATGGTCCCAATCAGCAAATCATATTGATAGAATATTGGATGATCCTCTAGTTGAGATGGTGATTGTCAACGTTAGTTGGTTCGATGGAAATGTCGTCATGAATCTGATGATTCGTGGATTACATAGAAGGAGTTACAACGCCTTGATCCAGATTTACTGGAATACTATGATAGTAGCCACAGAGTCATTCGCCACCATCTCGGAAGAATTGGTAAGGACATAAGGCCACCACTTACGAAGACTTACCAAAGTAGAAGACACAACATAATCTCGCTATGGATCAGCATCTAAGTTTGTGTCAGGACGAGTTTGATTTTTTTGAATAATTACTAGTTTACCTATTCTTTACGAATGGTTGTTTGGTTGTTGAGTTGTTTGTTGTTTGTTGTTTACCTATTCTCTAAGAAGAGTATTTGGTTATTGAGTTGTTTGTTGCTTATCTATTCTTTAGGAAGAGTTGTTAGTTGATTTTGTAGTTTATTTTAACCTTCTCAGTCATTGGATGAGGGAGACATGAATGAATGAAAATTTTACTTCTTATGAACTCCACTTTCCTGTTAGCTGTGATAGTCAGTAATCATTCAACATTTCGATTCAAGACTATTTCTCCATTTTGAATCAGGTAATTAAGATAACTACATATACATCTAATATACTATCAATAGACTGCTGATCGACAAATAAGCTTGAGTGTTTCTTCAAACATAAAACTGGAACTTGTTATCATCGTAAACATTAAATGGAAAACTAGCATGAGCTAGGTGGTAACATTTGATCCAATCTTCTAGAAGATCTAAGATTTGCATGATATCTTTTTCTTGCTTTATATAATTACCTATTTTAGGAACCTAGGAATTATCTGGTATCCAGCAAAGAATAAATAAGAATTGCTTCCATTTAATTGCTAATTTTTAAATTTCTCATTCATTCCACATCACTATGTCCGCATAGTGGTTGTCTTGTACCAGCTTCACTAGATACAAACAATATAATTTTACTGTCAGCTAAGGCTTCTCAGTTTCTAGGTGAATGACTGGTCTACCAAGGGCCCATCAATTTTTGTCATACATCTTCTTGTGTGGATGCACCCTATGTGATTAATCTTTCTTAGAAAGAATACAAATAATTCTTGATCAAGTTTAACATGCAATGGGCTATATTTACAAGTAGTTCACTTTTATGATGTTCCATTTTTTGTGATTAGTTATGGATATTATGCTAATGTAGTTGTAACCTTTACCCTATTAACCTACTGGTATACTGTGAGTCTTTGTAACCATGTACTTTGCTTTCTGGCTCAGTGAGATAACCCGTTCTTCTCACTACTTATCGGTCAGAGTTCAAATGACACAGTCAACTAGTCATATAGCCATATTGAAGCTCATTCGTTTTCTAAATTTCTGTTGAACATAGATTCTGTCTTGAATTGCCTTTTTGGAGATGAACTTTTCTCGACTGAGAAGCATAATTTCCAGGTGTCTACAGATTAAGCAATGGTTGATTTTCAAGTGGTGATACAGTTCCTATTAATTGACATCTAATTCGATTAATCACTTATGCATTCTGATCAATTGGTAACGGGCCCCTAAACCTAGTACACAATGAAATTGATTAGATAATCATAATAATTTCCACACCATTAAATAAATTAAAAAAAAACTAAATTGCCGCCATCTCCTGCTCCCTCAGAGCTGTTGATGATGGTTCTAGCTAATCCTCATATGAGCCATGATGGATAGAAAACAAAAATATAAACAATCAAAACTTACAAATTTTGACTTAAAGAGTCGAACCCTAAAACTTCAATATTACAAAAATTGAAATGCTCATCTTTTCTTCCTTCTCGTCACCCCCATTATCATAATCACCCTTGCCACTATAACCACCTTCCTCTCTCCCCCTTCTCTACACAAAAGTTTCCCTTACCTTTTCATTTAGGCGTAGCCTGGCCCCTAAGCGACACCCAAGGCTGGCTTTGCTAGCGGCCTTGGTAGATATGTCATGGTCGTGTTTCTAGTCCAATCTTTGCATCCTTGTTCTTCCGATTGACTTGGGCTTAAACTTGGGGGGAGGGCCAAGGGAGGTTTGGGTGGAGATGGGAGAGGGGAAGATGGCGGCAATAGTTGTTGATGGTGCACGAGGGGATGATGAAAAAGGAGGCATGATAACTACTAAGTCCTTTTGCCGGTATGAATATTTCTACGGGCTTGCAACCTATTTATCAGTAACGAGGCCCTAAAGTGAGGGACCGTTATGGCAACTCTAGAGGGAGGGGGGGGGGGTTGAATAGTGTACAGCAGAAATAATTATCCAACAAAAATTTAAAGGCTAAGTACCAACTAAGATATAACAGCAATATAGAAGTATAAATAAAGTTTAGAAGATCAAATGCAAACACCGAAATTTATACTGGTTTTTCTCGTGGAGGACTAGTCCATTCCCGAGAACTCTTGCTCGGAGTTAAATCCACTATTATCACAAATAGCGAATACACCACGTGCTTTGATCCGAAGGACATGTTGACTTCTTACAACATGAGCTTTGATCCGAATGACTCGTCGACTTCAGACTTGCAAAAGCAAACTTGAATTTTCAAGCTTGTTACAACTCAAAACAGACTTTTAACCGAGATCGCATTTGGCACTAGAAGGTCGGAGAGTTATCTTAGGAATATAAATGTTTATAGCTCAGGAATATAGTAGGAAAGTGAATTGCTTTGAATGAATTGATTGATGAAAATAGTATGGAATTCAACTCTATTTATAGGGTCTCTTTGAGACTGAGTTCGGACAGAGTTCGGTCCTCAAACGTTCATAAATTCAAACGTTATAAGCTTGGTCATCAGGAGGAGGAGAAAGACCAGGTTTTATGGTTTGACTTAACAGAGTTAGGGCAGAGTTCGAAGCGATCTCGGTCCGAGGTCGGTTACTCAGTTTCCAAAATGATCCTGGTTGGTTTCAAACTTGTTTTGACTAGGTTTGAGCTAGGTTTTTGGTTTTGATCCTAATGTAGGGTTTAATCTGTCACGCCCCGATCTCCCGTAGGCAATTGGCCGTTCCCGCTAGGCGGGAATCACCCTCGCCAGCGCTCCCGCGGAACGATCGCTTAACCCATCCGGGCGTGATGTCGCACGAGCGTGATCCACGCCCGTGCAAGGCCATGGTTCATTGGCTGGCGGCAAGAGTTCTAAGCCACAGAGTCGCACAGATTGTCCGAGTGCAGCGGAGTTTAGGAAACGCATAGCGATCGGTAACAGGTTCACTGAGTCGACAATATAGCGGAAGCATCGAAACAAGTAAAGTAATCTCTTTATTGATATGAAACATGTATTACAGGCGGCGTATAGCCGAGATTACAAGTCGCTCAAGCCTATCTCTCTGAAACAGTAAAAGCGTGCCAAGTGGCTACAACTGTGGAATGAATGTACAGGCGATGGTCAGGCGATGTTCACAACTTATGTCTTGTATAAGCGCTTCAGTCTCGGACGCACCGTTGCAAGGCTTCAGAGGGAACTCCTGGCCTTAGCACGTACGAAGGAGGCGTCCGCACCGCACGAGGTTCTCCCGCACCCTGCATATCAAACTGGTGGATTATCAGTACATTGAATGCACTGGTGGGGAAGCTACTCGCCCGCTCGACAAATCCAAACACGTAATACAGGTTCCGTGCACAACTATTAAGTTGTCTTTCTAGTTGCCTTAGGATCAGTTTCATGCAAACATTGAATAGCCTAACGTGTCGGCAGTGCGCCGTGCGATATTTGAGGAAACACGGCGAGACTTACCAACTTACCATTTGTCCTTCCCTGTCCAAGGCAAACATTGTTAATTCATGCACGGGCAAGTATAAACATTCAGGAGCATAGCATATGCAAACATGAGGGTCGTTATTTTTAGATCGTTCAGGTGTTCAGTTCATTGATGCTATGCAATGACTCGCACGCGGATTGCCGCTAAGCGAGGATGACTTATCTATATGAACATAGGTCGCTGGCGTAGCCATTATGGACGGTTCACAGTCTCAAGACACAGAATGATATGCAACGCAGGTGGCGAGCCCCGCTGCATAACACCTTGCCCCATAACATACGACTGCTCATACGTCCCGTCCGGATCGGATCGGCTCCGGTGCCCTGGTGTAGCCGTCCGCGGGACTCAACATAACATACCTTGTGCACAAGCTGTCCGCGACAATGCAGGTCAGGGTCTATCCATATTCCATAGCTTGACATGATAATCATGAAACTTAAACTTAGTCTGAACGAGGCATATTGCTCCACGAGCTGGGATTCCATCAGTACATAACACGATCCTCGTTCAGATGCATACATAGCATGATTATCATTCAAGTGAGATTCACGTTCAGTATTTATTCTTGCTTAGTGCATTCCCCTGGTTCGGGGATTGCCTTAGATGACCTGACGGTCCCGGATACTTGCAGATTTATTCAGGCACAGAACGACTACATAGTAGTCTTCTGGGGTTTGGATGAAAACATGGCAACATTCAAGCATGCGTTTCTAAGGAACATAAGCAGGCACGTTGCTCGGACCCGAAGGTAAGCCGAGAGTTGAAACCGTTAAGGGACTTAGCATGCGAGGGTCTGAACATAAGCAGTATTTCAATTTCCATGTTCTAGCAAGCAATACAAGTTGGGATTATTCCCTTAGCTAGGTGCGTTGGATTTATTAGCATGCAGGGGGTGAATCACCTAGCGACTAGCATAAATACTCCAGATTTTATGTGTGCTGGCTAAGCAAAGACAAGTTCACCGTAGCCACTGTAACACCCCGTTCCGCTCAAGCGGACTGCCGTCTCAATCGGCAATCGTGCAGCTGTCCCGACCTGCTTTGCCTCGATCAAGAAGCAAAGGATATCCAGACTTGCCCCTACAGGAATCCGGCTTGGACTTTCAGAGGCTCGCTCAGACGTATCGCTCTACCGAGGCGAATCATCGCTAAGGTGGGTGGCTACGGTGAACTTGTCTTTGCTTAGCCAGCACACATAAAATCTGGAATGTTTATGCTAGTCGCTAGGTGAATCACCCCCTGCATGCTAATAAATCCAACGCACCTAGCTAAGGGAATAATCCCAACTCATATTGTTTGCTACAACATGGAAATGAAATACTGCTTATATTCAGACCCTCGCATGCTAATTCCCTTAACGGTTTCAACTCTCGGCTTACCTTTGGGCCCGAGCAACGTGCCTGCTTATGTTCCTTAAAAACGCATGCTTGTCTGCTTGAATGTTACCGTGTTTTCATCCAAACCCCGGGAGACTACTACGTAGTCGTTCCGTGCCTGAATGAACCCGCAAGTATTCGGGACCGTTGGGTCACCAAGGCAGTTCCCGATCCAGGGGACTGTATCATGCCAAGTAAAAGAATCATGTTCCTGTGGCAAGACTCATTCAGGTATTTGGATCTCCCTGCAAGTCTCCCTCGTGTGCGGGCTTACAGCAGCCCAGGAGACTGTGCATATCCAATAGCTAAATGAATCTCGTGTGCTCGTGTGTAAACTAACAATCGTGTTCGATCATGGACAACTTGTGCACAAGGATATAAGTTCTGCGGACGGTGCTGGGGCACTGGCACCGATCCGATCCGGGCAGACTTCGTGTTTATAGTCAATCGTGTGCGGACTGGGTAACTTGCAACGCATCGTGTTTTATGAGCTCCTCGTGTTTTCTCGTTGCATGTTATTCACGTCCTTGACTAGTCCATTATTGCATCAGCCAGTGATCATCGTGTGTATATGCTTGCAATGCTTCGTGTGATTATCGTGTGAATATGGCTTGCAATGCATCGTGTGTTTATCGTGTGTATTTAACCTGTTGCGTGCTTGCCTGTGAAACGAAAGATAACAAGTCATCCTCGCTTAGCGGCTATCCGCGTGCGAGTCATTGCATAGCATCAATGAATAAATTAACACCTGAACGATCATGTTATAAGAACCCTCCTGTTTGCATATGCTATGCCTCCTGAATGTTTATGCTTGCCCGTGCTTGAATTAATCATGTTTGCCTTGGACAGGGAAGGAGAAATGGTAAGTTGGTAAGTCTCGCCGTGTTTCCTCAAACATCGCACGGCGCACTGCCCGACACGATAAGCTATTCAATGTTTGCATGAAACTGATCCTAAGGCAACTAGAAAGATAACTTAATAGTTGTGCACGGAACCTGTATTACGTGTTTGGATTTGTCGAGCGGGCGAGTAGCTTCCCCACCAGTGCATTTAATGTACTGATAATCCACCAGTTTGATATGCAGGGTGCGGGAGAACCTCGTGCGGTGCGGACGTCTCCTTCGTACGTGCTAAGGCCAGGAGTTCCCTCTGAAGCCTTGCAACGGTGCGTCCAGGACTGAAGCACATATACAAGACATAAGTTGTGAACATCGCCTGACCATCGCCTGTACAAATCATTCCACAGTTGTAGCCACTTGGCACGCTTTACTGTTTCAGAGAGAGAGGCTTGAGCGACATGTAATCTCGGCTATACGCCGCCTGTAATACATGTTTCATATCAATAAAGAGATTACTTTACTTGTTTCGATGCTTCCGCTATATTGTCGACTCAGTGAACCTGTTACCGATCGCTATGCGTTCCTAAACTCCGCTGCACTCGGACAATCTGTGCGACTCTGTGGCTTAGAACTCTAACCGCCAGCCAATGAACCATGGCCTTGCACGGGCGTGGATCACGCTCGTGCGGCATCACGCCCGGATAGGTTAAGCGATCGTTCCGCGGGAGCGCTGGCGAGGGTGATTCCCGCCTAGCGGGAACGGCCGATTGCCTGCGGGAGATCGGGGCGTGACAGCCACCCACCTTAGCGATGATTCGCCTAGGTAGAGCGATACGTCTGAGCGAGCCTCTGAAAGTCCAAGCCGGATTCCTGTAGGGACAAGTCTGGATATTCTTTGCTTCTCTTTTGAGGCAAAGCGGGTCGGGACAGCTGCACGATTGCCGTTTGAGTCGGCAGTCCGCTTGAGCGGAACAGGGTGTTACATCTGGTTTAGGTAGGGCTCATTTTGAGTGGATTTTGGATTATGGTGCATCTAGTTGCCAAAATGCTATCCGATTTACTAAGTCCTAGACTCAAAATAAAGTGTAAAAGTATAGAATAAAATGTAAAATAATCGGACACAATTGGTAGCATTCTTCTTGTCAGGTAGCATCTTGAAGTTGTAGCAGTGACATAGTACAGTATTCAGTTGAACCACATTTGCAGTGTATCGCATCGAAGTTTAGTTAATTATCGAAATCATGTTAACCATGACCAGATGAGCCAACAATCTTTTCCATTTTGATAATTGACAAACCGCGATTGATACGACAATATGAAGTAGTACCGATAACTCCAAGCAGCGATAGCTCCCCCGCAAAGAGAGCATGACTTTTGAAGTATCATCCTCGTTCTTTGTTCAACTTGAAACAATATTAGCCCCGCAAAGAGAGCCGTGAAGAGACTGAAAACTTTTGAAGTATCGTCGTTCTGTGTTCAACTTGAAACAGTATCAGTCTCCCCCGTTGTCACTTTATCGAGCTCCCCCGTAAAAGGTAAAGCAATATAGACAATGAAACACAAAAGTGAAGTAGAAACACACAATATGGAATATAACAGTCCAAAATTAAGACATAGAATGAACTAAGAAGTAGATATCATTGCATCAAGTAGAACCAAACTACAACTAAATAATAAAAAAAACATAGTTTTGCCATAACTAAAATGAAAGCATAGTATTTCATGACATAGCCAAACTAAAACCATAATGAAACCTAAACATAATGTGCCAAACTAAAACATAGAAAATCAAACTATAACATAGTAGACCAAATAAAACTAAAATCATCATGATCAATCTCTCAAAGACCAAGCATCAGAAGCTCTGCAACATCTACTGATCGTCACCGGTCTCTGCTGAACGGTTGGGATCATAGTATGCTGCAGCTGGGTCGAAATATCGCTGATCGAAGGGGTCGTCAATGCTATAACCAGATTAAGAAGGATCACGAGCTGCTGAAAACAATCCGACTGTGTGCTGAGCTAAACCAAACTGAATATCCGCCAATGTGTTGGATATAGCATGGACCTGGAGAGTGGTACGGTAGTCTAATGCACGGTAACGATCGTCTTCCAGTCGGAAACGATCTTGGAGCATGGCCTAGATGTAGTCTAGTGTAGCTGGTAGAGCAGCTGGTGCAAGTGCAGGTGCATCAGGATGACCATATGAGTCACCTTCAATGGAAGGAGCAACAAGAGGAAGAGTAGGCTCAGTCCTACGGGCTTTACTAAGATAAGCTGGCTCAACTAGGAAGGGACAGTCATCCATGGTAATGTGAAAATGTTCGAATATGATGGGCCAAGTACATAGTATAAAGTAGGTTACGCTTATTTTTGCGACATCGAACTATGGCCTCAATGATAGTCTTCGGAAGACTGAATTGAACACCGAAATGTAAATGATAAAGTGCGGTCATCTCCAACATAGTAATTTCAGTTGAAGAATGTTTAGGAATGATGATAGAAAATACCATATAATACAATTCATAAAATCAGTTGTTCAAGTACTTAGGGCGGAGACGTTCGGGTGGACGAGGATTGGGTTCACACATCGAGTTTCTAAACGAGTCAAGAGTCATGTCGTTCTGAAACTTAAATTTGGTAATGTCAACTAGGGGATCACCTTCATTAGGAATGTAAAGTATTTCTTCCAAGTCATCGTCATCAAATTGAATATTAATACCACTGATTCGTGATCGAATAGTCCCGTGTGCAAACGACATGTTGCAATAAAACATGCGAATAGCATTTAGATAAATGTGATGATATGTAACAACAAGGTATTCTAGTCCGAGATACCTAAAGTAGGGTAGATAGGTTGGAAAGATTGTAAAGTTCAAGGAGTTTCTAGTACGGACGTTCCTTTCACGAAAATCGTCGAACCATTTTACGAAATTCTTAAGGGATGTAAATAGAAATCCATCAAAATCACCTTCATCGGGCATGAGTAGAATAAACAACGAATGAGAAGTCTCTTGAGGAGGATTGGATAAAGATGCTTCACCAACCTTTCTTTTCTTCCTAAACAATTTTGGAGCCATTGTAAAAAAAAATGGAAGATAAGAGAAGATTATACCTTAGAAAGATAGTGTAGGATGGAAGAGAACCTTGCTATAGACTCGGATCTAAAATTTTGAGTCTTGAAGAGGTATGGAGAGGGAGATCCAAAAGCTAGGGTTTTGAAAACTAGGGTTTTCAAGAGGTTGAAGAAGAGAGGAGATTGCTGCTAGTCGGTTGTTCCCGAAAATAACATTGGTTTAGATACATATAGCCACATATAAGGAGTGGGGTCAACAAAATTTGAATTTTGGAACAGAGGCAGCCGAGTTCGGTCCGAACTCTGCCCAAAGTCGGTTTCTTTGAACCATGATTCATTATGTATGAAACATCCATTCTTTATATATGTAATTGTAGTTCAAACTTTTTAAGTCATAAAATAGAGCACAGATTCATTTGAATTGCTAGATATAAACTTAATCAATCTTTATTCTATAAAGTATTGACCATCTCGGGTTAGCTGTAGGGGTCAGATCCCAGCTAGCAATGGTCCGTAGACACTTAAATACTGTGTCGCTTAAGGTTGTTTACACCTCTTTGACAGAAGTGTCTTTTTTGCGTGTACCCAAAATAATCGTTACATTAAATAACTTAGATTAACAAGAAATATATGCAACTTATATAGCATTAGAATCCAAAATTTCTAATTCTCGACGAATAAAGTTAAAACGATCGTCAGCTAGGAGTTTAGTAAAGATGTTAGCAAGTTGATGTTCTGTGTCAACAAATTCTAAACATATGTTCCCGTGTAGTTGATGATCTCTTAAAAAGTGGTGTCTAATTTCTATATGTTTAGTGCGTGAATGTCATATAAGATTCTTTGTGAGATTAATAGTGCTAGTGTTGTCACAGTAAATAGGAATATTTTTATAGCATAGATTATAGTCTTCTAGGGTTTGTTTCATCCACAAAATTTGTGCACAACAATGTCATGCAGCTATATACTCAGCTTCAATAGTTGATAATGCGACATAATTTTATTTCTTACTAAACCAAGAGACTAAAGCTTTTCCTAAGAAGTGACACGTGCCGCTGGTACTTTTTTCGATCAACTTTGTATCCAGCAAAATCAACATTCGAATAACCTATCAGGTCAAAGCATGTGGTTTTGGGATACCACAAGCCTACCGAAGAAGTACACGGTATCGAAAGATACGCTTAACTGCGCACAAGTGTGATTCCTTTGGGTTAGCTTGATATCTAGCACATAAGCAAACACTGAACATAATATCAGGACGACTAGCAGTTAAATAAAGTAAGCTGCCAATCATATCTCGATACTTACGTGTGTCGACCGGTTTGTCATTTTCATCAAGGTCAAGCTTCGTAGATGTCGTCATTGGAGTGCTGATAGGTTTTGTGTTGTCCATGTCAAACTTTTTTAGCAAATCTTTCGTATACTTGGCTTGATTGATGAATATTCCCTGTGAGTTTTGCTTAATTTGTAATCCGAGAAAGAAATTGAGTTCTCCCATCATGCTCATTTCAAATTTACTCTATATACACTTGGCAAATTCTTCACAAAGAGTGTTATCAGTAGAGCCGAATATAATGTCAACATAAATTTGAACTAAAAGAAGAGTTTGATCAAGAGATTTAATAAACAAAGTATTGTCAACCTTCCCTTTCGAAAAATCTGTTTCAATTAAGAAAGAACTAAGTCGATCGTACCATGCACGAGGGGCTTGTTTAAGACCATACAAAGTTCTTTTAATTTGAAAACATGATCAGAAAATTTAAAATCTTCAAAACCAGGGGGTTGCTTTACAAAAACTTCTTCTTTTATAAAACTATTTAAAAATGCACTTTTGACATCTATTTGAAATAATTTGAAATCATGTGAATTTACAAATGCACATCATGCGAATGGATTCAAGTCTCGCAACAGGAGCATAAGTCTCATCGTAGTCAATACCTTCTTCTTAGTTATAACCTTGAGCTACGAGACGTGCTTTGTTACGCGTGACTAAACTATACTCATTGAGTTTATTTCGGAATACCCATTTGGTGCCAATTATAGGGTAATCATTAGGTTTAGGAACAAATTTCCAAACTTGATTTCTCTCAAATTGGTTTAATTCCTCTTGTATAACCGAAATCCAAAACTCATCAGAAAATGCTTCTAAAACATTTTTAGGTTCTATTTCTGAAATGAAAGCTACATTTGCAACAAAATCTTTATTTGAGAAACGAGTTCTTACTCCCTTTGATACATCACCTATAACCAAGTCTTCTGGATGATCGGCCATGAATCGCATCCTTTGGCAAACTCTCCAGATAGCTTGTACCAGTTGTATCTTCAGGGGCTTTGTTGGACGTTATTCTTCCATCTTCGTCATCAATGTCACTGGGTACTTGACTATTAAGTTCATCAAATGTAACGTTAATCGATTCTTCAACAGTCAAAGATTGCTTATTAAAAACTCTAAAACCCTTACTCTTTGCAACATAATCAAGAAAAATACCTTCATCAGCTTTTGAATCAAAATTTTTCAAGTTATCATTGGTGTTAAAGATAAAACATCTACATCCAAAAACTTTGAAGTAACTAATAGTAGTTCTTCTTCGATATATGTCAAATTATAACCCTATTCAAAACATGGCGTTGTATTTACAGCTTCAGCCCAAAAATATTTCGGATGATTGAATTGATTCAACATGACTCTAGCCATATCGCTAAGAGTTATATTCTTCCGCTCAACAACATTCTGTTGAGTTTTAGAACAAAAATTTTCATGCGAAAAATCATTGGAATCATAAAAGTTTTTGAAATCAGCATTTTTGAATTCGCCTCCATGATCACTTCGGATTGGAGTATTCATAAAGCCTTTTGAACCTTTTTGCAAAATGGTACGAATTCAAAAAAGTCTCATTTTTTTTGCAAGAAAACAAACTCAAGTAAATCTAGAAAAGTCATCAACAATTACAAAAGCATAAAACTTACCGCCAAGACTGACGACTTTGCTGGGTCCAAATAAATCCATGTGTAATAGTTGAAGTGGTCTAGAGGTACTTATAGTGTTTATTGATTTAAAGGAAGATCTGGTTGCTTTATTCTTTTCACAATCAACACAGTCTATATTCTTCTTAAAAGTAATGTTCGGCAGACCTCTTACCAGTTTCTTCGAGGATAGTCTTACAATTGTGTCCATATTTGAATGTCCTAGACACATGTCATAACCAATTTTCATCATTGTTAGCATAAAGGCATCTTCCTATGATATGTATCCTTCTTTCTTCATCGATAGCGTTGCAAATAGGGTAGCATCACTAGTCATATGTCGTGAGCATCCACTATCGAGAATCCACTTGCTTCTAGCATGCAAGGGTTGGTCCACCTACAACATAAGTTGAAGATGTAAACTTTGGTACCAATTTATTTGAGAGTCCTGACATGTTAGTTTTTGGAACCCATACATAAGCATTCATATCTACCAAATTTCTAATTCTACACTGTCGTGAGATGTGTCATTTTTTACCACAATAATGACAAGTAGCAGTAGTGTTAGTGCTTGGTGTAGCAGTATGAGTATGTGAACCAGTGTGTTGTGTCTTGCGTGGAAACTTGTAATAGAATGCGTGATTGTGTGAAGCATTTGTTTTGCTTGCTAGTGTCTTGTTGTGTGTGCTCTTTTGTTTAGCCACGTGTCTAGTGTTAGACTGAGTAGTAGGTTGTATGACCTGTTTCTCCAATCTAATATCTAACTTTTTAGAGGTGGCATAGATTTCATCATATTTAGCAGTAAGAACATCAATTCTAAGTACAACAATATTATTTTTCTTTTTCTTTATCTCAATACTCTTCATTGAGTTTTGCATACTCCTTTGTCTTTTTCTCAATACATTCTTGAGCATTGTGCAAACTCAACTTAAGTGCTGATAATTCTTCCGTGTCACTAGTGGAAGATCTCTCTTTAATTTCACTTAGTAAGAGATTGTTTCTCATACTCAGCTTGTAGTTTGTGATATTCTTTCCTAACTTGTTTGTACTTATTTCTCACCTTTTTATGATATTCTAATAAATCACCAAAAGCATAAGATAGTTCATCAAAGGTGAAATCTTCATAGAGGGGGTTAGTTGATACTTGATCAAATGCCATTAGGCATAGGTTTGCAGCATTGCGAGGATTTTCTTCTTCTTATGAATCGCTAGCTTCACTCTCATGCCATATGTTTGTGTTGGAAGATGATTCTATTTTGCTTGAGCGTTCGTAGCGATTCCCCTTCTTGATTGCAGGACAATCCTTCTTTATATGACTTCTTGCGGTTGTAGCACACGGGTTCTTCATCATTGCCATCTTTGTAGTCCTCCTTTCGGTTTGATCTTTCAAACTTCAAGAATTTTCTGAACTTCCTAGAAACTAGGGCCATTTGTTCATCATCTGAACTGTCATCCTCACTTTCATCATCGAAGACCTTCTTGTGATGTGCTTTGAAGGCTATAGTCTTCTCCTTTGGCGTTGATTCATCAAACTCCTTGAGGTCAAACTCATGTGTCATAAGCTTACCCATAAGTGTCTCAAGAGTCATAGTAGTGAGATCGTTTCCTTCAATGGTTGCAGTCGCTTTGGGATTCCAGTTCTTAGTGAGTCTCCTGATCAGCTTGCGTATCTTTTCGTGATTGTTGTAATCCTTATTACCAAGAGAAGAGAGATGACTAACAATATCAAGGAAACGAGTAAACATTTGTGTGATGGTCTCATTAGGGTTCATTTTGAATGTCTCATATTCTTGTGTAAGCTTACTGATCTTGGATTCCTTCACTTGTGAAGTTCCTTCATGAGTTACCTCAAGAAGTTTCTAGACCTCGTATGAAGTGGTGCAAGTAGATACCCTATTGAACTCAGTCCCGTCTACAGCACAAAATAAAGATTAATGGCTCAAGCATCAAGATTTGCTTGTTTCTTTTCCAGCTTAGTGTATTTATGATTAGGCTTTTCTACATGGTTACCATCAACAACAATTCTAGTAGGCTTTTTGTAGCCATCTATAACAATTGACCATATGTCAAAATCTAGTGACTTGAGATAGAAGGTCATACGTGTTTTCCAGTACGTGTAGTTGGTTCCATCAAATAGGGGTAGTCTATTTGTGGACCGACCTTCACCATTGTTGGTGTAAATAGGTTTCGTTCTTGCCATAAGTAATACTTTATGATGTCAAGCCAAAATATAAAGAGCACTACTTTGATACCAATTTAGGGACCGTTATGGTAACTCTAAAGAGGGGTGAATGGAGTGCAGCGGAAATAATTACCTGATAAAAGTTTAAAGGCTAAGTACCAACAAAGATATAACAGCAATATAAGTTTAGAAGAGCAAACACAAACACCGAGATTTATACTGGTTTCCCTCGTAGAGGACGAGTCCAGTCTCGAGAACTCTTGCTCGGAGTTAAATTTACTATTGTCACAAATAGCGAATACACTACATGCTTTGATCCGAAGGGCACGTCGACTTCTTACAACACGAGATTTGAAGGACTCGCCGACTTCAGACTTGTAAAAGCAAACTTGAATTTTCAAGCTTGTTACAACTCGAAATAGACTTTTAGCTCAGGAATAGAGTATGAAAGTGAATTGCTTTGAATGAATTGATTGATAAGAATGGTATGGAATTCAACTCTATTTATAGGGTTTTCTGAGAATAGGGTTTTCTGAGACCGAGTTCGGGCAGAGTTCGGTCCTCAAACGTTCATAAATTCGAACGTTATAAACTTGGTCATTAGGTAGAGACTAGGTTTTCTGGTTTGACTTAACAGAGTTCTGGCGAACTGTCACGCCCCGGCCCCGGAAGGCCGAACGTCCTTGCTGGACGTGATGCCACGAGAGCCTAAGTTGTGCTTGCGCAAGGCAAGCACTGAAACGGCAAATGAAATGTCCCCAACCAGCGAGAAGTAAGTTGAATAAACACAAGTATGAAATGAAACAAAGTTCTTTATTGATATTGAAAATAGGTTACGACGGTACTAGGCCGAATATTACAATCGTTCAGGCTCTCTTTCTGAAAACAAAGAAACGTGCCAAGCGGCTTACAACTTGGAAAAAAAAATACGATAGACGATGTTCTAATACATTATGTCCTGTATAAGTGCTTTAACTCCGGCCGCAACGCTCCAAGGCTCCAGAGCGAATTTCACGCCTTAACGCGCATGAAGGAACTCCGCACCGAACGAGTTGCTCCTGCATCCTGCAAGCAATCTGGTGGGTTATCATTATATTGAATGCACTGGTGGAGAGACTTCTCACCCACTCAATAAAACCAATCACGTCCATTTAGTTATATGCACCATCTATTATGTTGTCTTACTAGTCTTGCTGCCTTATGATCAATTTCATGACATATTATATAAAACTTACTCATGTTGTAGAGTGTCTTGCAACATAAGAGGAACATAATGCAACTTATCAACTTACCAAACCGTCATTCCCTGTCCAAGGTACAATCAATGTTAACCAAGAATATATATAATGAATCGAAAGATCACATATGAAACTCAGGGAGACTTGAACTTGTCTTCGCCACAAACATGTTATGGTCGAACTATATGGTGTATCGTGCATCCATTCTCTAAAAGTATGATGTGCAGTGTATTATTTCCTTGGACAATTAACGAACTGCACGCGGTGTGTCGTGCATCGTTACTTGCCTCAAGTCCAATAACTCGCACGAGGATTGCCGCAATCGAGCCAAACTTAATCTATATGAAGAGGGTCACAGGCACCACAAGCCATCCTGGACTCACCCTGGTTTAGACGGTGAGCGTGCAGTGCAAGTAGCGAGCCCTGCTACAGACCCCCGAATCCTTTAGTGCTAGTACACTTTTAGCACGGTGCTTGATTTTTCCTGGGCCGACACGATCCCTGTGCTCCGGCGATCGTTCGAAGAACTCTTAACCTTGTGCACAAGTTGTCCGCGACCATACAAGTCTTTTCTCTTCTTTCTTCTGCTATATTGTTCAAACCATTCTCTTTTTTCAAATTTTACTGGGCTCCCAGAGCCATTCTTGTTTCTATGTTTTACTATCTTTATGCAGCTCCCGATACGGGAACTGCCTTGGCGACCCAACTGTCCCGAAGCCTTTCCATGTTTTCATTACTTGTCTCGGAACGACTATTTTGATAGTTTTTCTGTGTCAACTGAGTGAACTATATTAAGTAAAGTGTTCTAACCAATGTGATAGTCTATGTGACAAGCATTGCATCAGTGTAAAGATTAAGCATTATAAGTGCATGTACGATAATCTACTTGAAAACGTAAGCAATCATATTTGAACAAATCTAAAGTACCAGTGCGAAGATCAAATTCTCGTAGCAGGTTCACTTTCCATGTTCTATGCAAGTAATACAAGATGGGATTATTCCCTTAGCTAGGTGCGTTGAACTCTTTTATTAGCATGCAACAAGTTATCGTCTAGCGACTAGCATATATTGTCCAGTTTTAAATGTGAAGGCCAAGCAAAGACAGGTTCATCGGAGTCACCAACCTGAACGAGGGCTTGCCTCGGCCGAGCGGGACTCCGAACGAACCGTTGAAAACTCCAAGTCCGAACGTCGTTTGCACCGTTGCGCCGTTTGAATCATCTTGCTGAGTTGAGCGGAACGGGGCTATTACATAATACACTATTCAGAAAAAGATTCGTCCTCGAAACTTCCTGAGCGCACTCTCCTACTGCACCACTTCTATCTCCAACTCGAATTCGTCTTGCATGACATCTAAGATTGCTCGACATAACTTCCTACCCGTTCCCTCAATCCACGCCACGCTAGTGCCTTAGTCAAATTTTCTCGAACAACTATCTCATTCAACTCAAATTGACTATCTCGGAAACCTAACCGCCAAATCCTTTGCGACAATCTCTAATGCGCCTAGCGCAGAGCTGCACTACACAAACACGAGGTATGCTAAGACTCACATAAAAGAGAAACTTAGGGCTAGGGCAAACCCGACCAAGCGAGACTCCTAATCATTCTGAATCCTAAAACATTACCGAATTGATCACTCGTCGTCGTTCGATCGAAACCCAGTGCTATGCCCTAACCAAAATCCAATAATCCTCAAGACTTCATGTTCGAATCCCAACCAATCTTCTATACATGACTGCATTAAGGTCTAAATCCAATTGTATATCGATACGCAATCCCTATCCTGAACCATCGCTCAATCCGGCTAAAGAAATTCCGCTATCTTTCGAAGTTATCGTTCGGTTCGTCTACGTTCTATCTCTCGAAAACTTTCAAACACTATGAACCAATCTTCCAATCAAAATCCGAATCTCTTACTTATGCATACCTCGATCACACTTCATCCAAACACGATTACAATCCCGATGATATCGTTCAAATCTAGCCACGTATAAATTTGTTTTCATTGCATTTCCTCGAGAATACTTTGAACTTATCTCTCTTTGAACACACCAACTCGTATCCACTTCGTCCCTTAACACTTCTTCTGATGACCTAAAATTCGAACCATCAAAATTCATTTCGTTTCATCAACTAATAATCTATCCTTCCGATCAATCCTCAAGATGACACGATTCGTTCCCCAAGTATTTTCGTCTTATGAAACCACAATGTACCTCGAACGGGGTCGATTAAAAATCTAAGCTAATTTTTAATCCATTTCAAAATCAAGCATTGCACTAACATCACGTATGTCTTCCGAGCACACGATTTAATTTCGATTCAATTCGATTCGTCATCCAACTTACTCGATCATTTCCATAAGTCAGTAAACAAAAATGAATTCGATTAAGTCCTCGAGACTATCTCGTTCTTTAAATAGCACCCGTCCATCCAATCTAGCAACTAACATCTAAGTTTCATCGTCCATTCAATAACGTCAATCGTCCATTCATTCACGTCAAACATCAAACTTCTCTAGCACACACCTCAAAACCAAAACCTAACTCTACATCTTGCTGCCCCAGCTCTGTAGTCTACCCAGGCAACTCTCTAAGGTCTAACTCTCTGGTTCTAACTCTCGGCATATGGTCATCAGCCTAACCAATAGGTCAGCTCACCAGGTTATAGGTACAAATCAAAATTACCATCCTCGACGTGCAATCTAAAGCACTGTGCTCACCCCAAATCTAAGGTCAAACCATAGTCCTCTCGTATGGGGTATTCTACCCAAGCTCGCATCACTCAAATTTCTAAACATCGAGTATAGATCATCCTACTCGCATCAACATCCCGTTTTCCATAAGTCAGTAAACAAAAATGAATTCGATTAAGTCCTCGAGACTATCTCGTTCTTTAAATAGCACCCGTCCATCCAATCTAGCAACTAACATCTAAGTTTCATCGTCCATTCAATAACGTCAATCGTCCATTCATTCACGTCAAACATCAAACTTCTCTAGCACACACCTCAAAACCAAAACCTAACTCTACATCTTGCTGCCCCAGCTCTGTAGTCTACCCAGGCAACTCTCTAAGGTCTAACTCTCTGGTTCTAACTCTCGGCATATGGTCATCAGCCTAACCAATAGGTCAGCTCACCAGGTTATAGGTACAAATCAAAATTACCATCCTCGACGTGCAATCTAAAGCACTGTGCTCACCCCAAATCTAAGGTCAAACCATAGTCCTCTCGTATGGGGTATTCTACCCAAGCTCGCATCACTCAAATTTCTAAACATCGAGTATAGATCATCCTACTCGCATCAACATCCCGTTCATGGGGTCCGAGTCCGTTCAGCAAAGCTGTTCCTAAGGTATGTTCATTCAGTCGAAGTCATGATCCGATTCCGTAGAATCGTTAGGGCGTCCCCCGAATCGTGACCGCCGTGCGGGCCTGGAGTGTTGCGCCCGCACAAGGCTAAAGTATTTTGCATAACGAGCACATATTCAGAGTACGCAGATAAATTGAAACACAAGTTTAAGATGGAAAAGTTCTCTTTATTGATAATGAACATCTATTATAAGCTCCTGAACGAGTCAGCTAATTTGTCGCATAGGCTTACAAAAGTGTTGACTCAAAATGAGATAGCAGTCCTGTACATTACATCCCTTTACTAAACTTCAAAATGATATAGACCTCCGGGCTGGAGGACGACTTTGCCACGGAGCTGCATTGTGTACAGAGTTGCAAGCTCCTTCCTTCAAGTACTTCAAAAAGCGGCGCGGTCAGGATGCGCTTACAGCTGGACTGGATCGGGAAGACTTCGGCTCCTCGCTCGGTTCGCCTTACTGCGGGGAACCTGTTTCAACGAGGGTCAGTATGTCAAAACATACTGGTGAAGACGAGCTAACCCAACTATATCAATCAACACGTTGTTTTAATGAAGCATGCATATTTGATGGTTTTCTATCTTGCCTTAGTTCATTTACAAGTAAGCAGCATATAGAATTTACTGAAATGAACTTGCCACCGTTCGGTGGCTTTTACCTGTCCGTCTGAACCACCTGCACAATACTTACCATGCCTTCCCTGCCACGAAGACACAAGTTAGTTTGCAACAGGTTTAAATATATACGAGGATCACTGGCGTGATGCCATAATGGACGAGTTATAGTCTTGGGTGAGAGTGGTATGCAACGCTAGGAACTCGAGGCGAAGCATGCCATTCCACCCGCTTGAGAGACTATCGTGAAGTTCCGTCCGGATCGGATCGGTGCCAGTGCCCCAGCAACCGTCCGCAGGAACCAATGACCTTGTGCACAAGTTGTCCGTGATCGAACACGCTTATCAAGTTACAATTCATGCAGTTGAGGCAACACGAGTACACGACAAGCAGTTTTGCATGATTTATTTTGCATAGCCTCCCTGAACAATTATTCGCATAGCATGGCATGTTCTATACATAGCACAATTTATAGAAGAAGATACATTCTAACTAAAATTGAAGCATATGATGAACATTTGAACGAACTAGCATACAATAAGATAACCGTTCACAAGTCTAGTTGACAAGCTTAACCGTCCAAGTCTATTCCCATTTATCTTAGCATCTTTTAGTTATTATTTGGTATCGCTTGATCGGGGCAAAGAAGAATGCAAGATTTTAGGTGTGAAGATTTGGAAGCAGGGCTAGCTAATCGGGATGGTAGCCACTCACTTAGTTGGTTGGAAGGGAGAAGGAAAGAGGCGCTTCAAGACTCCGCTCGTAAGCCGCCTGCTGCTCGTTCACCTGCATTGCACGAACAACTTGATCAATACCTCTTCCTCTCTTTCCAATCTCGGAATTGAAGTGCAGTTCAATGAACGAAAACAATGAAATCCATCGAAACCGTTCAAGAAAAACAAGCAAATCCGAAAACCAACTCAAAGCACGAAAGCAACAAGCGACATCGAAATCTGAGGCAAGAAAAGGTAACAATGGAGAGGTCCCTCCTGACTCTGTCGCTAAGTCGATCCCGGGGGCACGGTCCACTGAATATGGGAATCGATTCCGAAGAAACAAATCCATAACGAGGACGAGTTCTTGTTTCAATCTATCCCGATCGAACGATACCATATTGTATTTCTTAGCCGCGCTCCCCGCACCGGGGGAACGGGGCGCCACATCCTACCCAACTAATTGGAAGTTTCGTCCTCGAAACTTAGGAATAGAACCTACCGTTAGGGATTATTTTGTTGGGGGCGGCGATGAGTCGAGCGTGGACACTTATTTATCTTATGGTCTGATTCACCGCATACTAAGCATAACCCAAGCCTTCTGCGACATTTATCGGCCGTGTGACCCGGCCGCCTGCAGAAGTTATATGTTTGGTTTGAATTTGCTTTTTGCTTCCCGCCGTCATTGTGACGCTTTGCAGCGTTGTTCTCTCTCGTTGCTTTGGCGTTTGTGATTGTAGGTATGCACAGCGCCGGTAGAAACGTGAGGATACCGCGGTTCAAGAGATAGAGCGTGATTCATGACTTCACGCATTGTCCTGTACTGATGAACGACTACGTGCGCATGGATGGCAGGGCGTAGTCCACCTTCAAACCTTCTAGCTCGACTCGCTACATCAGGTAAATAGGCGCTAGCGAATTTGGAGAGTCGGTTGAATTCAGCGGAGTACTGCTTAACTGTCATGCTGCCTTGCTTCAGTTGCACGAACTCGTTATCCATCTGACATTGTACTGGAGGGGGTATAAACTCTTCAAACGCGGTACGAAAAGTAGTCCACGAGATCGCCTCCTCTCCATGGTCAAATTGAAGAGATCGTCGATGCACGTCCCATCAATCGTGCGCGTTGAGGCGGAGCTGTAGCGCGCAGGCGACATGCTTCTCTTCGGGGACCACTAGCAGAGTGAAGTGGTCTTCTAGTTCGGCCAACCAATCTAGAGCCACAATTGGTTCCTCAGTCCCGTTGAATGAGTCCCGTTGAATGGGGTGTTGCAAACTTTCTTGAAGTAGCCAAAGTCGAAGGCAGTCACTTCCCTCGGCCTTGGAATTTGAGGCGTCTCAACTTCAAGCACGGACTGTTCCACCGGAGTCGTAGCTGTTGCTGCAGAATGGTTGGAAGCAAAGTCTGAACGATTTGTTGCAGGGCATCTACCTGCTTCTGTTGGACTGAGAATCGGGTCTCTAGATTGCTTTCGAACTTGGCTTGGTGAGCATCATCTCTTTGTCGTTGTGCTTCTAACATTTGCATCACCCGCTCAAGCGGATCAACTTGAGATATGCCCCGTTGACTCCGAGAGCTTTCCGAAGTGCCCGAACTACTTTCTTGGCCTTGCGTTTCGTCCGGTGCTAGCGCTGCAGATTGCGCTGGTGCCATTCCTTCAAAAGAAGGTAAATTACATTAGGATCATAATGTATTATGGACTTATTGCATGAACGTATCTCATTTTGGCCTAGCGAGTTCAAGAGTTCGCACAGGAATTTGATCGTTAAAGGAACTTTTCCGTTGCGAGAGTCTAAGGAACTTGAATCTGTGCTCTGATACCATTAAGTCACGACCCGATTCCGTGAAATCGTTGGGGCGTCCCCCGAATCGTGACCGCCGTGCGGGCCTGGGGTGTTGTGCCCGCACAAGGCTAAAGTATTTTGCATAACGAGCACATATTCAGAGTACGCAGATAAATTGAAACACAAGTTGAAGATGGAAAAGTTCTCTTTATTGATAATGAACATCTATTACAAACTCCTGAACGAGTCAGCTAATTTGCCGCACGGGCTTACAAAAGTGTTGACTTAAAATGAGATAGCAGTCCTGTACATTATATCCCTTTACTAAACTTCAAAATGATATAGACCTCCGGGCTGGAGGACGGTTTTGCCACGGAGCTGTATTGTGTACAGAGTTGCAAGCTCCTTCCTTCAAGTACTTCAAAAAGCGGCGCGGTCAGGATGCGCCTACAGCTGGACTGGATCGGAAAGACGACTTCGGCTCCTCGCTCGGTTCGCCTTAGTGCGAGGAACCTGTTTCAACGATGGTTAGTATGTTGAAACATACTGGTAAAGGCGAGCTAACCCAACTATACCAATCAACACGTTGTTTTAATGAAGCATGCATATTTGATGATTTTCTATCTTGCCTTAGTTCATTTACAAGTAAGCAGCATATAGAATTTACTGAAATGAACTTGCCACCGTTCGGTGGCCTTTACCTGTCCGTCTGAACCACCTGCACAATACTTACCATGCCTTCCCTGCCACGAAGACACAAGTTAGTTTGCAACAGGTTTAAATATACACGAGGATCACTGGCGTGATGCCATAATGGACGGGTTATAGTCTTGGGTGAGAGTGGTATGCAACGCTAGGAACTCGAGGCGAAGCATGCCATTCCACCCGCTCGAGAGACTATCGTGAAGTTCCGTCCGGATCGGATCGGTGCCAGTGCCCCAGCGACCGTCCACAGGAACCAATGACCTTGTGCACAAGTTGTCCGTGATCGAACACGTTTATCAAGTTACAATTCATGCAGTTGAGGCAACACGAGTACACGACAAGCAGTATTGCATGATTCATTTTGCATAGCCTCCCTGAACAATTATTCGCATAGCATGGCATGTTCTATACATAGCACAATTTATAGAAGAAGATACATTCTAACTAAAATTGAAGCATATGATGAACATTTGAACGAACTAGCATACAATACGATAACTGTTCACAAGTCTAGTTGACAAGCTTAATCGTCCAAGTCTATTCCCATTTATCTTAGCATCTTTTAGTTATTATTTGGTATCGCTTGATCGGGGCAAAGAAGAATTCAAGATTTTAGGTGTGAAGACTTGGAAGCAGGGCTAGCTAATCGGGATGGTAGCCACTCACTTAGTTGGTTGGAAGGGAGAAGGAAAGAGGCGCTTCAAGACTCCGCTCGTAAGCCGCTTACTGCTCGTTCACCTGCATTGCACGAACAGCTTGATCAATACATCTTCCTCTCTTTCCAATCTCGGAATTGAAGTGCAGTTCAATGAACGAAAACAATGAAATCCATCGAAACCGTTCAAGGAAAACAAGCAAATCCGAAAACCAACTCAAAGCACGAAAGCAACAAGCGACATCGAAATCAGAGACAAGAAAAGATAACAACGGAGAGGTTCCTCCTGACTCTGCCGCTAAGTCGATCCCGGGGGCACGGTCCACTGAATATGGGAATCGATTCCGAAGAAACAAATCCATAACGAGGACGAGTTCTTGTTTCAATCTATCCCGATCGAACGATACCATCTTGTATTTCTTAGCCGCGCTCTCCGCACCGGGGGAACGGGGCGCCACAGTCGATCCTCAATACACTATGATGTTGCACGTTTAATCTAGCAATTCACATAGTCTATCCCTTAAAATATAGCCACTTGGCACGCCGTTATGTTGAGAGAGCTTGAGCGATTTGTAGTCTCGGTCTGGCGCCGCTTGTAATACTTTCAATATCAATAAAGAGCTCATTTTTGTTTCATACTTGTGTTTATTTTATGCTTCCGCTATATCGACTTTGCGAGCTAGTTATCGAACGCCGTTTACTCGTGTCGTTCAAATATCCGCTGCATTGGTCTCTATCTGTGCGACTCTGTGGCTTAGCTATTTCACCGCCTGTTCGGACCCTTGGCCTTGCGCGGGCTTAGTTCGTGCTCGCGCGGCATCACATCCTGATGGGAACAGTTGTCCTGTAGGAGCATTGGCACGGTGATTCGTTTCTAGCGGGGACGGCCGATCTAGCGGATAATGGCCTACCTGTGCTGCAACCATCGCCGTGTTACCAGAACAAGAGTAATAAACAAGAAACTTGCATGGTCACGGACAACTCGTGCACGAAGGTATATGGATTTCTCGGACGATTGCCGGGGCACCGGGATCGTGCCGGCCTAGGAGGAAGTATGGGGTATTGCGTTCCAGGGGTGGCTAAGTGTAGATAGTCCGTCGGGGGCAACACAATATCAGGTAGACGGGGCCTTGGTAGTTCACACCTACGCTTGGTTACCTGAGTCTACCAGTAGGGTCCTTTATGGCTAAGCCAGTGATCTCATGTTCATATAGATCTAAGTTTGGCTCGATTGCGACAATCCGCGTGCGAGTCATTACATTGCATTGAAACAAGTAATCTAAATAATCTGTGCAACACATCCAAAAGGTCTGGATAACACATTTGAACCAACCTGAATCTGAGTATAACACACTTGAACCGTCTGAGTATCACAAATCTGAGTAATCTGAGTATATCGTTCACCTGAGTCAGAAATACGCTCGTAACGCTCATGTTTGCTTATGCGATCTTTAATTTCATTATATATATTCGTGCTTGGCTAACTTGGTTAAATCTTTGGGCATGGAAGGACGAATGGTAAGTTGGTAAGTTTGTCGTGTTTCTCTTATATCGTACGACGCACTGCCACACGAGTTAGGCTTATACCTTATGCCATAAAACTGATCCTAAGGAAAGATTAGAAAGACAACTTAATATATGGTGCATGGAACTAATATAATGTTTGGATTTATTGAGCGGGCGAGAAGCCTTTCCACCCGTGCATTCAATGTACTGATGATCCACCAGGTTGCTTGCAGGGTGCAGAAGAACCTCATTCGGTGCAGAAATTTCTCGTGCGCGCTAAGACGTGGAGTTCGTTCTGGAGCCTTGGAGTGTTACGTCCGGAGCTGAAGCACATATATATGACATAATGTTGGAACATCGTCTATGTATCATCTTACGTTGTAAGCCTCTTGACACGCCTTTATGTTGAGAGAGAGAGAGAGAGCTTGAGCGACTTGTAATCTCGGCCTGACGCCACTTGTAATGCTTTCAATATCAATAAAGAGCTCATTTTTGTTTCATACTTGTGTTTATTCTATGCTTCCGTTATATCGACTTTGCAAAATAGTTATCGAATGTCGTTTACTCGTGTCGTTCAAATATCCGTTGCATTGGAGCCTATCTGTGCGACTCTGTGGCTTAGCTATTTCACCGCCTGTTCGGACTCTTGGCCTTGCGCGGACGCAGCTCGTGCTCGCGTGACATTACGTCCTAATAGGAACAGTCGTCCCGCAGGTGCGTTGGCGCGGTGATTCGGGTCTAGCGGGGACGACCGATCCTGCAGGAGATCGGAACGTGACATATTTCTTATAACTTCTTGTTCATAAGCGGTGATGGTTGTAGACACGGTAGGCATTATTATCCGCTACAAGCCACCGTGAACGGCTTTTCTTGTTCTACTTTACTTAACATAATGCAATTCCCTAGTTCGGGGCATTTGCCTTGGTGACCCAAAGGTCCCGAAGTCGTTCCATGTTTTCCATTATTTGGCTCGAAATGATTATTTTGATAGTCTTTGTACCTCAAGTGAGTGAACCATAATCATATGAAGTGCATCGATTCGTGGCATGAATCTTTGTGACAAGCATTGAAACGAGACGAGCGAGTACTAGTTAGCACGTAAAGCAGACAAGCATTGACACAGTAGAACATAAGCCATTATACTAGCGCGAGTCTAAAGGGTTAGTGCGAGGATTGAAACCGTGCAAAGGCATGCAGAGCGGTGCATAAGGCAATCTATCACGAATCAAGTTACTTCTTTTCTATGTTCTAGAGAAGCAATACAAGATGAGATTATTCCCTTAGCTAGGTGCGTTGTATTCTTTATTAGCATGCAAGAGGTAATTTTTCTAGCGACTAGCATGTATCGTCTATGTTTTATGTGTGCAGGCTAAGCAAAGAGGTTCATCGTAGCAGTCACCCACTTTAGCGATGATTCGCATCGGTCGAGCGATACTCCGAGCGCGCCTTTGAAAGTCTAAGTCTGAACTCCTGAAGGGCCAAGTCTGAATCATTTGCCTCAAGCGAGTCTTCTCGCCGAGCAAGACGGGATGGGTCGTTGCACTTGCGCCGTTTGAATCGGCTCTCCGCATTAACACGGAGCAGGTCGTTACATTGGTCACCTATAGGATGACTCTGTTGATGTTGTATGAGAATGGTAGCAATGATTTGAGAACAAGTTAACTTTGGTGAGTTGATTTTAGTTAGGATAATGATGAGAAAGAAACTTGTATTGTATATAGAGGGGTAAGTTTAGGAATTGATAGTTTCGGAAATGGATTTGGTTGCCTTCGACGGAATGACGGATTGGTAATTAGTTTGGTTGGTTGGATTATCTTTGAATGCTATAATATTGAGCTGGAATGAAAGGAATAAAACTTGCAACAACACGATGGATTAAGGTATGAGATGGTATGTTGGCAAAGAGTTCATGAGGATGGTGTGACCTCGGATTTAAATATTGGAGAAACTTTGTATGTGATGGATTGTTATTATTATGCTTTATCGATTTCGTAGTATGGATCATGACATTTTAGAAAGGGAACTTTGGATTCATTGGAAATTTGATATCACTGAGACGGAAAAGTTGGTAGAGATTTGAAGAAAGTCAAAATATTTTTGAGGATTGTTGGACTAGTTGTGGTAGTGCATTTGAGCCAGAATATGTAACAGTTGGTTATTATATGATTGGATAACATCTCAAGTTATCCGTAAGAAATGAGGATGATGGAAAGTTGTATTTCAGATTATTTGGCACTCCAATTTTGTAGGTTGAGAATTGTCCCTTGATGTTTGGAAGGATTCTAAGTTGAGACTTGTGGGTTGCGGCTTGGAGGATCATGATTGTGGAGAAATAGTGTTATTTGAGGCAGACTATAAAAGAAGTTCAAAGATTGAGTATATGCTGGACCAAAAGGATGCTAATGGAATTTTGAGAATGGTTATACGGAAACTTGGTTATACAAGTTGTTTAAGAGAAATTTATCTTGGAAAGATATGAATGGAATGCAGTTATGTTTTGAATGGTGCAAAAATTTTGTGGGGTATTATGTATTCTTGAGAAGAACCTATGTAAATGAGTTATGGGAATTGATGTGCATCTGTAGCTTATTTGACTTCGCTACCATTGGTGTTGGCTGAAATGCACTATATTTTTGGGACACCAAATATATGTGTACGATCCAAGCTAAGTGGTGAGCTGAATTCAAATGGAGTTTTATGGAGGATTATTGTATGCTAAAGAAAATACACGAGTGTTGGACAAAGAAAAGAGATGGTAGATCATTTGTATCAATTAGCATGTTGTGGCGAGATGTTAAATTGTACAAGTGTTATCGTGGGATGTTGATTTGGGCTGAATGAGAAGTTGCTTGATAATTCAGTTAAGGAAGTAGAATGCGTTTAGATTTAAGTTTCGAGGATGAAACTTTTTTTGAGTGGTATATTATGTAATACTCCGTTTCGCACGGTGCATTGATGGCTGGTTGGCTCGAGGAAGCCATGTTGGACTTGGATGTTGTGCGGAGGGATCATTAAGGAGGCTATTAGATCGTGACGAGAAGTCACTTAGTTAGAGGTGAGTGGTGTTGGTTCTTCAATCCTTTACCTTCATGCTTAACAAAATGATTTATATTCATGTTTGTGTAAGTTGCTTAGTATTATCTAGCAAGAATTCACAAAGTAATAGAATATCATAATTACATTCTATTTACGCATGCTCTTGTAGAATGATGAATTATGTTGGGAAGTCTTTGGACTGGGCGGTAAGTATTGCGAGCTACGGCTCGAGGCAAAATAATAAAATTGTGACATATTTTATCAAGTTTCTGTATATGCATGACATTCTTTTATAATTAAAGTGACATATGCATGCATGATCACCGATAACTTGTGCACAAGGTTAGGTTCTTTGAAACGATCCACGGAACCATTTAAACCTAGGGGGGAATAGGATGGTGCTATTTGACTAGCATCAGAATAGGCGGGAGTTTCTGTGACGTTAGCTATCTGTGCAGTAAACGACACTGTATTTCCACTAGTCGAGTTGGCTTTTGGCCACCGACCTTCATATAGACATGATGCATACTAACGCTGTCTTATGCAGGCAGAGTAAGTTATTACTCATATACATGAATGGCTAAACGACGTGGATAACCAAAGGGTGATAGCATTTATGCTAGATATTTTCTATCATATATAAGTAGCCTGCATGCTTACATTTTATGTCGGATCTTGAATAGCATGCATGCTTTATAATCCAGTTAGATATTGAACGGTTAATTACCCTAAGGCAACAAAACAAGATTCACATTAATAATGTTCCCATCACATGATTACTTAGTGTTGATTTTAGGTGAGTAGGGTCAGCCCTCTCACCAGTACACGAAAATGTACTGACCCACGTTTGTGGGCATCTACAGGTGTTGGGGATTTATAGATGCAGTGAGTAGCTTGGACAGTTTTGAGGCATCAGAGAATTGTTGGGCGAGCAGAAACACTTCCGGTAAAGAGATGGACTTTTGTTATAAATGGCATAATGTATGGAACATAATATTCTTTTGTACCAGTGATGTTGTAATCCGAGTCGGCAAGTTCAATGTAAGCCTAGATTAACATATTTCAAGTTGGCTATTGGGAGCCTTGTATTTAGCTGCAAGTCTTGTATTCCATTGCAAATATCAATAAAAGAGATTTTTCTTTATATCTTGGTGTGACCTCAATTTGTCTGCTAATTTCCGCTGAAATGTTGTCGTTTCTGAGATGTCTTGTAAAAGTGCAACCCAGACTTGTAAGACATTACGTTCATTGGCTACTTTTAGATTTTTCGGAATCGGAGCATGACATGAGAGGAAGAGGGCAACAATAGTTGTTGATGGTGATAGTAGGATATAGGCACGAGGGGATGATGAAAAAGGAGGAAGTCCTTTTGCCGGTTTGAATATTTCTATGGGCTTGCAACCTATTTACAAATTTTCATTGCTAAAGTATAGGGACATAGGTCTTTTCCCCATAACATGGGGTCATGTGGTTCATCTTTGATAGATTGGCGGGGTTCACTAATGACCATAGTTTCTAGTATCGGCCGATACCGATACGATACCGCGATATCGATACGGTTTGGCATGTTCTGATCCGCTACCGACAACTACCGATACTGACCAATACTGGCGTTGGGATCTCTTTCCCAATCAATTCGGCAGAAAAAATTGAACATAAAGGACCAACCAACAATGGTGTAAAAAACATAATAAGATTATAAAAACATATAAATAAAGCTTATTTATTGCAGGTAGACCAACTAGCAATGGTGCTTATTAAATCTCAAAACTACTAAGAAACAACACATAAAATACTTATGCCTAAATGTACAAAATATTTTGTTCTAAAATTTAAATTTTTTTACTAATAATTATTTGTTTTCCGATATCAAAAAATTCGATCCTCCTATCTGAAACCGCTAATAGTGCCGATACCGTCGATCTTGATACTCATAGGAAGGTTCTGATTCCGATACTCCGAACCTTGCTAATGACAAGGATCGAACTTTCTATTATTTAATGGTCGGAAGAGGGTTTTAGCTATTTTTAAGGAAACCTTAAGGTTCCGTTAGGAATTGGAAAGATACAGGGGAAGTAAGGAAGTTGTGGGAAAGTATTTACCATTTAGTTACATGTTGGCTAACTTGGAAGTGAGTTAGGAGACTTGTATAACTCACTACAATAGTAGAAACTACCCCACTCTAGTTTTCATCCAAATTGATGGAAATTCATAAGAAGCAATTATGATCCAATACTTTCTTATTATTTACTGTGTCAATATGAAACACCCACTTTCAACCCTCTGTTTCATTATTATTATAATTATCACGTCATCATTAATGACAAGTTTCTAGCTTCCATTTTCTAGCAAAGACAATACTTGGTTGAAACATATTTTCTTATGCGTTTGTGGTTTTAGAAACGAAAACAAACTAAGTTTCTTAGTGTCCAAAAGTTTCCATATGCCAAATGGATCCTAAGGGTGTTTCTTGCAATTTACCTTTATCATGACCAATTACGTCTAGTTTTCAGTAAATGCAAGCAAGAAGTATTTGTCAATTGATTTCATTTGATAGACCAACCAAAATAGAAAGATCTTATCTTATGCTTTCCTTCTAATTGTTAATCAAAGAAACTATGTAAATCTTGAGTGATCTGCTGCAGGTAACTATAATTGGCAGCATGACCTTAACTGTTGTAAGAAAAAGTATAAGCAAGGATGCCTGCATGCACTTCTGCATTTGGAATATATGAAGAGAGGAACTGCTTTGTATGGCTTTATCTATTATGGGAGCTCCAAAATCATGTGCCTGTTTGAATTGGTTCGATATAATTGTTGATCCTTGACCTTCTAGCTCAAGTGGTAATCAAACATGGAATTAGCCCACAAGCTCATGGATACCCCATTAGTTCATCTTCTCCAAAAACTCCGTTTCAGACCTTTCCTATGAGTATCAGTTTCTGCAGCTTGGGGAACATGTGGGGTGGGTGGGTGGGGGTGGTGGTGTTAATTCAGTTGGTATCAGCAGTCTTGGTACCTTCCAATTCTGATTAGAAACGACTGAAACGTACTGGTTTTTCTGATACTTGAAGGCTTGGTATAGTCTTTCCATTGAGGTTTTCTCACGTGAGCTTCATAATCTATATGTTCCATCCTTCTGCCTCACACACGAGGGCAAGTGTTGAAATGGTTGCCTACAGGTTGGTCACAACTTACCATGAGATTGTTACCTGATCACCTGCATCTAGCATCAACTTGTATGGTGTGATCATAGTGCAGACTGCAGAGGAAGGTGGATATGCATCTATTTCACCAGCTGTGATCCATTTGAATTATACTACGCAAATTCAAGTAGAAAGTCCATACACTTGCATACTGTTTTCAGCCAATGTAGGAACTTCTTGAATCTACTCATTCATTATGCTCAAGGTGTCTCTGCTATCTGATATGAGAACTTTATAGAGTAGCAGGTCATCTTGAAGAACTACATGTAGTCACATTTTTGCAAACTGACTGTCAGTAGTAAGTACACGGATCTGTGACTTGTCTGCACTAATATTGATCCTTTGATTTATTTTCAAAAGATTCTTATGCATCAAATGTAATTCTAATACGAAATGATGAGAGTAAAATACTAGGTGCATGTCCAATTAAATAGGATTCTTGTATAGAGTTAGAATTGAATTCAGTTTTTTGGCAGTTACTTTTACATTGACTAAAAATATTGATTCTCTTCGAAACATAGTTGTATATTGTCAAAGCGAATGGTCAATTCTTATTCACTTATATAAACGTTGATGGCGGAAGATTCAGGAGTAACAATAGTAAGATGCTTGATGTTGTTCAGATACAATAACTCCAGCAGAAGTTGGGCTTGAAGATGCTGTGGAGGATGACAGAGGACATGGCTTTTTTGGGTCAAACTATTTCAAGAACTCAACCAGGACAGCTCGCTGGGCCCAGCCGATAACATACTTACATATATATGAATGTGACAATTTTACTGTGAGTTTATTCGATCTTTTGGTATCCTAATTTTTATTATTATTTTTAACTCAATTTCTCTTCTATCTGATAGTTATGTTCTAAAGATTAGGCTTCAGTAAGCATAATGGCCTTAATGGTAATCACAAATAGGTCTTTCTGTTGGGTTATCAAGCTGAAACAATGATAGTTTGGTATTCTGAAAGACCAGGAGAATATTTTAGGATATGCCCAAAGGAGGTGACTGCTTGTATGGAATTTATTGGACCTTTTCTAAATTCTTCGACAGTTAATTTCCTCCAACTACACTATATTAATGATGTATATATTAAAAGAAGAAATAAAGAACATTTATATGCAGATGGAAAGTAGGTAGTTAACTGCAGAGATCTCATGATTTAATGATAGGTCTGGAGTGGTTTTCTTCTTTTGCTTAACATACCTATATTTTAAAGTAAGAATTTTTTTTACATTTTTTTTATGGGTGATTTTTATTCTATATAAAATTGAATGTAGTTTTATTCTGATTTTGGGCCACATATTGCAGTCTAAAGATAACCATAATGTGTCTTTTTTCAAGGATTTGATGGGAATATGACATTGAGTAAAAGAACATTTTTTATAGCCGATTTTTCATCAATCATCATCCAAGCCTTATCCCATCAGAATCCACCCCTCCACAACACCCCCCCCCTCCCCTCCCCCCCCCCCCCCCCCCCCCCACCCCACACACACACACCCACACACACCCACACACCCACCACCCCACCCCACCCCACCCCACCCCACCCCACCCCCCAAAAAAAAAAAATGTTCGGTCCACTTCTATGTTGGACTATAGTCAAACATTCATATTAATTGTTCAGTTGAAAATGTGGGCAGTGCCAAAATTACAATTAGGGATGCAATTTGATCCGAGCTTTGCATGTCACTATGGTTGAAGTTTATAAAGCCGAACTTGAGATCAAGCTTTGAGGGCTTTGTTCAAGATCGAGCTCGAGTAGGTTCGCAGTGGGTAGGGTCAAGAGCAGCTTACGAGCTGCTCGGGATTGAGCCCGAATCTAGCTCAAGTGTGATGTATATATTTTGATCAGCTGAGTACCTTGAGACCTTTGTTGTCACGGCGGATTGAATGTCCGTTAGTAGAGATCTACGACGATGGTGAAGATGAGTAGGAGAGGTTGATGTGGGTGGCTGATGGCGACGAAGACAAAGAAAAGGAGGATCATGGGTGTGGCCAGTGACAAGGACAAAGAGAAAGGAGGAGGATGTGGCGGTGATGGTGACAGAAATGACAAAGTGAAGATGGATTTTGGGAATCGGGATAGGGTGTAGGAGAAAGACTCTCCACATGTATACTATAAGTTCTATAATTAGAATAAGGTCTTGGGCTTGGACAGATTGTTTATGGTTGTTGAAAGTCATAATTTCACACCACTATAATAAGCTTGCTGCAAGCTTAAACAACATAATAATTCACAGGCCAAGGCCTATACTTTTATGATAGTGGATACTTTTATGGTTATACATTTTATCACACAGCTATGGGCTTAACGCCTATGACTAGTCGATCTTGTTTACGAGCTTTCAAGACCAGCTTCCTATGTTCAAGCTTGGCTCTTTCAGCATTGAGCTCATTTTCATGTTCAAGCTCGGCTCACTAACGAACTCAAGTCAACTCGAGCGAGCTTTTGTCGAGCCGAGCCAAGTCGAGCCCACGAGCTGCTCTGTTCAGTGCAGCCCTAAGTACAATGGATATTAGATTGAACAAGAAAGTAATAGTTCATCAGTAACCACACCAACTCTAGTTTTTATAACTTTACAAACATTTGTGATTTCTTTTCATAGAAAACATTCAGATATGCAAAGTGGAGACTCAAAATTAAAAGTTGACTTTTTCCATTTGGACTTTTGTAAAATCAGAATTCTATTAACTGATCAATCCACTGTTAAGATTGATAACATGGTAGTTAAGTTTAAAGATAGAGAGGAGAAGGGGAAGAGAGAATATGAGAAAGGAGATTGCAAGGGCCTTAAACCCTAGGTTGCATCTCATGTCTATTTATATTGATATGCAATACACCCACAATTACTATTATACCCTCATATGATAAATAACAAAATAAAATAACTCTAACACCCTCCCTCAAGCAGGAGCATATAGATCAGACATGCCCAGCTTGCTACATAAATCAGAAAATGACCGCGAGCAAGTGGTTTGGTGAGGATATCACCTAATTGATCCTCTGACCGAACATAAGGAGTAACAATCTGTTTCTTCAGCAACAAATCACGAACAAAATGACAATCCACCTCGATATGCTTCGCGCGCTCATGAAACACCGGATTACTTGCGATAAACATTGCCGACTGATTATCACAATACATCTCCATCGGAATAGGAATCATAATTCCCATTTCATGAAGAAGAGACTGCACCCACATCATCTCAGAAGCTGTATGAGCCATCGCACGGTACTCGGCCTTTGCACTAGAACGAGCCACAACATTCTGCTTCTTACTATGCCACGTGACAAGATTGCCACCCACAAACGTACAATAGCCAGAAGTAGACCTCCTATCACTGCGACTGCCTGCCCAATCAACATCACTGAACCCAGTCACCGTAAGCAACTGGGAATGTTTGTACAACAAACCCTTTCCAGGTGCACCCTTCAAGTATCGAAGAATGCGAGAGATAGCCTCCCAATGTGGTTGCCGAGGGGTATGCATAAACTGACTAACTACTCCAACTGCATATGTGATGTCTGGTCGAGTAACAGTAAGATATATAAGTTTGCCAACCAAATGTCTATAATATCCAACATTCTCAAATAACTCTCCCCTGTCAGCATCAAGCTTGTCATGATAATCCATAGGAGTCTCAACTGGCCGACACTCCAACATCCCAGTCTCGGAAAGCAAGTCTAGAACATACTTGCGTTGTGACAGATACACCCCCTTCTTAGATCGAGCAACCTCGATTCCAAGAAAATATCGAAGAAGACCCAAATCCTTAGTATGAAACTGACGACTAAGGTAGGCCTTCAAGTCCGCAATTCCAGCATGATCACTCTCAGATATAATGATATCATCAACATAAACAATCAACACGATAATACCTGCTGAGGAAGAATGGCAAAACACTGAATGATCTGATGTGGTACGCCGAAAGCCATACTGAATGAGAACTGAACTGAACTTGTCAAACCAAGCACGAGGTGACTGTTTCAGTCCATATAATGCTTTCTTCAATCGACATACGAGTCTTTTATTTCCTGCTACAACATATCCCGGTGGTTGATCCATATAAACCTCCTCCTGTAAGTCACCATGCAAGAAAGCATTCTTTATGTCCAACTGATATATAGGCCATCGGTGATTAACCGCCACAGAAATAAGAATCCGAACTGAATTCAGCCGAGCCACTGGGGAGAAAGTCTCCATATAATCCACGCCATATGTCTGAGTATACCCTTTGGCAACCAACCGTGCCTTGAGGCACTCAACAGAACCATCAGGATGATACTTAACAGTGTACACCCATCTACAACCTACTGTTTGTTTTCCAATAGGAAGTGATGTGAGCTCCCAAGTCTGATTTTGATGTAAAGCATACATCTTCTCATCCATTGCACTTTTCCAACCAGAAGATTACATAGCCTGCTTGTAAGTTTTGGGAATAAAAGTAGAAGACAATGAAACAGCAAATGCATGAAAAGATGATGAAGCACGGTGTAATGAAACATAGTTAGAAATGTGATGCTTATTCTTTGTGGTACAAAGGCGTTCTTTTTCTGAGAGCAATAGGAAGATCATCTGGATCTGTGGTGATGGGAGCAGAAATCTCAGGCACGGAAGATGATTGGTTGAAGGCTGAATTTTGCAGAACCACTGGCCTGTCCTTGGATCTCTGATAAACCTGTAAATGGTGAATGGAGACAGAAATTGATTCAGGAATGACCGGAAGTGGTATGGAAGATATCAAATCTGTTGTAAAAGGAATACAACGGTCTCCTGGAGGAAAGAAAGGGGTAGACTCAAAGAATGTAACATCCGCACTGACATAATATTTGCGTGACTGTGGACTGTAACAACGATAACCTTTTTGACTACGGGGATAACCAAGAAAGACACACTTCAGAGATCTAGGAGCCAACTTATCTCGATTAGGTTCCAAGTTATGAATAAAAGCGACACAGCCAAACACTCGAGGAGATAAGGAAAAGGGTGCGACATCTGTATGTAATATAGTAAATGGAACTTTGTTATTTAATACAGATGATGGCATACGATTAATAAGATAACATGCAGTAAGAACGACATCTGCCCAATACTGTTTGGGGACATGCATATTGAACATGAGAGTTCGAGCCACATCTAAAATGTGTCGATGTTTGCGTTCGGCTATACCATTTTGTTGAGAGGTGTGGACACAACTGGTTTGATGAATCATACCACGATCAACACAGAAACTGTTCACAGAAGATTGAGTATACTCCAAAGCATTATCAGAACGCAGAATTTTGATACGTTTATTAAACTGAACATAGACTTCATTATAAAAGACAGATAATACATTTGGAAACTCAGATCTTTCTTTTATTAAATAACACCAAGTCATTCTGGAATAATCATCAATAAAAATAACAAAATACTGAAATCCTTTCGGACTTTTGACTCTCGACGGACCCCAAATATCAGAATGAACAAGATCAAAAGACACTAATTGACGACTCTCACTACGGCGAGGAAAGGAACTACGGTGATCCTTGCCTAACTGACAAGCCTCACATTCAAGACTAGAAACATGACTCAAACTAGGAACAACTTGACGCAACTTAGCCAAAGACGGATGTCCCAAACGATAATGCCACTGCAACGGAGAAGTAGAAACAGAAGTGAAGGCTTTTCCAGGTAGATCCAAGTAGTACAGTCCATCTTTTTTATGCCCCGAACCAATCGTCTTCTTCGTCCCGAGGTCCTGAAAAACACACGAATTTGGAGAAAATGTCACAGAACATTGGAGAGATTTGGTTAACTGGCTTACAGATAACAAATTAAATGAAAAATTAGGCACATATAATGAATCAAATAATGATAGTGATTGAGTAGGGTGAATGACATCTTTCCCAACCGCAGGACGAGTAGACCCATCAGCCAAGATAATATTATGTTTCATGGAACTACGATTATGAAAGATAGATGTTATACCCGACATGTGAGAGCTTGCTCCTGAGTCGATGACTTAAGAGGTGGATGGTGACTGGGTTGCCACAAAAGCAGGATTACCTATATGTGCCATGGTTGCAGTAGGTTGGGAGGTGGTACTAGCAAGCGCATTCAACTTCTGGAGGATCTGTTGAAATGGAGATGAGGTATCGGACGTTGAAGTCTGATTGAAACCCGAAGTATCATCTCTGGGAGCAGAAGTGGTGTCCTGGGACTGCATATTTTCATCATGCACTTGATGTACATATTCTGGTTTGCCCCATTTGTCCCAACAATAGTCTTCTACATGACCGAGCATTCCACAATAGTTACACTTTCGTGGTTGACCATGGCCACCACCACCACCGCGGCCACCACCACCACCGCGACCACCACGACGACCATTGTCTCTACCACCACGGCCTCCTCCTCGACCAAAACTACGACCACCATCTCTACCGCCACGTCCAATACCACGTCCACCACCACGACCAACAGCATTAGAAACTAGGGCAGAAGAGTCAGTACTCGGCACCACAGAACTCTGTCCCAGAAAGGAACGATTGAGACGGGAGAAAGTATCTGCCACCGTAGGTAACTGCTCTCCAGCAAGGATTTGAGCTTTATAAGGTTCGAGCGCAGATCCAAGCCGGCTAGGATGAGTGAAACATGAAACTCTTCCTTCTGTCTCCGAGCTTCCTTCAAATCAGTAGTAACAGGATGATATTGAAGCAGTTCCTCCCACAAAGCCTTCTTTGAAGCCAGATATTCATTCACAGGCTTCCCATTTTGCTTTGTATTGAACAATAACTTGTACAACTCATAGATACGAGCAACGTTTCGCTTCTGCGAATAAGATTCTTCCAGAGATGCCCAAATCTGTTTGCTTGATTCACACCACTGAACATTAGCAGCGATATGTGGTTCCATACTATGCCACAACCACGACATAACGTATGCATCTGCACTCATCCAATCTTCATACTCAGCGGACGTTTCAGGCAGGGGTTCTTCGGTCAAAAACTTCAACTTCTTCTTCGCCCTTAACACCACTTTGATAGACTTGGACCAGGCAAGATAGTTCGCACCATTGAGTTTCACCGCTGTAATCGACTTTCCCAATTCATCATTATGAATAACAGTAAAAGGAGAACCACCTCCGCTACCACCACCACTATTAACCTCGCTAGAAGATTCGGTCCCCACCATACTTACAGATGCAACAGAAAGACGAGATCTTTGAAACCCTAGATCTCACAACGAACCTCAACCGACGACGAATAACCAACGGAGATCTGTAGAAACCCTAGATCTCATAAACGAACGACCACGAACAACGAACGACGAACGGCGAATCATGAAAAGTACATCGGGGATGGGATGTACAGTACTTACAAATATATGCTCTGATACCAAGTTAAGTTTAAAGATAGAGAAGAGAAGGGGAAGAGAGAATATGAGAAAGGAGATTGCAAGGGCCTTAAACCCTAGGTTGCATCTCATGTCTATTTATATTGATATGCAATACACCCACAATTACTATTATACCTCATATGATAAATAACAAAATAAAATAACTCTAACAATGGTAAATACTTTTTTGAGATAAGATTACATGCTGATAATGTTATAAACAAATTGTAAATCTTTTACAAGCAGTAGGACTACAATGAAGTCAAATGAAAACTTGAAACTTCACTTGATCACTTGGCATGCCTTGCCTTGCCTTGCCTTGCCTTGCCTTGCCTTGATGTAACTTTAAATCCCAGATCGAAATTGGCACGAAATAGATATAACAGAAAAGCTAAATTGTTCTTAAATTTATTCACTTTCCGACCCAGAACACTCTTTCAAATAGAGTAATTTGTCATATTGTTTTATGTTGCAAGTAATTGTGTTTAAAATTTATTTGGGAGGTCTGCATCATGTAACCAGTGGCCCTAATCTGCAAGTTTTGTTGATCCATCATATCTCGGTTGCTGTGATGGAGCTGAAATGTGGTTTGTTAGTATTTTGGAGTGCAACTACTACTATGCAAAATGAATAAAACCATGCATTACACTGAATATCACCTAAATGCTTATTTAATGGTCCTGAAGTCCTTTGAGAAGCCTTCCCTATCTATTTAGTATTTATATCTTTGAATTCATTGAATTGTGCCTCTGTATTGCACTTGCAGATTGGTATATTCTGCTTGCCAACTTCATCAGTTATTCCACTTCATGATCATCCTGGAATGACTGTTCTGAGCAAAATTCTCTATGGCTCTATGCATGTGAAAGCATACGACTGGGTTGAACCTGCTGTGGGAAGTGGCGAGCCAGATAACGTTCCAGGTCTGCTTCCAAACTTTTAGCACTTCATCAATATGATTATCTCATCGTCATTTTTTTCATGGAGTTTCTCTTTTAAGTTGTCACTTGTCATATTGACTTCTTGCTGCAACTTTCTTCATTCTTCTAACTCTAATGTAATTGCTCATGTTTATCGCAAAATAACTTGGATTAATAAAAGTGAACCTATACAACTGTGTTCTATTGATTACAAGAAATCCTCTGTAATGGAAATCAAAGCGGAACTCTTTGGTTCATCTTTTATGCAATGCCTTTTTTTAGTTGCTCGACGAGAAGTCTTTAGCGGAAGGCTCAGAAAGAACTCATGCAAGGCACATTATCTCACAATTCATAAGTACTTCTTATGACAATTATTGAAATTCAACTTCTTTTCTTGATCTATCTATAATGCATGCTATTGATTTTTTTTTTACTGATATAACCTACTGCACTTTGCAATTTGAAATTTTCATGAGAAAGGTCTGTTGGCATGTGTGCCATAATAATGAACTCTTATTTCTCTGCATAATGAAGATGTCAAAAGCCAAAGCATGTCAAATTTGGAGAGGGAAAAAAACATGGATACTTTCCTATATGATTTACCATTATTCTTCTATAAAATTTATGTGAGGCAATTGGGTGCTGGAAGCTATTTAATGTAGTTTTTGTGTAAATCCTGAATGTCAGTGTCGAAGAAGTTTTCCTGAATTGTATAACAATACTGTTTCTAGTGCAGTGAGACTGGCGAAGTTGCACACTGATACCGTCCTGAGTGCGCCATGTCCAACCACAGTTTTGTACCCAAAGACAGGAGGCAACTTGCATTGTTTCACTGCAGTTAGTTCTTGTGCTGTGCTTGATGTCCTTGCCCCACCATATTCTGAAGTTGCTGGTCGGCGGTGTACCTATTATCACGACTACCCGTATTCTAGCTTCTGTAAGTAAACTTCTGCTTCTCATCTTTGTGGAACTATTTCTTCAAGAACAAGTTGTAGTAGTACTTAAATTCAAATTGACAAATACCACCCCTTCCAATTTGTTCATTCACCAAGGAACAATGTAATAATGATAGTAAGAAATAAAAGTAAAAATATCTACCATGTAATGCAGTAAAATTAATAACACTCGTGCAAGACAGCAATGTCCCACATTCGTCCTTCAACCTACACTGTGTATGATGTAAATATTATGACATTCTCAGATTTAAAATAATTTATACAAGAGACATGCCTCTTTTTTACCTGCGTACGTCGTACATGGGTCTTCCAGTACCAATCAAAAAGTCGTTTTGTGATCCAGTTTCATTTCTCCTTTTGTATGTTATACACCTATTCATAATTTTCAAGTCCAAAGTTCATGTACAAATATTGATATAGAAAAATAATCAAGGTATGTAAAGATGCTTTATAGCTGCGTAGAAATAGATGATAAAACTTTAGAAAATTTATGAATACCTAATAGCTATAAGTGCAACTGCAGCAACTGAAGATGGACCAACAAAGCATGAGGAGGAGGAGGATTATGCATGGCTTGAGGCCATTGAGGCCCCAGATAATCTCTACATGCGTTCTGGTAATTACACTGGTCCAGCCGTTCAGGTGAGGCTCCGTTGCGACTTTGATATATGTTCACAGTTGGTTACGTAGTTGTAATCCTGACTCATATTCATATCCTATGTGGGCTTGAGCTCCTAACAACAGGAAGAGTTCTGCTTTCCAGGATCATGCACTATAATCTAGTCACAAAGCCTTCGTCGCGTCAAGAAGTAGCTGAAGGATCTTCTGCTTCATCACCTGCTGATGATACTCAAATAGAGAAGTATAATTAGATCTGGCGTGAAACTGAATATTTGCCAAATCTCCTTGAGCTGCAGTTGAGTATAAGAATAATCACTGGTATGAACTTACAGAGGATACGTGACAGAGGCGTGGACTGCTGATAATTTATCATATGTACAATGGCGCAACCATGTTTGCTCTTAATGCGACAATTTGTTATTTTCCATGAATTTGAAACTTTTGGTGTACATCTTAGTCCACTGAAAGGTTTTATGGACTACTGTTCTTTGCTAACAAATGATCCTGTGTTGGTTGTTCTTCATGTCAGAATATGAATATGTTCTCCCTATGAACTCGTAAGGGCGTTTGGTATGCAGAATATTATATAGCCCAGAATTCGGAATTAAATTTCCGGTAATGAAATTTCCTGAAAAATGAAGAAATTGATTACTAGCAAATGATCCTCTGTGGTGTTGTTCATGTCGGAATATGGTCTCCCTATGAACTCTTAAATGTACAATTAGAAATGTCCTGTAGGAGTATTCTTGCTTCCAAATGATTGTCTTGCTCTGTTGGAATAGGAGAAGTAACGGGCTTATAAGTTGAAGCTTTTTTGAAGCTTCAACTTCTTTTTTTTTTCTTCTTCATGCAATTCATTATTCGGATACATTACAAATTGCAATTACAACTGCAATCTTGTACTTTTTGAAGTTAACCAAAGTGAGAATGACACTGATATTTACGAACGTCTATAGGGATGGATGGCTACTACTTTTCAAAGAGTGAATTTTGTGGCCTACCTCCTTGACTATCCGGTCTTTGGTTCGTGAACTCTCTGAGAGGGAACCAGAACTCGCATTTGAGTTCCAATTCATGGTGTCCGGGTATAAAAGTTTTCTTAGATCCTTTTTAAGTCTAAAGTACAAACTTGAGGAAAAAGAAGTACACTTAGAGTGGAATGAATGGGATGAGTGAAAATATTCATGATAATGAAATTTAAGAAGTTTCTTTCCACTTCCATGCCTTAAAGGAAGAATATTATATTGTTGAAAATTCTATATTTTTGGCCACTAAATTTTTCGAATCAAATTGGTGGAAAATTATATTGCATGTAAGGTGAATGTATAATATTTGAGAAAATATATAATTAGTATAAAAATAATAATATTTTTAAATGATGATTAAATATAGGCTTAATTTTAACTTGATACACTCAACTATTCAAGTTTTTCAATTTGATATCCTAAACTTTAATATCATACCAATCATTAACCTCAACTATTGAATATTTTTAAGTTGATATTCGTCAGTCAGAGGTTGATTTTTTTTGTTTCAACAAAAAATAAATAATAATTTTTTGACCAAATTAACCTCATCTCTCTTGGGGATATTCGAAGTGACCACAAAAGAGGAAACATTTTTGTCATTTAAGATTTTTTTCTTAACACTGTTATGATATTAAGTTGTACAATTAAAATTGAGATATTAAGAGTTGTCTAATATTAAAATTTAGGGTATTAAGTTAAAAAACTTAGATAGTTGAGGGCATCTAGTTGAAATTTAGCCTTAAATATATTCAATACAACATGTTTCAAATCATATTGACATTATAATTCTTTTTTACCTATAAATTAATTTTTTTTTATCCGTTGACCTAACTCATACTTACTAACGAGAAGTAAACCTAAGGATTTTTTTTTTGTATCCTTACTGAACCTAACCAAAGCACAAACTGACGAGAAATGGACCCAACAAAAAAAACAAAAATGATCAAAAATGTTTATAAAAAGATAAAATAAAACTTTAAAAAAACTATAGAAAAAAAAATTAAGAAATGATTTTTTAAAGAAGGAAAAACATGAAAAGAAAACCCAAAAAATGAAAAGAAAAAAAATAAATTATTAAAAACAAATGAAAAAGAAAAAAAAAAGATTGAAAAGATTAAAAAAAAATTAGAAAAAGACAATTCTGTAAAAAAAAAAAAAAGAACATTTCTTTAAAAAAAAAAGGAAAAGAAAACCAACTTCAAAAAGTATAATAAAGACAAAATAGAGAATTTTAAAATACATTTTTTTAAATAAACAAAAATGAAAACAGAAAGAATCTTAAAAACATAAAAACGAAAAAGGAGAAAAAGTTGAGAAACAAATGATAAAAGAAATAATAGAAAAAATAATATAAAAATAATTTTTTAACAGAAAATAAAATAAGAAAAGCTTTAAAAGAAATCTAGAAAAAACAAAAAGAGAGTTTTTCTTGTAAAAAAGAAAAAAAAATTGAGAAAACAAACAAATGAAAATAAAACAAACAAATTCTTAAAAACAAATTAAAAAGGAAAAAAAAGTTTAAAATAAAACGAAAAAAGAGAGGAAAAAATAGAGAAAAAAAAATGTTTTCTAAAACGAAAAAATAACTTCAAAAATGTATAGAAAAAACAAAAGAATTTGGGAAACATTTAAAAAAAGATAATAATAAGAAAATCTTAAAAACAAATTTAGAAAAAAACTTGTCATCTTTAAAAAACAGAAAAAAAAACAAAAGAAGGACAAGGAATTTTTTTTTTAAACACCCATGGCTTGAATCGGACTAGACAACACGATCCGAAATTGAGAATAACCAGATTTATTTCCATGAAAAATTAATATACCTGCTATTTTTTGGGAGAATAAGTTTCACATGATTCATGAAAAAGTATTTTTTCAGGTATTCAAATTATTTGGGAATAAATTTTATAGCCTAACATGGTAATATATTTGGAAAAAAAAATGCCTACCCAAGTAGAAAATTGGATTGGTTAATTTGCAGTTAAGTACTCTAAACACTTATGTTTTTAAATAAATATCCTAAAAATAATTATTAGCAACTAAATATCATGAACTATCAGACCATTATTAAGTTGCTATCTCCTATTAGTTGATCATCATATTTACCGTCAATTTATCTTTTCTAAGACCATTTTATGCCTAATAGTGATAATTACTTTTTTTAAATAACTAAATTTTTAAAAAAAATTAAAATCTCTAGCCAATAGTGTTAAGATATTTGATGAGAACACAAAATGTTATATTTTTATCCCTTAATGTTTATACTTTTATGTTCATTTGATGTCTAAAGATAATAATTATTTTTATATTTTGATTTATGATGTAATTGAAGTTACTAAATACAAAATGGAGCTAATTGGCAATTCTTGACAATTTTGACACATTTTAGCAAACTAGGCATATATATCTCACCCGGACTATAATTGAGGTGGTTCAAATTGATTTAGAAATCTAAGACAGAGATTTACAACTTTGATGTTTTGAGTTTTTCGAGATTCTGGATGCAACAAGGACCAAATCAAGCTTGAAGTTGAGCCAACTATGTTGTGCACGAAAATTGGAGATGAAATAACTATTTTTTCTACTTGTTCTATGATTTTATTTTATGGTTTGGGGTATTGTAACTCTTAGAGAATTTGTGGGGAGATATTGTGGGCTTCAAACAACTAATTTGGTGTATAAAAGGGGTAAAAATCAGGAGAAAATGGAACAACTACACACCACTCTTCTCCTTCTTCTCCAACCTCTCATGTGAAGTTCCCATGAACTTGTGTGGCTAAGGTCTTGTTGGTCGAAGGAAACGAAAGTCTCGGAATCAATAAAACTTATGAGATCTAATTTGTGTTTATATGTTTAATTTATGCTTTGAGTATCGAATGTTTTCTTATACAGATTTTTATGATTGTCTTGTTTAATTGCTAGGAGGCCTACTAGTTTATTATTCTTCGCAATCTACTACTAAATTGGATATTGAATCCGTAATTGTTCGATCCCTTTAATTTGTGAAAAAACCAAGATTTAATGATTTGATGCTTTTAAAATTATTAGATCTAGGAGGAAAACAATCGACTGAATTAAATGGACCCGCTTGTGCTTGAATTATTTTGCTCCATCGATCTCATTGAGTTTAATACGCTACTAGATTAAACCTTTAGCGCTTGTTTGGGGTTGTTTAGTAGTTAAGGTTAATTAGATCGCTTGTTTCTAATTAATTGTGGCTAAAAGAGAGAGGAAAATAATTCCAACGATGAATATTCAAAGAATAAATTAATATATGCTTGCATCAATGATCGATTTTAATATTCCGATAGTAAATGTTGATTTAGACCAATGCATGTTATTTTGATTTCTCTTGGTATTTTACTTGTTCTTCTTAGTTTGATTTTATTTAATTCAAAACTTCCCCCTCTCCAGTCCTTATTTACATAAAACTTAGCTAATTACTCTCCGTTGGAACGATCCTTACTCACACTACTACATTTCCAATAGTACATGATTTTATTTTTGGGTGCTTAAGACAACACGCCAACTTTTGATGTCGTTGTCAGGGAGTCATTTTAGTTGATTTTGTTCTTTTAGTGATATTTATTTCGTTATTGTAATTAAATAATTTTCTGTTTATTAGCAAAAAAAATGTTCGATAACAGGACATGGCATCCAATTCTTAATATTTTGGCACTTGGTTAGATCTTCCAACTTGGCATGCTAATGAGGTAAAAAAAAATTCTTAATAAATTTCTAGTTTAACGTCTATTGTTTATCAAATGGTTGTAGGTAACATGCAAACAACAAAGGCTTGTTGGATTTGTTTAGTAGCAGGGCATCCAACTAATATGTGCCCAACTCTTCAAGAGGAACCCAACGCGCAAGTGAATGCGGTAGGTGTTTTCCTGGACAACCGTAAAGGAAGTATGATACATATCCAAACACGTACAATCCAGGATGGAGAGATCACCCCAATTTTATCTACGGGAACCAACAATCAAATCAGCTCGCGACTCAGAACCGCCCAAATTACTAGCAGTATAAGCTGCCATACCAACAACCGAGCCAAACATCTAATTCTGGTATGTCTTTAGAAGATATTATTAAGTCTCTTGCCACAAATACCTTGCAATTTCAATAGGAGACAAGGGCTAGTATTCAAAACATTGACAATCAGATGAGCCAAATGGCTACAACAATTAATAAGATTGAGGCACAAAGTTCGAAGAAATTACCATCTCAACCGGTAGTAAATTCAAGAGAAAATGTAAGTGCAATCGTTTTGAGAAGTGGTAAAGAGGTTCACATCCCAGTAAAGGAATCACATGTATCATTAAAGCAAGTAAAAGACAAAAACATCACAGCAGACACGATTTTTTCCAGTGACGATGACGTTCCTAATTGTAAGTTTCCACCTTTTTTCTACTTATAACCAGTACCTCCTTTTCCTCAAGCTTTAGCATAATTTAGAAAATATCAAAAAAATCAAGATTTATAAGACTTTTCATAGATGCTGGTGGAATCAGACACGCCCTGCAAGTGCTCCGATACCGTGTTTGAGAGTGACCGTAGCGAAAACTTAGACCAACCCACCTGAGATAACCAATCCCTGTCTAACGAACACCAAGCACAAATAAAGACAACGTATATGACGGTGACTATGTTACCTGGACAAATCCTAACCTTTATAACTCAGATAACATTACAAGATTGACAAAACCAATGTTGAACCCTTTGTCCTAATAGGTTTAACCCTCTCACCACACTCAAGAAGAAAAGAAAGAGATTACAATTGAAATCGCTCACCAAATCCCGTAGAAATTTCCATAAACGAAGGTAATGGCTCTTCGATCAGATCTCCTCTTCCTTCTGTCTTGGATGTCGAGTCTTAGGAGCAAAGTACGAACTTTCTCTTAGATTTTTTGTGGACGAGCACTCCGAATCTCCAACTTTATGTTATCTTCTTGTGCCTCCACCCTCACCCATATAAATAGGATAAAAATAATAATACTATTTTAGGTCATAATAGGATTTTCTAAATAGAAAACCCTAAAATAAGAATTATATTACACTTAAAATAGCCCAACACCAATTATGGACGTCCAAATATGGTCAAATTAAATATCTGATATAAATTTGAAATCTAATCAAATTAATGTGTAGATTTCCAAATCATATCAAATCAAATCTTTGACCATATTTGGGCTCCAAAATTTGATGTTACCAAATCTAGACTGGACTCCAATAATCTTTCCCTCCAGTCTGATGAGAGGGTGTTGACCCCATGGCTCCTCAACTGGACTCCTTGTCTGTCGCCCCGCGATAAAGTTCCTGCTCTTCAATGCCATCGATCTCCAATCCCCCGAGCTGCTTTGCATTTTTTTTTGTCTCCAACTCCTCGACTACACGTCAACGCTAGCTGCTATGCATAGCACCTCCTGCACCAATGAGATCCTGCTGACATTATTGACACGGCTAAGACTGAAGTCCCTAACGATAAGCCTCACCGCAAGTTTTGGTTGCTTGTCCCCGAATTTTGTCTTCCACTAAAATATGTTACCGTTCCGACGAGCTTCTTCACCCATGGCTGACCCAACCAAGCAGACGATGCGGTTCTTCCAAGATTCGAACTCCTGAACCTGTCCACCTTCGTGTTCGACATTGAAGCTCCCCCGTAAGTATGCATCCTCGAGCAGAACATCACGCACCGTGCACGTCATTGATGACCCACAGCTCCCCTGGAACTATGTGAATGGTGATTCACCCACCTCTAATTGAGTTTGCTGCGAACCTTGATCTCCTCCCTGACTTTGAACTGCTGAAACCAATGTCGCTTCGTGAAGCTTTGGCAAACCATCTGTCACCAAAATCAGATCCGTGGAGCAACCCCCACCTGGAGATCGACCAACTGTCATAGGACTGACAGACTGACCCTCAATCTTTGGCTCATCACCATTCGTCGCTTTGTCTCAACGAACCGAATCCTCTGTAATCCTCAAAGTAGCTCGAAGACATCCCAAAGCAAGTTTCTGATGATCCACCAACTCCTGTCGAATATCCCTCGAACCTCCATCCGATGTTTGTGTGTCACGTCCCGGTCCCAAAATACGAAGGACTGACCACGTGGAAATGGCCAACAACACATCTCCAATTGGCAAACCCAATTTAATGGACCAGTTAGAGTGCACTTAAGTTGTATTATCTAAGTCATACAATAAAATTTAGCTATATTTCAATCCACAAGGGCACAAAATATCAAGAATAAGCTACATGTGCTAAAGTGGCTGCCCAGTAACACACAAACTAGAATAGACTCGAGAAAGAATCAAAGTCTATCAAACTAGACTATATCAGCAGAAATAAGTAATAAAAAGTAGATATAAACACAGAAGAATATGATTCAAAAGTTAACTACATATACCTACAACCTGGAGAAACAACCATCCACAAATATATTCCACCAATCCATCTAAGCAATAACCTGGGGATAAAATTTGGATTCAGGTCCTCAGGGGACATATCAAGGTACAAGAAATAACATGCCAGAAGTAAAATAGTAATATAATATCAACTCAAGGGTAAGCTACAGTAACCATCTAAGTGCTATACAAGTGAGAGATCACTCATACTCAGGCATGAGACTCTCAAGGTTTTATGTGTGTGAACCCCAAGCATTCTAATAATAATAATAATAATAATAATAATCACTAAGGGCTCTGTAACAGGAACCCAAAGCAGGGAAGTAAAAGTATATTACTAAAGGCTCTGTATCATGGAACCTAATGCAGGCACGTAAATAACACCAAAGGCTCCTGATCAGGAAACCTAAAGCAGACACGTAAATAACACCAAAGCTCTTCTATACAGACTATATCATGCCCCGATCCTACAAGGGTCAATCGTCCTCGCCTGGATCCTTTGCAGAACCGATCGTCCTCGCTAGGATGTGATGCCGTGCGAGCCTGGAGTTACGCTCGCACAAGGCAAGAACGTGCAGTGATAGGAAACCATTTGAAACACAAGTTAGAAAACACATTCACAAATAGTTAAACTCAAAGTATAGGAAGAAAATATGCTTTTCATTGATAATTCAGAGTAATTTGTATAAATTTTACATTTGATGCGCCTCTCGGCCACTTGGTTTGCATTACAAAAGAAAGACTCAAAAGGTAGGGCGCACTCCATCAGATAAGCATTGTCATTCGTACATTATGCCCTTGTATAGATTGAAAGTCCACGCCTCCAAAATGAACTAACTTCAACTATACTTCAAAATTGAAGAGCTTCTAACGCCTTCTCGTCTATCCACTAGCGTTGCACACTATGAGTGCCTGAAATGGTTGCCCAAAACGTGGGTCAATACTCAGCTTGTACTGGTGAGCAGGATGAACCCACTCGCCTAAATCAATACTTGTTTATTAGGGGCGAGTATGCATTAAAATGATCTTGCTATTTAGAACTAAGTGAATTCAATTCATATCGGTTGCATGATTTTTAGAGGAACGAAAATAACATTGAACCCATAAAGCACATCGGTTGCTTACTAAACTGACCCACGCCCTCCCTACAATGAAACACAAGTATACTTACCATATGCACAAGACAATAGATTAGCATGTGTTCTATTTATATGCGATCATTGGTGTGATCGACACCATGGTAACTTATTCAAGGCATTGCGGTGCGCCCTGTCATCCCGGGCAGTAAGCCCTACTAAAGGTCCCGCAATGCATCACAACTAGCACGATCAAATATTTCTACCCCGGTCGATACGGTTCTAGTGCCCCAGAATACCGTCTCTAGGAAATGCCAAACCTTGTGCACAAGTTGTCCCAGACCATGAAAATGCGTGAACAGTTCAATTAACATGCAATGCATGAGGTAAAACAGAAGAAGTAAAGCATAAATATATACACTTATGCAACAATTCATATTTTTCTCAAAGTTGTGTTCCAATTTTGGTGTCCAGTGGGTCCAAACTCCTCGAGGCACCAAGCTGCAACCAACATTTCAAATGCCGTATTCCATCAGGTTGTTCCTTGGTTTCGAACCACAATTGCTGCTTATATTTCGGAGCTCGTGTTTATATCGTGTTCATGAATATATAAGTTAGTATACAATTTCTATGTTCCTTTCTTAGTGGCTAGCATGCATTGTGGCTAAGGATTTCCTAGGCGTTCAGCCAGGCATTATCGATTGAACGTTTGAAATATTAGAGATGTGGACGTGAAGAAGTAGGAAATAAGGATCCGAACCACCCACCGATTAAGAAAAGTTCTGAAAGAAGGAGTCCCACCTAGCGACGATCAAATATCAGTTACGCGGACCTGTAATAGCACGAGCACCGGGTTATAATCCTTGCCTATCCTTTCTTTCGAACTCCCCAAGAATCAAAGCTCCAAGCGAGAAAGCCAACAGTAAAAACCAAAAAAATCGAAAGCAACACCAAAATAAAATCCTAAAGCGACATCAAGAAAACCAAGCAACCAAGAACGAAAACTATTGGACTCATTACAATAGAGGCCTATCCATGAATTGGAAAGGATCATCACATTTTGTCTGTGGCAAGAGGATGCCAAAGATTCTAAACACTAAACTACGACTCAGATAGACTAGCAACAAGCCCAATTATATAGTGCGCATCCCGGTTGGATCGAGATTTGAGGCACTACATAGTATACCACTAAGAAAAAGTTTCATTCCGAAACTTAAGAACAATGTCTTACCTCCGACTGAATGGACAATGAAGGGTACTTCTTCTTCATCTCCAACTCCATCTCCCATGTTGATTCCTCTACCGAATGGTTTTGCCATAATATGCAAATCAAGGACATTGTACGATTCTGCAACACCTTCTCCTTGTGATCCAAGATCTGCACATGCTCCTCTGAGTACGATAAGTCCGTGCATAATTTTAATTGTTCGAAGCTAACCACTTGACTCGGATCATGCACATACTTCCGAAGTTGAGAGACATGGAAGACATCGTGCACTTCAGCCAGGGCGGGGGGGGGGGGGGGGAGGGGGGGGGGTTAGTGCAATTCGATAGGCCATAGCTGCCACTCGCTTAAGTATTTTAAAGGGGCCAACAAATCTGGGACTTAATTTGCCCTTAATGCCGAAGCGCATCACTCCCCGCATTGTTGTCACTTTTAAGAAGACGTGATCCCTGACCATAAACTCCAAGGGTCTACGATGAGCATCGGCATAGCTCTTCTGTCGGCTCTGCGCAGTACAGAGTCTTTCTCGAATCAAGCAAACTTTCTCAACGGCCTGCTCCACCAGCTTTAGTCCGAGTACCTATCACTCGCCGACTTTACCCCAACAGATTGGAGATCAACACTTCTAGCCATAGAGCGCTTCGTACGGTGCTATCTGGATGCTCGATTGGTAACTGTTGTTGTACGCGAACTCCGCTAACGGAAGGTTCGTGTACCAACTAGTCTTTAGATCGATCACACACATTCGCAACATATCCTCAAGTATCTGATTCGTCCTCTCCGTCTGGCTATCAGTCTGGGGATGATATGCGGTACTAAACTTTAGCTTGGTGCCCAAAGTAAACTGTATGCTAGTCCAAAAATAAGATAAGAGGCGTCCGTCGCAATCCAAGACGATTGAGGCAAGTACTCTGTGTAGTCAGAAAATCTTGTTAATGTAAATCAGTGCTAAACGATCGATGCTCCATGCAACTTTGATAGGGAGGAAGTGGATAGATTTGGTCAAACGATCAACTATGACCCAAATCGCATCATGCCCCCGTGGCGTCTTTGAAAAGTCCACGATAAAATCCATAGCGATGTTGTCCCATTTCCACTCGGAAATAGCGAGGTTCTGCAGCTCCTTGTCGGGCCTCTGATGTTCAGTTTCACCTGTTGACAGGCCATACACTGTGACACAAAGGTTGTCATATCCCGCTTCTTACCGTGCCACCAGAAGGCCCTGTGTAAGTCCTTGTACATCTTGGTGCTACCCGAATGTAAGGAATATTTTGCATAGTGTCCTCTGTCATGATTTCCTTTCGGAGTACTGGATCGCTAGGGACGCATAATATTCCTTTCATCTGTAAGGTCCCATCTTCGCCTTCCACAAAGTTGGACGTCTTTTCCGTCGAGATCAGCCCACTCACCTTCGTTAGGAACTGATCGTCCCTTTGAACATACTTGATTATATCACGCAAACTCGGCTCAAGATGTAGTGGAGCTAGCTGTATTCCTCGATGCCAAACTCGAAATTCGATACCCATCGCCTCTAGATCCTGAAGCAAATGGCTGTTTATGGATAGCGAGCCCGCATGCTTTCGACTTTGAGCATCAGCAACGACGTTTTACTTGCCCGGTGTATATACGATCGTCAAGTCGTAGTCCTTTATCAGTTCTAGCTAGCGCCGCTGCCGGAGGTTCAGTTCCCGTTGGGTGAATAGGTACTTGAGGCTCTTGTTGTCACGCCCCGATTCTATGGAATCGATAGTCGTCCCCCGGGCGTGACGCCATGCGGGCCTAGGTTGCGCACCGCACAAGGCTAAGGTATTTTTTATAGCGAGCACATATTCAGAGTACAAAGATAAATTAAAACACAAGTTAAAACATGGAAAAGTTCTCTTTTATTGATAATGAACATTTATTACAAACTCTTGAACGAGTCAGAAGGTTACCACACGGGCTTACAAAATGTTGATACAAAATTAGATAGCTGTCCTGTACATTACATCCTTTACTAAAACTCAAAATAAGGAACCTCCAAGCGGGATGATGGCTTTTCCTCTGAGCTGCATTTGAGTTAAGTTTTGCTAGCTCCTGGGCTTCAAAATGCTTCAAAAGATGGCACGATCTGGATGTGCCGACAGCTGGACTGGATTGGGAAGACGACTTCAGCTCCTCGCTCGGATCTCCTTAGTGCGGGAAACCTGTTTCAACGAGGGTTAGTACATCAGAATATACTGGTGAAGGTGAGCTAACCCAACTATACCAATCAACACTTTGTTTAGATGAAGCATGCATATTATTTATGGTCTTTCTATCTTGTCTTAGTTCATTTTACAAGCAAGCAGTATATAAAAATTTCCTGAAATGAACTTGCTACCGTTCGGTGACTTTTATCTGCCCATCTGAACCACCTGTATAATACTTACCATGTCCTTCCCTGCCACGAAGACACAAGTTAGCTTGTACATGTTTAAATATATGTGGTGATCACTGGCTTGATGCTAAATGGACGACTAGTCACTAGCGAGGATGGTATACAGCAAAAGAACATGGTATGCTACAAGCCATCTCGTCCAGTATAGTGGACTATACATTAGAGTTTCGCCATCAGATTGGTGTCAGTGCCCCAGTGACCTTCCGCAGGAACTATGACCTTATGCACAAGTTGTCCGTGATCAACGGCGTTCTTACTAAGTTTTTATCATTTGATGCGGTTTGAGGCAACACGAGTACGTGACGAGTAGCAAGACATAATTCATTTTGTATAGCCTCCCTGAACAATTTATTGCAGAACAAGGTGTATTCTACATATAGCACAATTTATAGAAGAAGTAAACATTCTAACTAAAATTGAAGCATAGGAAGAACATTAAAAATGAACTAGCATGCAATAGGTAACCGTTCACAAGTTGATTGACAATCATAAAGTTATCCAAGTCTATTCTTCTTTATCTTGACATCTTTTAGTTATTAGTTGGTATCGTTTGATCGGAGCAAGCAAGATTACAAGATTTTTGATGTGAAGACTTGGAATAAGGGTCAACTAAATCGAATATAAGCCACTCAAAGTTGTTTGGGGAAAGAAAGGAAAGAGGTGCTTCAGGACTTCGCTCGCGCGTCGCCTACTGCTCGTTCACCTGCATTGCCACGAACAACTGATCAATACCTCTTCCACTCTTTCTAATCTCGGAATATAAGTGCAGTTCAACGAACGAAAATAATGAAATCCATCAAAATCGTTCAAGAAAATGCAAGCAAATCCGAAAACCAACTCAAAATACGAAAGCAATAAAGCGACAACGAAAAGTGAGAAAAGGAAAACTTGCAGCGGAGAGGTCCCTCCTGACTCTGCCGCTAAGTCGATCCTGGGGGCACAGTCCACTGAATATGGGAATCGATTCCGAAGTAGCAAATCTATAATGAGGATAAGATCTTGTTTCATCCACACAACTTAGGAATAGAACCTACCACTAGAAAAAAATGAAGGAAACCTTTCCCTCATCTCAGATTCAAGCACCCAAGTGGATTCTTCGATCGAATAATTTTGCCAAAGCACACGCACAAGAGGAACCGAACGACTTCGGAGCAGCTTTTCCTTACGATCCAAAATTTGCACAGGTTGTTCGACATAAGTCAAGTCTGCCTTAAGCTTTAGTTGATCAAGATCTACCACATGACTCGGGTAGTACACGTACTTCCTAAGTTGAGAAATATGGAAGACATCGGACACTTCAGATAGTGACGGTGGTAGGGAAATCTCATATGCAACTGAGGCAACTCGCTTTAGTATTACAAACGGACTGACAAATCTCAGACTTAGCTTCCCCTTTGCTCCAAACCTGGTGACTCGTCGCATGGGTAAGACTTTGAGAAACACCCGATCGCCTTCAAGGAATTCAAGTGGACGTCGATGCGTGTCTGTGTAGCTCTTTTTGCGACTCTGAGCTACCTTCAGCCGTTCCCGAATCAAACGAATCTCTTGGACAGTTTGTTCCACGAGCTCCGGGCCAAGAATTTGCCGTTCGCCAACTTTATCTCAACAGATCGGGGATCTGTACTTTCGCCCATATAATGCCTCATACAGCGCCATCTGAATGCTGGATTGAAAGCTATTGTTGTATGCAAATTCAGCTAACGGTAGATGCATGTCCCAACTCGTCTTCAAGTCTAAGGCGCAGAGTCGTAGAATGTCTTCGAGGATTTGGTTGATACATTCTGTTTGACCGTTTGTCTATGGATGGTAGGCGGAGCTGAACTTCAACTTCGTCCCCATTGCTGACTGTAGGCTTTCCCAGAAATACGATATGAATCGAATCTCTATCAGAGACAATGGATACGGGTATGCCGTGGAGCCGAACGATTTCGTTGAGGTAGATCTGAGCCAAGCGGCCGGCACTCCAAGTAGACTTGATAGGCAGAAAGTGGGCTGACTTGGTGAGTTGATCAACAATAACCCAGACGGCATTATTCTCCAGTTGTGTCTTTGGCAAACCAACAATAAAATCCATTGTTATATGTTTCCATTTCCACTCAGGTATAGCGAGGTTCTGCATCCCTCCGCCCAGGTGCTCGGCCTTTACCCTCTGACAAGCCATGCAATGCGACACAAATAGCGCCATATCCCGTTTTAAGCCGTGCCACCAAAATGTCGTACGGAGATCTCGATACATCTTTGTGCTACCCGGATGAGAAGTATAACTAGCATAATAAGCTTTCGTGAGTATCTCTTTTCTGAGGGCTGCATCGTTTGGAACGCACAATCTTTCCTTCACCCGGATCATCCTGTCCGTGCCTACCGCAAAGTCGGATGCCTTTTCTGTCGAGATAAGACCTTGCATCTTTTGCAGGAACATGTCATCCTTCTGAGCGATCTTTACCTTTTCTAACAAGTCAGGTTCAAGGCGCAGTTGAGCCACTTGCGCCCACTTTTTGTATCTGATTATACGTGTAATATCCAAATCTTCCAGATCCCAATGCAGCTTGTCATCAATAGCCAAACTCCCAACGAACACTCGACTCAGTGCATCAGCTATAATATTACCCTTGCCAGGCATATATCTGATCATCAGGTCAAAGTCGCTAAGGAGTTCAAGCCAACGCCGTTGACGAAGTTCAAATCCTTTTGTGTATATAGATATTTTAGGCTCTTATGATCCGTATAGATCTTGCACGGTACACTATAAAGGTAGTGGCGCCACAGCTTCAACGCGAACACCACTACGACAAGTTCCAAATCATGGGATGGATAATTCATTTCGTGAGGCTTTAGCTGCATCGATGCGAAGGCTATCACTTTGTCCCGTTGCATAAGGACACATCCCAATCCCTTACCTGAGGTGTCACTATATATTTTAAAATCACCAGGTCCGTCTGAAAGGGCAAGAATTGGTGCTTAGACGAGGCGCTGCTTTAACTCCATAAACAAAGCTTCACAGTCGTCCGTCCACACGAACGTAACTCCCTTCTAAGTGAGCTGAGTCAGAGGTGAGGCAATTCTAGCAAAATCTTTAATAAATCTCCAGTAGTAGCCCGCCAGACCAGGGAAACTCTGTATATCGCTAGCTGACTCAGGCCGCTTCCACTTTATGATGGCTTCTATTTTCTTCAGGTCAACAAAGATGCCCGTTGCAGAGATAATATGCCTAAGGAAGGCTATGCTGTCCAACCAGAACTCGTATTTACTAAGCTTGGCATACAACTTATTGTCTCGAAGGGTTTAAAGCACCATCCGCAGGTGTCATACGTATTTATCCCTATTTTTCGAGTACACCAAGATGTCGTCTATAAAAAGACCACAAATTTATTGAGGAAGGGTCAGAACACTCGATTCATCAAATCCATAAAGGCGGCATGGGCGTTCATCAGACCAAACGGCATGACAGAAAACTCATTGTGACCATAACGAGTTCAGAATGTAGACTTGGGCATGTCTTCTTGCTTAATCTTCAGCTGGTGTTAGCTCGAGCGAAGATCAATTTTTGAGAACACCGTTGCCCCTTGCAGCTGATCAAAGAGGTCATCTATCCTTGGCAGAGGATACTTGTTTCTAATGGTGACCTTATTCAGCTCCCGATAATCGATGCAGAGGCATAGCGCTCCATCTTTCTTCTTTAAGAAAAGTACATGCACGCCCCAAGGAGACACGCTCGGACGGATGAACCCGCGATCCAATAACTCTTGCAGTTGGCACTTTAACTCCTTCAGTTCAGCAGGGGCCATTCTGTACGAAGGCTTAAAAATTGACTGAGTATTCGAGAATATATCAATGGTGAACTCGATCTCTCGGTCAGGTGGCATGCCAGGTAGTTCGCTCGAAAACACATCAGGGAACTCTACCTCAACGAAAGAAGACTCAACGTTTGCGTAATCCAGCTGTGTGTCCCAAACCGACGCTTGGTATCCTGTAATACACCGTTCTGCTCAAGCGGACTGCCGATTCAAACGACAAAAGTACAATGTCCCGACCCACTTTGCTCAGGCGAGAATACTCATTTGAGGCAAAGGATATCCAGACTTGTCCCTTCAGGAGTTTGACTTAGGCTTTCAGAGGCTCATTCGGAGTATCGCTCAACCGAGACGAATCATCGCTAAGGTGGGTGGCTACGGTGAAATTGTCTTTGCTTAGCCAGCACACTTAAAATATGGAACGATACATGCTAGTCGCTAGGTGAATTAACCTGTCATGCCCCAATCCCAAAATCTATGGGACCAGACACGTGGCAATGGCCAACTGGTATGACTCCATAGGGCTTTCCAATTTAATGGACCCGACGAAGTGCACTTATGCTGTCCATGGTCAAGTGATCCAAGAAATAATCTATTTCTAACATACAACAACTAAATCTAAATCTCAATCCAGGGTAAGTAATCACAAGAAAGAACGATACGCATCATCAATCTGCAGCCCAATAATATATCCGCTCGAATAGACCAGAAGAATAATATAGGTATATAAATACTAGGCTATAAAAGCATAATAAAATGGAAAGTAGTACATAACTGAAATAGCTGGAAATATAAATATACCTGTAATGATGTCCACACTCGAATAGATGAAGTAATCCTGCAACTGCACAAACAACCTGGAAGAGAACCAGGTCCTCAGAGGGACGTAACAAGATACAAAATGCATGCCAGATATAGTACTGAATAAAATAAAGGGGTGTGCTAACCATCTAAGTGAATGCAATGTAAGGACAACCTCGGAACGTATAGGTAGGTGTAGGCATAACGTCCTCTAGAGTATGGTATCTGCAACGTCCATCATTCCTAAGAATGAGGTATCTGTATATGTATAACGTCCAACACTCTAAGGGACGTAGTATCTGCAATGTATATACGTCCGTAATACTCCGAAGAGTGCGATGTCTGAATATAGGAAGTCATCGGGTCTGTGGCTCCTCTGGATACCACGGAGTCCAATTTGTGTATCCCATACGTTTATCAGTTGTCCTCCCCGCCCAAGGTGGATACACAAGTCGAATACACGACATGAGAATTCCGTATCTATACATGTCGTATCATAACACGCCTTAGCTACTATGCCGAGGCATCGTAGCTCTGGCTCATAGTCTATCGTTAGAACAATAGTCCAACCTTACAACCAAACAAGGACAAGGATTGGACCTAAGTACCACAATATTCTATGCTTCGACTACTAATAACTGCTAAGTCTTCTATCATGCATCGCTAATAGCAGTTATTCCCTATCCGTCACACGCCTACACGTACTTGTGGCCAACCACATATGCCAGTCTGTGCCCTATATGAGACTCACAATACGTGTAAGAAATATGTCAAGGCCTGGAGAGTCACACCAATAACTTCATAACTTTAGGTGGGTCCACTAGACACTAAGTCAGATACAAGTCCTAACGTCAATATTTTTGTTGACTGCACCCGAGTCTTCTCGGACGCGCACAGTTATATAATATTAAATTAAATAAACATGCCACTAGCAATAACTAAATTTAAACAGTGCAATAAAGGCAAGGTAAACTTGCCTGCGCGAGGCTGCTGATGACGGGGTCCCGGTACCGCGTCCAAGCCCTCAGGTCCCGCAGTACCTAGAGATAGATACAACCCAAAAATTAATAATCTAACACACGACAGGCAGGGATGCGACACATATCTACACCTAAACTCAGTCTTAGACTCAAATAGTTAACTGCTAATTTTATAGTCCTCAATCTCTGATCCTTGATCCGAATAATACCTATCTCAAAATCAATCACCTGTATAATATCATCAGACCCAGTCCTCAATCATTTATCATCAGCTATCACTCATCTTAAAACTACTCCTCGATCAATTCTACTATTATTTCTTAGTCTACTATATTCTTCACGATATTCAGTTAATCTACCCCTGATCAAATCCTCAGTTTTACCTCAGTGTTCACAGACGTTAACATGTACATTTACTTTTGTCCTCAATTACATAATTAATAATTATTAAACTTTTCATCCCATATCATCATTACTAATTAATAATGAATCACCTGTCCCTCGATGACAGATCATCGTATTAATTTGCAATAATTTAATTTGCTCAACAATATTATAATAGTGCAGATATAAATTTTAATGCCCTAACATCTCAAGGTATCCCAATATGATGATATACTCGAATGCCTTGTATATAAATCTTGCATTTTCCACCCTACCTCATGTATATCCATTAATTTCCATTCATCATGTATATATATACCATGTCCTTAATCAAATCATTTCTAAACCTTAAATAATTGATTTAGTATTTCACCATCCATGTATCATATTCATAACATTTAGTTATCATCAAACCCTAAACTTAAACCTTTAAAATCCTAAAACTCCCATGCAAATAAACTACTCCAATCATAAACACTAAACTAACATACACAAAATAATTTATACAACAATAAACTTTAACTTAAAAATACAATACAATATATAAAATATAGAGAGGGAGGGAAAGTGGTTCACCTCGGATGGGGTGGTTGCTGGCCGGAGGGGAGGATAGCCGAAGGGAGGTGGCAGGAAGCTGGTGGGTGAAGTGGTGATGGTAGCCGACAGGGAGTCGGGAGGGGGAGCAGGCCGGAATAGGATGGACCGGGGCGGTGAAAGCTGGACAGGAAACGCCGGATGCCGCCGCAGGGTGGTGGAGTGCACAGTGGAGCGGCGGGGCTGTATTACACAGCGTCACTGGACTGAACTCGCGCGGTGCGGCAGACCGGAGCGAGGTGTACGAATTCGGCCGGAGCGGGGGATGGCTGCACCGGACGGGGCGATGGGTGCTCAGCCGCCGGCAACAGGCGGGGGAGAACAGCGGGGGATGCTGCACAGTTGCTACGGGTCAGCCGGCCGGATGAGTCCGTACAGGCCGGAGAGCTTCCGTCGACCGGATGAGGGAGCTGCCGTGGGGTGATGTCGTGTGCGGGGTGCACAGCACCGCCAGACGGGGAATCTGCTGTTGGGTGATCCGGAGCCGCTGCGGGGTCCTGTCGGCCGGATCGGCAGTCCGTCGGAGCTCGAGATCGAAGTACTACTCGCGGCTGGAGGGGTGATGCTCGGCCGGAGCAGCGAGCAAGGGTCTGGGCCGGATTGGCAGTCCGCAGGAAGAAGAAAGGAAGAAGAAGAAAAATGTAAGAAGAAGAAAGAAAATATAAATGTGGAGATGGTGGCTCGGTTTCCCATGTAGAGGAGAGAGAGAGATAGAGGGGGGGGGGAGTTTTCAATGCCTAGGGATTAGGGCCTGCTTGGGGAGTTGTGAGGGTGATGGTGATGGTTTTATAGGGAGGGGTGCATTGGATGTAGGGTGGAGATCTTCCTATTCAAAATAGAGGGCTAGGATTTTACATGAGTATGGATCATTTCTTCATGAGAAATGGAGGGGGGGAGTGTTTAATTCGGTCCACACATGTAACCTCAACATTTGGTCTTGGCCAATGGGGTGAGGGCACCTAAAATCAATAAATTGCAACTGAGCCCCTTAAATTCGTGAAATTGCACGAACACATAAAATGACACCAAAATTGTGGAGAAAATTGCGGTTGATGATTTGCATGGCGAGGGGGTGTTGGGGGTTTGGCACAGGTTTAATTTAATGGCCAACGAGATTAATTGGGGATTAAATTAGGATTAGGCAAAGTCGGTATCCTTGATTAAAATAGAATTACAGTGCCCCGCGCTTTTAAATTAAATAGGGGCACTTGGGGTCAAAATTCGAAAATAATACACGGTCAAAAATGGTGGGGGCTTGGAGTCAGTCTTGGACCCTTTAGTTGGTCCGGCTCAACGGGTTAAGTTGGTATCTCAAAATTGAGGGTAACGACACAGGTGTCTGACACGAAATTTAATTATGGGATTTCGGTTACAGAAAATTGTACAATTAATTTAGAGCACAAGAAAAATGATTTTGAGTGGCGGAAAAGTCCAGTGCCTAATTTGGCGAGTCAAGTCAGAAGTACAATAGTCTGATAGAATTTATGGGCTGATAATGGGCTCCGAATAATTAAAAAATGATACGGTGCGCCAAAGATTAAATAAATTAAAATAATAACAACTCAACTCTACTCTAAACCTCAACATCTGCTGCTAAATCCAAAAAATTTCCAAATCCAAACCTGACTATCTATAGAATTAATCGAGGAATTTACATTCTTTCCAACTTAGAAAAATTTCGTCCCCGAAATTAAAAGTAAAGCACGATAATAGCTAAGCAAATTTTAAAACAACTAGTAATCAAGTGCTGTACGTAAATTCATACCTTGCTCCTCAAATAAGTATGAGAACCACTGTCAAATAGAATCCTTGCACTCCCAAGTAGACTCGCCTGGTGAATGGTGCTTTGATGCAACTTTGACTAGTCGAACAGTCTGCCCTCTCAAAGTCTTCACGCTGTGATCGAGAATCTCAACTAGCTGCTCTACGTAAGACAGACTGGGTCCGACTGTAATCTCTGAATGATCAAGCACGTGGCTAGGATCTGCGACATATCTCCTCAACTGCGATACATGAAACACGTCATGCACTTCTTCTAATGATGGAGGCAATGCAAGACGGTAAGCCACTTCGCTAGCTCGTTCCAATCTGTCAAAAGGCCCGATGTATCTCGGACCCAGCTTGCCTCTGCCTCCGAATCTGATGGTACCATGAGTAAGCGATATCCTCAAAAATACATGGTTACCATCTTTGAACCCTAATGGCTTGCGGTGCACATCTACCCAATGTTTCTGTCTGTCCTGTGCTGCATACAGGTGGCTCTAAATCTGCTTGACCTTCTCAACTGTCTGTGTCACCAACTCTGGACCAAGTATCTGACGCTCTCCCACGTCACTTCAACAAACTGGCGACCTATATTTCCTGCCGTACAGTACCTCATAAGGTGCCATCTGTATGCTGGTCTGGTAACTGTTATTGTAGAAAAATTCTACCAAGTGTAGGTAGTCCTCCCAAGATCCTTCAAAATCAATCATGCACGCTCTCAATATATCCTCTAATATCTGTATCGTGCACTCTGACTGACCATCAGTCTGTGGATGATATGCAGTACTGAACTTGAGATGAGTTCCTAGGCTCTCCTGCATACTCTACCAAAAATATGACATGAATCTGGTATCACGATTCGATACGATGCTGACAGGCACTACATGTAATCGTACTATCTGCCTCATATACATGTCAGCTAAAATTTCTGTGGATTACCCAACTCTGAAGGGCAAGAAATGTGCAGACTTGGTGAGTCTGTCTACGACCACCCAAACTGCATCCTTCCCGCTAGGGCTTCACGGGAATCTTGTGACGAAGTCCATGGTAATGTGTTCCCACTTTCACTCGGGAAAGGGGAAGTGGCTGCAATAATCCTGCAGTCCTCTGATGTTCAGCCTTGACTTGCTGACAAACTAAATACTTCGCCACGAATCTTGCAATTCCTCTCTTCATCCCATGCCACCAGAAATGCTGCCTCAAGTCTCGGTACATCTTCGTACCCCCGGAATGAAATAGAATAATCGAGCTATGAGCCTCGGTCATCAACTCTTGGCGTAGCTTGCCACTCGGAAGTATAGGCGATCTCCACACCTAAATGTTCCGTCTTCATGAATCTTGAATCCCGTTTGCATGTCGGCCTCTGTCCTTTCTCGCAGTCGTCTAAATCTCGTGTCCGTAGGCAATGCTGCCTTGATCCTCTCAACCAAAGTAGACTGAACCTCAAGACTGGCCATCTGTCCATCCATGCCTGGCAATACAATCTCAATCCTGAGTTCCTGAAAATCCTCTAACAATTGGCGATGAGTCATAAACTACATTCGCCTTGCCAGGGTGGTACTGCAACTCGATATTATAATCTGTCATAAATTCTAGCCAATGCCTTGTCTCATGTTGAGTTCCTTCTGCGTGTAGGCATTCTTCAGACTTTCTGTGTTTTGTATAAATCTCAACATCTGCTCTACATGAAGGTAGTGTCGCCATCGCTTTAGTGCAAATATCACTACAGCTAGCCCTAGATCGTGTGTCTGATAGTTCTTCTCATAAACCCTTAGTCGTCCTGATGCGTAGACTATCAATTCTATCTGAACATAACTCATATTTGCTGAGCTTGGCATACAACCTCTCATTTCTCAGCGTCTCCAACACGATCTTGAGGTGTCTCTCGTGCTCCTTCTCGTCCTTAGAATATACCAAGATATCATCGATAATTACCACCACGAACTTAACCAAGTACTGGTGGAAAATATTGTTCCTCAAACTCATAAATACTGCTGGCACGTTGGTTAAGCCAAATGGCATGACTAGTGACTCATAGTATCCATACTTCGTCCGGAAAGTCGTCTTAGGAATGTCCTCTCTCTGTACCTAGATCTGATGATAGCTGGATCTGAGATCGATCTTCAAAATACGCATGCACCGCTAAGTTGATCAAACAAATCATCGATGCACGACAGTGGATACTTGTTCTTTATCGTTACAGCATTTAGCGTCCTATAATCGATACACAAGTGTACCGTCCCTTCCTTCTTCGGTACAACAGGATGGGTGCTCCCCATGGAGATATACTAGCCCGTATGAAACCCTTATCCAAGAGATCATCTACTTGGACTTTCAGCTCAACCAACTTCTTCGGTGCTAGTCTGTAAACGGGGGAAGTTAACTGGCTCGGCTCCTGGAGTTAATTCTATAGCAACTCTATCTCTCTGTCAGGTGGCAGGCCTGTAAGATTATCTAGAATCATATCCTCACCCCTGATATAATATGGTGGTACACTGGTTCACCTCATGCGTTGTATACTCCTAAGGTAGATGGGCACCATGCTTCCAGGCTCTCTAAATACTCAAACTCAGGGTAATCCGATGGTCTAAAGGTGACACAACCACGACGGCAATCAAGCATTGCGCGGTATTGGCTCAACCAATCCATGTCTAGGATAATGTCATAGTCTAGACTTTAACCTCGAGATAAATTTCCCTGTTCTATTTTCAACATCAATCCCCAAAAGAAAATGTTTCTTTGCCTAATGTATAATTTCTCTTCTCCTCAAGGTTTTCCCTAGAATTTTATTCCTCGAATTTTTTCTCTTCGTTATTCATCTCTCCAAGTCACAAGTACAATAATGGTATCACTCAAGCACATACTAGAATTCCTGGAATCCGATCATTATCTTCCAAGTGGGAGCCTGAAATTTTATCTTCTCTAGTCCATAATGTTATTCCTGATATTGCTATCATATACAACCACTAGTTCCCAGCATTAGGCTATGCATTTCCTTAGATTATTCTAGGTCTTGATCAACAATCTTTCCAGCTCCTTGTACTTCCAAGATCACTGTTAACTCGAGTACGAATAGGGTACTACTGGCTCCAATTCTCTTGCTACCTTTTCATACTAGTTCTAGAATCCAAAAAGAACCTATCAGCCTACCCTACCGAGGATAACAATCTTCTCAGAGATTATTGCACAAATCACGTCTTCTGCTGTTTGAACTGCGATCTTCTTCTGGAGGAACCCATCAGTCGCAAGCGTCCGTCTTCCGAATAATAGGGGATGAGAAACAATCATAACGATATTGAAGGAAATTGAACGAATACAAATTGGAAGTCCAAGGGCGATAATCACATACAAGAGGAGTTTTAAAATCGGTTATGGATTGAGATCTTATTCACATTAATCCTAAGTTGCAGGCTCGTTCGGTACAGTAAAGTAACCGAAATGATTTGCTCTGACCTGCATGGGCCACCACTAAAACCATGTCACGCCCCAGTCCTAAAATCTATGGGACCAGACACGTGGCAATGGCCAACTGGTACGACTCCGTAGGGCTTTCCAATTTAATGGACCCGACGAAGTGCACTTACGCTGTCCATGGTCAAGTGATCCAAGAAATAATCTATTTCTAACATAGAACAACTAAATCTAAATCTCAATCCAGGGTAAGTAATCACAAGAAAGAACGATACGCATCATCAGTCTGCAGCCCAATAATACATCCGCTCGAATAGACCAGAAGAATAATATAGGTCTATAAACACTAGGCTATAAAAGCAGAATAAAATAGAAAGTAGTACATAACTGAAATAGCTGGAAATATAAATATACCTGTAATGATGTCCACACTCGAATAGATGAAGTAATCCTGCAACTGCACAAATAACCTGGAAGGGAACCAGGTCCTCAGAGGGACGTAACAAGATACAAAATGCATGCCAGATATAGTACTGAATAAAATAAAGGGGTGTGCTAACCATCTAAGTGAATGCAATGTAAGGACAACCTCGGAACGTATAGGTAGGTGTAGGCATAACGTCCAACGTCCTCTAGAGTGTGGTATCTGCAACGTCCATCATTCCTAAGAATGAGGTATCTGTATATGTATAACGTCCAACACTCTAAGGGATAAGGTATCTGTAATGCATATACGTCCGTAGCACTCTGAAGAGCGCGGTGTCTGAATATAGGAAGTCATCGGGTCTGTGGCTCCTCTAGATACCACGGAGTCCGATGTATATATCCCATATGTTTATCAGTTGTCCTCCCCGCCCAAGGTGGATACACAAGTCGAATACACGACATGAGGATCCCATATCTATACATGTCGTATCACAACACACCTTAGCTACTATGCCGAGGCGTCGTAGCTCTGGCTCATAGTCTATCGTTAGAGCAATTATCCAACCTTACAACCAAACAAGGACAAGGATTGGACCTTCGTACCACAATATTCTATGCTCCAACTACTAATAACTGCTAAGTTTTCTATCATGCATCACTAATAGCAGTTATTCTCTATCTGTCGCATGCCTACACGTACAGGTGGCCAACCACATACGCCAGTCTATGCCCTACATGAGACTCACAACACGTGTAAGAAATGTGTCAAGGCCTGGGGAGTCATACCAATAACTCCACAACTTTAGGTGGGTCTACTAAACACTAAGTCAGATACAAGTCCTAACGTCAACATTTTTATTGACTGCACCCGAGTCTTCTCGGACGCGCACAGTTATATAATATTAAATTAAATAAACATGCCACTAGCAATAACTGAATTTAAACAGTGCAACAAAGGCAAGGTATACTTGCATGCGCGAGGCTACTGATGACGGGGTCCCGGTACCGCGTCTAAGCCCTCAGGTCCCGCAGTACCTAGAGATAGATATAACCCAAAAATCAATAATCTAACACACGATAGGCAGGGATGCGACACACATCTACACCTAAACTCAGTCTCAGACTCAAACAGTTAACTGCTAATTTTACAGTCCTCAATCTCTGATCCTTGATCCGAATAATACCTATCTTAAAATCAATCACCTGTTTAATATCATCAGACCCAGTCCTCAATCATTTATCATCAGCTATCACTCATCTTAAAACTACTCCTCGATCAATTCTACTATTATTCCTTAGTCTACTATATTCAGTTAATCTACCCCTGACCAAATCCTCAGTTTTATCTCAGTGTTCACAGACGTTAACATGTACATTTACTGTTGTCCTCAATTACACAATTAATAATTATTAAACTTTTTGTCCCATATCATCATTACTAATTCACAATGAATCACCTGTCCCTCGATGACAGATCATCGTATTAATTCACAACAATTTAATTTGCTCAACAATATTAAACAATAGTGCATATATAAATTTTAATGCCCTAACATCTCAAATCCCAATATCATGATATATTCGAATGCCTTGTATATAAATCTTGCATTTTTCACCCTAACTCATGTATATCCATTAATTTCCATTCATCATGTATATATATACCATGTCCTTAATCAAATCATCTCTAAACCTTAAATAATTGATTTAGTATTTCACCATCCATGTATCATATTCATAACATTTAGTTATCATCAAACCCTAAACTTAAACCTATAAAATCCTAAAACTCCCATGCAAATAAACTACTCCAATCATAAACACTAAGCTAACATACACAAAACAATTTATACAACAATAAACTTTAACTTAAAAACATAATACAATAACCAAAATATAGAGAGGGGGGGGGGAGTGGTTCACCTCGGATGGGGTGGTTGCTGGCCGGAGGGGGTGATGGCCGGAGGGAGGTGGCAGGAAGCTGGTGGGTGAAGTGGTGATGGTAGCCGACGGGGAGTCGGGAGGGGGAGCAGGCCGGAATAGGATGAATCGGGGCGGTGGAAGCTGGACAGGAAATGCCGGATGCCGCCGCGGGGTGGTGGAGTGCACAATGGAGCGGCGGGGCTGCACTACACAGCGTCGCCGGACTGAACTCGGGCGGTGCGGCAGACCGGAGCGAGGTGCACGAATCTGGCCGGAGCGGGGGATGGCTGCACCGGACGGGGCGGCGGGTGCTCAGCCGCCGGCAACAAGAGGGGGAGAACAGCGGGGGATGCTGCACAGTTGCTGTGGGTCAGCCGGCCGGATGAGTCCGCACCGGCCGGAGAGCTTCCTTCGGCCGGATGAGGGAGTTGCCGTGGGGTGATGTCGGGTGCGGGGTGCACAGCACCGTCGGACGGGGAATCTGCTGTTGGGTGATCCGGAGCCGCTGCGGGGTCCACTCGGCCGGATCGGCAGTCCGCTGGAGCTCGAGGACGGAGTACTACTCGCGGCTGGAGGGGTGATGCTCGGCCGGAGCAGCGAGCAAGGGTCTGGGCCAGATTGGCAGTCCGCAGGAAGAAGAAAGGAAGAAGAAGAAGAAAAATATAAGAAGAAGAAAGAAAATATAAATGTGGAGATGGTGGCTCAGTTTCCCATGTAGAGGAGAGAGAGAGAGGGGGGGGGGGAGTTTTCAATGCCTAGGGATTAGGGCCTGCTTGGGGAGTTGTGAGGGTGATGGTGATGGTTTTATAGGGAGGGGTGCATTGGATGAAGGGTGGAGATCTTTCTATTCAAAATAGCGGGCTAGGATTTTACATGAGTATGGATCATTTCTTCATGAGAAATGGAGGGGGGGAGTGTTTAATTCGGTCCACACATGTAACCGCAACATTTGGTCTTGGCCAATGGGGTGAGGGCACCTAAAATCAATAAATTATAACTAAATTCGAGAAATTGCACGAACACATAAAATGACGCCAAAATTATGGAGAAAATTGCGGTTGATGATTTGCATGGCGAGGGAGTATTGGGGGTTTGGCACGGGTTTAATTTAATGGCCAACGGGATTAATTGGGGATTAAATTAGGATTAGGCAAAGTCGGTATCCTTGATTAAAATAGAATTATAGTGCCCCATGCTTTTAAATTAAATGGGGGCACTTGGGGTCAAAATTCAAAAATGACACAAAGGTCAAAAATGGTGGGGGCTTGGAGTCAGTCTTGGACCCTTTAGTTGGTCCGGCTCAACGGGTTAAGTTAGTATCTCAAAATTGAGGGTAACGACACAGGTGTCCAAGACAAAATTTAATTATGGTATTTCGGTTACAGAAAATTGTGCAATTAATTTAGAGCACAAGAAAAATGATTTTGAGTGGCGGAAAAGTCTAGTGCCTAATTTGGCGAGTCAAGTCAGAAGTACAATAGTCTGATGGAATATATGGGCTGATAATGGGCTCCGAATAATTGAACAATGATACGGTACACCAAAGATTAAATAAATTAAAATAACAACAACTCAGCTCTACTATAAACCTCAACATCTGCTGCTAAATCCAAAAAAATTTCCAGATCCAAACCTGACTATCTATAGAATTAATCGAGGGGTTTTACACAACCCCTGCATGCTAATAACAATACAACACACCTAGCTAAGGGAATAATCCAACTTGTATTGCTTGTGTTAGAACATGGAAATGAAACCTTGCTTATATTCAGACCCTCGCTTGCTACCCTTGCCTTGTGCAACAAGACTCCGCTATGCTCTGAGTAAAAATGATATACATATCTTCTGTACTGTACTATTCACATGTTTACACTGTACGACCCTAGATCGTGTGCTCGGTAAGTCCCTTAACGAACTCACTCCTCGGTTTACCTTCGGGCCCGAGTCAACGTGAATGCTTAAGTTTTCTTATGAAATGCATGCTTGCCTACTTATATCTTAACTAGTAATATTGCCTTGATTCAATGCTTATGCCATAACCAAGCAAATGTTAATTATATTGTGCATGCATTCGAGTTTACCAGGAGACTATCAAATAGTTCTTATGTGCAAAATGAACCTGTAAGTATCCGGGACGGTAAGGTCGCTAAGGCAATCCCCGCACCAGGGGAATGCATCAAGGCCAGTTTATGTCTGAATGGAAATTATACAAAGTTTACATCTAAATGATAATCATATCCAGTTTGCCTCTGAACGAGAATCATGTCAAGCATATCAGAATTCCAGCTCATGGAGCAAATTCTCGATTCAGAATAAAGTATCATGGATTATCATATCGTGTTATGGATTTAGAAGACCAAGACTGCGTGTCATGGACAACTTGGAATCAAGGGGGATCTTCGGATCTCATTCTGCGGGTGGCCGCCGGGGCACTGGGGCTAATCCTGTCTAGACGGAACTTCTGGATTAGACCTTCTGTAACACTTCTGGATGAACTATATGCCAGTGCACCCGATATGAAATCTCGCATTGAAACATTGTGTTTGCATATGCTAATATCCTGATTCAATATGTATATGCTCGTACTTGAATTAACTTGGTTTGCCTTGGACAGGGAAGGACAAACGGTAAGTTGATAAGTCTTGCCGTGTTCCTCTTATATCGTACGGTGCACTGCCACACGAGTTAGGCTATTCAACATTGCCATGAAACTGATCCTAAGACAACTAGAAAGACAACATAATAGTTGGTGCACGGAATCTATATTACGTGTTTGGGTTTGTCGAGCGGGGGAGTAGCCTCCCCACCAGTGCATTCAATGTATTGATATTCCACCAGATCGTTTGCAGGGTGCAGAAGAACCTCGTTCGGTACGAATGCCTCCCTCGTGCGTGCTAATGCGTGGAGTTCACTCTGAAGCCTTGGACCGTTGCGTCCGGAACAGAAGCACATATACAAGACATAATGTTGGAACATCGTCTGAACATCACCTGAATATCGCCTGTACAAATATTCCATAATTGTAGCCACTTGGCATGCTTTTACTGTTTCAGAGAGAGAGATCAGAGCGAATTGTAATCTCGGCCAAGCCCCGCATATAACACTTGTTTATATCAATAAAGAGTTTTACTTCAACTTATGTTATTCAATGCTTCCGCTACTGTCGACTCAGTGAACTTGTTACCAATCGCCTATGCGTTCATAATTCTGCTGCACTCGGACAACCTGTGCGATCCTGTGGATTAGACCTCTTACCGCCAGCCAACGAACCACATCCTTGCACGGGCGTGACTCACGCTCGTGCGGCATCACGCCCGGATCGGTCAAGCGATCGTTCGGAGGGAGCGCTGGCGCGGTGATTCTCGCCTAGCGGGAACGGCCAATTAGCCTGCGGGAGATCGTGGCATGACATATCCCTCACAGCCAGAGTATAACATTCGTTGAGCAGATATCGCCGAAATCATCATGCAGGACCTGGACACATTAGTTGCTGGAATAATCGTGTAGCAGAATTTGACTTCTCCAGGTAGGCGAAAGATGACTCGTTTCTCTACACATTCGATAGTTGCCGAGCAAGCACCGAGCCAATCCATCCCCAAAATGATATCATAATCCCGAACATCTAGGATTAAAACATCTAACGATAGCTTCCTTCCTCCAATACAGATATAACCACCTTGGTATACTGAACGAACATGTATTTTTATGCGGTTTAGGATAATAAACGAGAAAAGATTTGATAAATGAGGAAAATGAGGTCTTGTGCGAAGACCCGCCATACTTTTATTTTTACAAACAAGATTGTACAGATTTGATCCTACACGAGGATGTCTAAGTATAATTTATTTAATCTGGGTGAATATTGCTATAGGTGTCTGATCTGCGGTCGATCACTTTAGCCCTTGGACCATACGATGTTTTTGAAAAAGTGCCGTGGAAGACGGAAAGCCGCCTCGAGGGTTGCTAAAGAGGGTGGATGCCCGATGCCAGGGTCGTCGACCCCTTCTCTTTGCCTGAGCTCTGGACTCTTCTCTCTCTCTCTCTCTATTTCTCCTTTTAATTTGTCGACCTATTTTTGATCGTTCGACCTTCTTCCTCGTTGATAGAGGTCTTTATTTATAGAGTTTTTAGTGACAGTGACCACACAGTCGGCGTAGAAATCGAGTAGTGGAAAGTACAACACCCTTTTACACGACGGTTTAAAATAACCAATGCCTGCGTATAGATGACCTTCTGAGTGAGCATGTGACACGCGTCCAACTAAGGGACAGAACGCGTATATCTGCTACGAAGATCATGGTATAGAAGCCACGTAGGTAGTTATCCCTTGTGTAGAAGAGGTTGGCGTAGAAGCCAAATAACTGTCACTATGACATAGAAGCCAAGTAGATATAGAAGCCGAGCAGGCATAGAAGCCGAGTGGGCACAAAGGCCGAATAGGCATAGAAGCCGAGCAGGCGTAGATACCAAGTAGGTATAGAAGCCGAGCAGGCGTAGAAGCCGAGTGGGCACAGAGGCCGAATGGGCATAGAAGCCAAGCAGGCGTAGAAGCCGGGTGGGCATAGAAGCCGAGTGGGCATAGAAGCCGGGTGGGCATAGAAGCCGAGTGGGCATAGAAGCCGGGTGGGCATAGAAGCCGAGTGGGCATAGAAGCCAGGTGGGCATAGAAGCCGAGTGGGCACAGAAGTCGAGTGGATGTGGATGCTTTAGTCAAAATTATGACTTTTGGAGATATAATCAAATCCCCAACATTAATTGTGGAGAATCGCCATCATCCGGTGCATTAAACGCAGAGGCGTGTTTTGAAGGTCTGTCACTTGGCCTACGCATGGTGCAGAGACGTGCCTCAGGCATCTGTCAGTTTTCGGTGCTTCAAATGCAGAGACGTGCCTTGAGAACCTGTCACCGCTCTGTACATAAAATGCAGAGACGTGCCTCGAATCTCATACGAGGTGCAGCTTTTGACGTGGCAGGCGGTTTGTCTTCTGCGGAGCGTAAACAGCTCACATCTGCCTATATGAAATTAGGCAGCGTATCCCCTGGTCTGCGTAAAAGCGGTTTACGCAGAGGAAATGGCAGTAAATGACAGCCTGGGTAGCAGTACTGCGCCATCATTATAGCCGTCGCTTGGGTAGTCGTGCATTACTTTTTGTCAGAAGTCCAGACGTCAGGTTCATTGCACGATCTGACAGGTTCGTTTCGAAGAATATGAAGCATCCCTCGTACACTTCAATGCCGTATTGAAAGCGGATGAGCTTTACACAATAAAGGAGATAAAGAACCCTGTTTATGCTGAAGTGGCCTGGTCATACTGCTTTACGCGGATGGTCCTCGAGCTCATATTTTACGCTGTACTCGACGAAAAAGCTCTTTTGCACGCTGATGGCTCCGTGGTCCTCTATTTACGCTGCTCTGCCTCAATACGTCGCATATAGCTATCCCGCATATTTTTTATGCTTCTACAAGACCCCCTTCAAAGCTTTTAAATTCCTCGTAATTTGAAACGCTTTGAATGAAGCATGATCCGTCCTCGTAACTCGAAATGCCCTGAATGGAGCCTGAAATGGTCAAGCCTGACACGTTCTTTCATGGCTGACTTTATGACGGAGTAATTGGGGATCGGTGATCTCTTTCGCCTATAAAAAGGCTGAGGAGTTCTCCTGTTCTTCCCATACTTCCTTCACCACACAAAGATGATAGCCGGAGTTCGTCGGGTCGACTTGAGGAAGAAGGAGACCATGCTCTTCCAGCATGTACGGAGCCGAAAAAGATGGCATCTTCGAGTAAATGTCCACTGCAACGATGGATCATTGAAGGATATAATAGCCTCCTTTACTCGGGATAATCAGCAACTTTGTATGGTGGTTCTTCGGGAGAGAAGAAGAATCGTATTTCACCACGCTGCTTGCAAGTGGCACCTTCTTCCGTTACCTCCTGGGAGGAGAGCAGCAACTAACTCTGACCTCGGATATTGAGTTGGGTGAAATACCTCAACTCAATCTGTCACGGTGCACAGAGCATGGGATTTGCATAATTTAGGCAAGCCCAGTTTTGTATTCTCCCTCCAATTATCATTTTAGTCGGTTGCGGAAACCGACCAACTGCTGGAGGAGAGATGAAGAATTGGCGCCCATGCAAGAACCTGGTAGAGCAGATTCCGGGGGGTGGCCTTCCGACGATGACGAGAAAAATCCTTTTGTAGACGAGATTTCCCTCATATATAATCATGAAGAAAAAATGAAGAAAACCCATGTAGACTGGATTTTTCTTATATGTAATTATGACTTTAATCTTTAATAAAATCGTCTTTCTTCCGTGCATATGATCATGTTGCCATACTTTACTGTGAAGTCTGAATATGTGTAGCTTCGACACGTCTGATTCTTTACGCCGACTCTGTTTAGAAAGAGTGCTAGGTCCTGTCCTGTCTTTTATGCATAACTAAGGATGCGTAGAAAGCCGCTTTAGTATTCGAGTGTTCGAACTGTCCTGCTGTTTAGGAGTGAGGAACCACATAGAATTCTGAACTGTTGCTTCTGATAAACAAAATCTTTTTGTTCAGACATCATCTTCAAGAATGATTTCTTAAAAATCCCTTCGAATAGGGCGAGAAATGGCTGTCAAACTGATTTGCCATCTTGGTAGATGAAATATTCAGACTAGATTCTGGATGAACTTCGAATCGACCCATGAAGAAGAGTAATTTTCAATGTTGAACTCCGTATGCTTCGGGTACTTGGGGTATCTTGAGGTAAAAAAGGAGTATCTTCTGTGTGAACTCCTGCAATTGACCACCTTTGATTACTGTTCAGATGTACTGTACTGGCCTGCGCATCTTTCAGATATGCGGAAAGTCATGGAGCATGAAATCATAAGTTCGTTGCCTCTGAGCGTAAAATACCACCGAGCACGAAATCATGGACTTGTAGTTCCTGAGCGTGAAGTCGTAGGTTTGTAGCCTCTCGAGCATAAAAGCTACCGAGCACAAAGGTATCCGGGCGTAAAACCATAGACTTGTAGCCATTGGAACGTAAAACCATAGATTTATAGCTTTGTAGCTTCTGAAAAGAAAATCTTTCGAGCGTGAAGTCGTAGATCTGTTGCATCTGAGCATAAAAAGCTACCGAGCGTGAGATCGTAGATTCGTAGCTGCTGAGCGTGAAGTCGTAGGTTTGTAGCCTCTCGAGCATAAAAGCTACCGAGCACAAAGGCATCCGGGCAAAAAAACCATAGACTTGTAGCCTGTGAGCGTAAAAACCGTAGATCTGTAGCTGTCGAGCGTAGAAAGCCCCTTAGCGTAAAAAACCACGTATCTTCCTCGCGCGAAAACTTTTCGAATTCGCTGACTGTCCGCCTTCTCTGAGTAATTAGGCTGACGTAGTACCCAATCATAACCAGATATTAATTAGGAGACTTGGTTCGGGATTCGAGGAGTCCATATGAACTTTATATATACCCTAAGTTTCTGAGAGAAAAACTTTTCATCCGTCTTCTGCGAAAGAAAGCCTTCGTCTGTTCGAGTTCTTCTTCGTTTCTTCTGCGAGATTTCGAAGTTTCCAGTAATGGCCTCGAAACAATCCTCCTCCACTTAGGGAAAGAAGGTTGATTCTTCTTCTCGTTCTTCTGCTCAAGTGAGAGCATCTTCGGTCGGGCGAGGCGAACTTCCTTCTGAGCGAAGTATCCCGCCGACGAGCAGTGCACCCGGCCTTAAAGGTAGAGCATATGGGATGAAGAAGAACGACTGAAAATCCTTCGCACACGTTGTACGTGACCGCGCTAGGTCGTCTCCTGTGCTGATAGCCTCTTTGAGGAAGATGATGCACAGAGACGCTTCTTATTTTATGCCCACATTTCTAATGTGTCAGCACAAAACTCCATACTTTCGCAGTCCGGCTTAAAAGCTTCGACTGTCGAAAGTTGGTGTATAAAATTTGAGTGTTACGCTTCTGGATGAAGATTCTAGCGTAATACCTCAAATTTATCAGTCTGGCATAAAGCACAGACGGTATTCTGCTAGCCTTGAATTTTTATGCTTTTAGGAAATGGATTCCAGCATAATGGTCAAGTTTTTTTACGGTCTTGTCATAAAGCACAGATTGTTGATTTTTGGCGTATGCTGCAAGATCTGTAATGTCTAGTTTATAAGAACTGACATGTTTTTCTTGCACTCTTGCAGTTAACCTGCATGTGTCTCCGCTAGCCGATATGATGGGTTCTGCCGCAGGGATGCTGCACTCCAACTATCTGGAGGATCTGTCACACGTGACATTTCCTATCTCCGGGCCGCAGTATCCTGAAGGAAGGGAGATTCTGATATTGGCTCAGGACGAGCGAACGCTGCTGAACCTGATCAACGGGGAGCCCCTGACATATATAAACGGGGACCAATACATAAAGCCGACCTTCCTGTTCGGGGACATGATTGACAAGCAGTCCCAGACGAAGCCCAAGAGAGAACTCTGGGCTTTCCCTTCCGGGAGCTTGGTTTTGTATCTGCCCAAGATGCCGAGAGACTATCCCATCTCGACTTTCTTCCATGCCACACATCCCAGGAAGATGTTGTAGACGCTGACTCCTGATCTTCACGGCAGGCCGGGGAAGATCTTTCATCTGAAAGGAGCTGACCAAGGGTCGTTTGTCGGCCGACCTACTGGCAATGTGACGGTATTCAGGGGACTGTACCCGGGCAGTGTCCCGAGTGAAGACAGCTTGGTGATCCAGCCGGTCCAATTACCGACTTTCTGTAATGATTTTATGGGGCACGGGGGAGTATACCCTAAGGTGAACCCTCGGTGCGGTGGGTGGATCACCCCTTCAAACCTTCGATGGGCTCGCTTAGTTGATTGGGCCTTGAAGCATTTTCAGACCGAGTTGGAGAATATTGGTCTGTTTGCAGCTGTGAGTGCTACCAGTGTTGGGTTACCTCCTAACCCCAACCTGTTCCTGGCGCTGATGGAGCGATATATTTTACCCACCGGGACTTTTGCCACTCCACTGGGGGAGTTGGGATTGGCCCTTTATGAGATGGTAGAGATCTCGAGACTGTCGATGGGGGATACTTCGTATGAAGAGTACGTTCCTACGAACCGGGAGTTGGGGGATTCAGACCCTTGGCTAGTGGAAGTGTATCAGGAGCTGATGTGCCACTACCTCGCTTGCACCACTTTTTATGATGAGCCTTCAGATTTGGCTCACATCAGCAAATGGATGTCCTACCTCTTTTTTCACCGGTCTAGGACTGCTAAACCGGAAAAGGTATTGGAGGGCAAGGATCTGCCTGTGAATCCTCTGAGCGCGCTCAATGCTCAGGTAGTCGACGATCTCATAGTGGATGCTGGGGCTCCGGACTTGATCCTTGACGAAGGGGTAGGACTGTATTCTGTTGGCATTAAAGCCTACAGTTATTTGAGGCATTGCCGCAGGCCTCTGTCTAAGGAGGCTCAACTGGCTGGCTTCCTCTACATATGGTTGCGCCGAGTGGTGATACCTGACGTAGCATCTGCGAACCGCATTCACCGCAACACGCTGTAGCCTGCAGTGCGTCTGGTATTCGGGGCAAGACTGGGCTTGCTCCTTGCCATGGTGTGCCGCATTCAAGCTGGCCTGAGGGCCATGACTGACGGGCTGCTCGCCGATGAGACTCGGCGTGATAGCTTTCCCAGGATAGAATTACCATACCTGTATCTGATAGGATGGTTAATTCTTTATAACCCCAGGGTTATGTCTTCCGGCTCTGGCAGCAGTTCGGTGGGTAGTTTCTTGTTGAACTACTAGAAGTCTTTCTTGAATGTGACCACGGTCATAGACTGCCGGCGGGCGCTGGGCTTCAGTCACAGCTGGAAGCTCTTCTGTACTGTACCCTCCGTACATCGTAATCAATCGGGGATCAGGCTTGAGGTTTTCGGTAGAGAGAAGACCAATCTTTCTCCTGAAGCTTTTAATTGGTTGGTCTGCATCAGACCTTCCCATCTACTATACAGAAGTGAAGACCATTACTTCTTGGAGCCCTACCTGCCTAGTCGGTTTGCCAGGCAGTTTGGGTATGATCAACTGTACGTGGGCAACGCCGTCACCAGCTTTTGGTCCAGGGGTGGACTCATTGATGGGGCGAGAGGCTGGCGATACTTCCTCATGGGTTGTACTGGAGCAATTTTTACTGTGTCGGTCCTCACACTCTCCACGGAGCTGCACATCCTGCACTCGTATGCCCAGTTCTATGTGGCAACGAACACCTTCCATCGCGATTTTGATATACATGAAAGTTTTAGGGTACCCTCTTCCAAGTCTGGGGGAGAGTCGAAGTCCCCTCGGTTTCTTCTGACGAGGGTGAGGAGTTCGTCAATCCAGATGAGCCTCTGGTGGCGGTATCGAGGGGTAAAGTTTCTCTGCCTGCAGGCCCTTTGGCAATTTCTGGGAAGAGAAGGGCCCCTACCCCAAAGGAGACTTCCCCTCGTAAGAGGAAGAAGAAGATGGTTAATCGTCCTCTCCGGATCCTTGGTGTTGAGGCTCCTGGAAGTGAGCTTGCATCTCCCCATGTTAGGGATGATTCTTTGATTGGGGGTTCCTCGCCTTTTAGAGAGGGACCCTCTAATGTTCCGGCTGGTGGTGCCAAAGAATCTCTGCTGGAGGCTGCCGTCGCTGTTACTGCTTCAGGTAGCGGAACAAGGTCACCTTTTGGGCTGAGTTACCTTTATGCGGATCGGCATCGGGAGAGACTCCTGCCGTGCCTGCCAGTGCACCCAGCGAGATTCCAGCTGGGTTGTACCGGTGTTCGGCTCCGACCATCATCCTGTTCAGGTAGTAGATAGCCTGTTCGTGACCCGTATCATTCTTTTGTGCGAGAAGAGCTCCCAGAGAATGATCCATCGCTCGAACATACAACACGAATGGTCTCTCTATGACGGGAGGCACCAAAACTGGCGGACTAGTGAGGTAACGTTTGATGTCGCCGAATGCTTGCTGGCAGGCTTCATCCCATATGAAGGATACTCCTTTCTTCATGAGGCGAGAAAATGGTTGACATCTCCCAGAGCGGTTGGATATGAATCTCCGGATATAATCCAGACGACCTTAAAACCCCCTGAGTTCTCTCAGATTTTGGGGCGGTCGCATTTCTAAGATGGCCTTGACTTTATCAGGGTCCACTTGAATGCCTTTGGCGGTAATAAAAAATCCCAGGAATTTGCTACTGGATACACCCAGAAAGGACTTTGTAGGATTCATTTTGAGTTGATGTTGGCGCATCAAGTCAAATACTGTCTTCAAGTCTTGGAGGTGAGTATCCTTGAGGCGGCTTTTGACAGCTACATCATCTACATAACATTCCACCGTCTTACGTAAATGCTCATGGAATATGTTACTCATAGCCCATTGGTACGTAGCCCCTGCATTCTTCAATCTGAAGGGCATGACCGTATAGCAATATACCCCCAGTGGTGTCCGGAAGGCAGTATGCTTCTCGTCTTCAGGATGCATCTTGATTTGATTATACCCTGAGAATCCGTCCATGAAAGACATACGTTCAAAACCGCATGTATTGTCAATTATGACGTCTGTGATGGGAAGAAAAAACTCGTCTTTAGGGCAGGCTGCATTCAGATCTCTGTAATCGATGCAGACACATACTTTTCCATTCTTCTTCATGACCGGGACAACATTGGCGACCCAGTCGGGATGTTGTTCTTCACGGATGAAGCTGCAGGCTATCAACTTCTTGACTTCAGCTTCAATGGTGTCCATCATATCCGGCATAACCGGCGTTGGTCCTGCTTCACAGGCTTCGAATCGGGCAATATATTGAGCCTATGAGTAGCCACCTTCGGATCAAGTCCTGGCATGTCCTCATAATTCCATGCAAAGACGTCGATATATTCTTTTATCAGCTGAATAACTTCTCCCTTTTCTGCTTCGAAAAGATCGTTACTGATAAATATCGGCTTTGGCGAAAGTTCATCCCCAACGTCAATCTGGGTAACTTTGTCTTCAGTGGGAGGTTCTCTCTGCTCGAAGTGAAACTCCCATTGTGTATCCATTTGCTGAGCCCAAGCGTCATTCTCAAACAGTTCAGATTCTTGTTCGTCTGATTCGAAGGAATCCGTCACTACCATATTTACTGATAATGTTTGCTCGAGAGCATGAGATGAGTCGGAGGGCGCTGAACCGTCTTGAGAGGAGGAGAAGACATCCTTATTTGACTTGGGAGTCGCAAGGGAGGTTGTATACCCTAACCCGAAATGAGTTCGTTGATAGTAGGGATCGCCGTGCAGCGGCATTCGTCTGCCCTTCCCTTAGTTGAGACCCAGTTCCAGCTTTAGGTTATATCCCATACCTTGTATGATCTTCAAGGCTTGCAGGCTGTATCTGTGAACCTGCATTTTACCGACATCGTCATCGGAAGAATCTTCTTGCGTGGTTGGTTGCTCGCGCATGCTGTAGAAGACTATTGGATGCTGACTGCTGCAAGTAGGTGGGACAATGAAGATTGAATCCTCATGCGGTCCATATGTCGTGGTGACATTGGATGATGACGCCACTTCCCATATATATGGATGATAGGAATCTATAGCTTCCAAGAATTTTTGTGCTATAGGTTCTATATCGTCGTAGGGGGAGGATTCCTGATTTGGAGTTTGAGTGTCGATATACTGGAAAAGGGGATGTTTATTATCTGAAACTCCGTTTCCGGTTGCATTTACATCACTCGGCTGTTTGCTGTGCCAGAGTTTGATGACCAAGGGTAGAGGCTTCTGGTTCAGAGTGATCACTAGAGGATCACCCCCTTTTCCTGACTTGGACTCGTTCAAGTGGATGGCCATAGGCTCCATGGCTTTTGGACGAGTAGTCCGTCCTTTCACCTTGATTGTCAGAGGTTGCTTGGCAGAGGGTTCTTCTGGCTCCCTGTGGGATTCCTTCTCTGCTTCAGCTGACACCTCTTCCGTGTAGTCTTGAGAGTACAATATGGCATCAGAGTAGTAGGATTCTACTCCTTTGAACGGGTTCAGGTCAGCAATCTCCATTTGTACTGTTCCTCTGGTGTCTACATATTTAAAGCATTGGTGTAGAGTTGAAGGAACGATGTTGTGGTCGTGGATCCAAGGTCTACCTAGCAGAATGTTGTAGGATACCTCTGAATCGATGATGTAGCATGTAGCCACCGATCTGAGGTTGCCAATTTGGATCCTCAGGCAGATTTTCCCCAACGGTTTACTTCTTCCGGCGTTGAACCCCACGATCGTAGTGTTGGTGTAAGCCAATTCGTTGGTAGGAATCCTCAGCGGTCTGAGCAGACTATGAGGAATAATGCTGATCGACGATCCCGAATCTATGTGTATCCGATCGACCTCCATGGAACCGATGTACCCGGTGTAATAGAGGGGTCTGTCATGCCTGTTATGTTTTAATAGCATGTCGTCTTGAGTGAAAGTGATGTTTGGGATCACCTCTATCACACTGTGGCATTGAGGACACGCCACGGGTTCTTCGTCAGGGGACTTGAGCTGGGTCAAGTATGCATCCGCCTGCATCAATGATTCGCTCGGGGCTTGACGAGTGTCCTGGGAGAGCCTGAGTAGTTCGAAGATGGACAGCCTGGCTGGTGTATTAGCCAGTTGGGCCAGGATGTCGAAGTTGTATGACTTCTCTAAACCTTTGTTTTGAATGTTTTTCACAGGTTTATCAAAGCGCACTTCTTTTTGCTTCCCTTTGTCCGTCGAAGTTGGTCTTGAAGGACCGGCCTCTGGTACGACGGATTCTGGTTCTGAAGGTTTGGCCGCTGAAGTGTCTGCCGATGCATCTTCCTTGCTGGCTCCATAGTCCTGGAGGTAAGCTTTCCCTGAACGGGTTCCAGTAGTCAAGACCTCGTCTTCTGATGCTGAGTGTACCGTAATCATGTGACACGGCTTGTACTTTGTGTTCTTCTTAGCCTTAGCAGCTTGAGTCTCTTTCTCGATCTCTGGCACCAGATCTGGATGAACCCACATAGTCTCGCCCTGCTGGGTAGTTAGTGGTAGCAGGTCGTGATTTTGACCTCTAGCAGGAGAAAGATTAACGATGTTCATCGTCGTCCAAGAAATTGGTGTAACGCCGTCCGGGACTTCTTGGGGAGGCAGGTTGCCAAATTACAGAGAGATCATGTTGGCCGTGATCGTCTTCTCGCTGTTGCGCAAAGTGATGGCCTTAGCATCGATCAGCTCCAGGATCTTCCTTTTTAGTATATAACACAACTTTGTGGGGTGGTGTATGTACCTATGGAAGATACAGTACTTAGGATTGTTGGTACTGCCGGCCTCATTGGGCCGTCTCACCTTAGGAAGGGTAATCTTGCCGCTTTTGACGAGGCATTCGAATATGCTTGAAATATCGTCGTCGTCGAAAGAGTACACTTCAATGGGCCTGGTAGTCCCGAGTTTTGTCTGTGTGGTAGCTACAGTCTTTTGCCTGGACGTGTTGATTGCCAGAGCTTATTTTCCCTTAGATCTGCGAGGGTGGTCGGTGTTGGAGGATGACCTTTTGCCTTTATCAGAGGCTGAGATTATGATGCCATTATCGCACGCCTTCTGACTATTGTCCTCCGCGGCTGCCGCTGAGATGATGAACGAGGGCCAATCATGGAACTGATATGGTCCTGTGAAAATCGAGATCACGGGAAGAAGGTTCTTCCTGCAGATGTCCACCAATGCCGAGTCCGGAACTCTTGGAGGCATTTGCAAAGTGGCTTGACGAAAATGTTCGATGAAATTGTGAACATTCTCTTTTTCCTTCTGCTTGACTTCGATGAGAGAGGACATAGACATGTCCATCCCTCCTTCGTAGAATCGTATGAAGAATAAAGTCTTGAAGTCTTCAAAAGAAGTAATGCAGTTGTCCACCAGGCTGCGGTACCACTGGTAAGCTACCCCCGAGAGACAACCTTTGAACACCCGAGTGAGGAGGGCGTTGTTCCCTTGTAATAACACCGTCATCATACTGAAGTAGTTCATGTACTGACTTGGTGACATTTTCCCCTCGAACAAAGCCATCTCCTGTGGTTTGTATCTAGGAGGGAAAGGGACCTCTTCCCAGATAGCCGGGTAAGGTTGGTTGATTCCCAATTTCTTGAGCTGATCTTTGTGCTTCAGGGCATCAAATTGGGCTTTCAACTCCCGTACTGCTTGCATCGGATCTTCAGCCGGTAGCGGAACCACGGAGTAGTGCGGGATCGATTGTATTGCGACTCCAGCGGGAGGTAATACATTCTCCGAGTGAGGAAGCGGAGGAACTGCTGACTCTTGATCTCGAGCGGGCTCTTGGATCGTGTTGGATGGTGGTAAGTCCACCCCCACACCTATCTGGGTTAGAGGAACCGATGCTTGAGCCATGGTAGCTGTGTGTTGAGTTAGCATCATTTGGTGCATGTTCTCCATCATGGATTGTATCTCCTTCAGAGATGTCTCCAGTGTAATGATGCATTGCTCAGCGGTCCCGGATGGGGAAGCTTCCTCGTGTTCATCTCCAATGGCATAAACTCCCATCTCCCTGGGTGTCATCGAAAGATTAGTATAGGTCTCTGTAGAAGTTGACTCTATACTTTCGGCGTCTGATTCGGGAGACTGACGACCCCCAGCATCGGAATCAGAAGAGCACGGAGCCGGTTGTTGCGACCTTGAATGAGTGTTTTGGAATACCCCAGCTTCGGTGTTCCTAAGGAGCATGTTGAATCTTCTTTGGCTCGGAGTTCTAGAGGGATGACGTCTTGAGCCCGACCCTCCTCTAGGTATGTGCGAAGCCATGTTCATGGATGCCTGTATGGGCTCTTCTTCCTGGAAAGATGGAGAGTAGCTCAACCGGTCGAAAGCCGACCGTTTTGCTTTAGAGCAGCAATTTATAATTTTATGACTATTATAAGAGTGCTGGATAGGAGGCGTAATAGACATGCCGGAAGATCCCCTCTCCTTGCGTTTTTGGATTAGATAATTGCGCAGGTCAGGAGGAGTTGCAGAAGAAGAAGACTTGTTTCTTTTGTTCCCATCAGTGGGCATGCGGATGTTGGGAACCATAGTTTTCCCTGCGCCACCTACATACAACAGGTTGGCCATATGGGTGGCGGATAATCCCCGAGGAGGGTGTCTTCCCGCAAGTTGAGCCTTCTTTATGCTGATTGGCTTCTCATGGCATAATTTGGAGCTCTGCTCTGGTTGGCGTAAGGCTGAGGATGTCCTCAGTCGGCCATCAGCTTCTTGCGTAATCCGGAGGGTAGGCAGATTGTTCCTTTGCTGGCGTATAGGCCGAGAAGTTGAGTAGTCCGCCACATGCTTTTCCTTGCATAGTTTGCAGGGATCATCTGCTTTTCCGTAGAAGGCAGATGTACTTTTGCGCGCGGAGCATGCTTGGGACTCCTGATTCGGCGCTGAGGCATTATCAGAAATTTTGTCTATTCCGCCAGGGACGGGAGACTAAAATTTACGCGCAGAGCATGGAGTAGGCTTCTCGACTAGTGCTGAGGCATTGTCAGAAGTTTCGTCTGTTCCGCAGGGACGGGAGACTAAATTTTACGCACAGAGCGCAAATTATACTTCTGGGTTAGCGCTGAGGCTTTGCCAGAAGTTTTGTCGGTCCTGCCAGAGACAGGTGACTGAATTTTACGCGCAAGACGCGGTTTATACTTCTGGGTTAGCGCTGAGGCTTTGCCAGAAGTTTTGTCGGTCCTGCCAGAGACAGGTGACTAAATTTTATGCGCAAGGCACGGAGGGAGCAAAGCTACCACCTCATTGGTCGGAGAGATCGGAGAGATCGGAGAGTCCACAGGAATGGTAGAGGATGTCTTGGGCATCCAGACCTTGCCAGCTTCCTGTTGCTTTGGACGGAGAGGGAGTGAGAGCTACCCCCTGCTCGAAGCATATCTTCGTAGGCAGACTGGTCGAACTGGACGACCAGTGTCTTCTTTATGGATTCCACGGATACCATATCGTGTTGAGCAATTGCTTCCTCATCAGAAGAGAAAGATGTCCCCAGCAGAGTCGCCATCTTGTTTAGGATAATAAACGAGAAAAGATTTGATGAATGAGGAAAACGAGGTCTTGTGCGAAGACCCGCCCTTCTTTTATGTTTACAAACAAGATTGTACAGATTTGATCCTACACGAGGATGTTTAAGTACAATTTATTTAATCTGGGTGAATATTGCTATAGGTGTCTGATCTGCGGTCGATCATTTTAGCCCTTGGACCACACGATGTTTTTGAAGAAGTACCGTGGAAGACGGAAAGCAGCCTCAAGGGTTGCTAAAGAGGGTGGATGCCCGATGCCAGGGTCGTCGACCCCTTCTCTTTGCTTGAGCTCTGGACTCTTCTCTCTCTCTCTCTCTCTCTCTCTCCCTCTCTCTATTTCTCCTTTTAATTTGTCGACCTATTTCCGATCGTTTGACCTTCTTCTTCGTTGATAGAGGTCTCTATTTATAGTTTTTAGTGAGAGTGACCACACAGTCGATGTAGAAACCGAGTAGTAGAAAGTATAACACACTTTTATACGACGGTTTAAAATAACCAATGCCTGCGTATAGATGACCTTCTGAGTGAGCATGTGACGCGCGTCCAACTAAGGGACAGAACGCGTATAACTGCTACGAAGATCACGGCGTAGAAGCCACGTAGGTAGTTATCCCTTGTATAGAAGAGGTTGGCGTAGAAGCCAAATAACTGTCACTATGGCATAAAACCCAAGTAGGCATAGAAGCTGAGCAGGCGTAGAAGCCGAGTGGGCACAGAGGCCGAATGGGCATAGAAGCCGAGCAGGCGTAGAAGCCGGGTGGGCATAGAAGACGAGAGGACATAGAAGCCGGGTGGGCATAGAAGCCGAGTGGGCATAGAAGCCGGGTGGGCATAAAAGCCGAGCAGGCACAAAAGCCGAGTGGATGTGGATGCTTTAGCCGGAATTACGGCTTTTGGAGATATAATCAAATTCCTAGCATTAATTGTGGAGATTCGCCATCATCCGGTGTATTAAACGCAGAGGCGTGTTTTGAAGGTCTGTCACTTGGCCTGCGCATGGTGCAGAGACGTGCCTCGGGCATCTGTTAGTTTTCGGCGCTTCAAATGCATAGACGTGCCTTGAGAACCTGTCACCGCTCTGTGCATAAAATGCAGAGACGTGCCTTGAATCTCGTACGAGGTGCAACTTTTGACGTGGCAGGCGGTTTGTCTTCTGCGGAGCGTAAACAGCTCACATCTGTCTATGTAAAATTAGGCAGCGTATCCCCTGGTCTGCGTAAAAGCGATTTACGCAGAGGAAATGGTAGTAAATGACAGCCTGGGTAGCAGTGCCGCGCCATCATTATAGCCGTCGCTTGGGTAGTCGTGCATTACTTTTTGTCAGAAGTCCAGATGTCAGGTTCATTGCACGATCTGACAGGTTCATTTCGAAGAATACGAAGCGTCCCTCGTACACTTCAATGCCGTATTGAAAGCGGATGAGCTTTACGCCATAAAGGAGATGAAGAACCCTGTTTATGCTGAAGTGGCCTGGTCATACTGCTTTACGCGGATGGTCTTCGATCTCATATTTCACGCTGTGCTTGACGGAAAAGCTTTTTTGCACGCTGATGGATCCATGGTCCTCTGTTTACGCTGCTCTGCCTCAATATGCCGCGTATAGCTATCCCGCGTATTTTTTATGCTTCTACACATGCCGGAGGGGGTACTTATACTAAGGTCTAAATGCAACGGTGCCCTTTCTATATTGTTTTCCACCACAAAATTTGTGGATATAAAATTATGCGTTGTACCAGAATCCAGTAGCACACGTATATGTATATTATTAAAAAGTAAAGTACCTGACACAACGGTGTCTGAGGCTAGAGCTTCCTCTCATGTCATATTGTAGACCCGACCTTGAGCTTGGCGATGCTCTGTCTGAGGTGCAACTCGGTTGGCCTGGGGTGCAGGGGCAAGATTTTGATGTTGAGGGGGGCGAGCAGCGCAAAGTAATAGACGATCACGAATCCCATGGTATGATTCACCGCAAATGAGGCATAACCCAAGCTTCAGTCGACATTTTTCGATCGTGTGCCCTGGCTTACCACAGAAGAAATAGGTTTGGGTTGAATTTGTTTTCTGTTTACCACCGTTATTTTGACGTTTTGCAGGGTGTTTCCTTTCTCGTTGCTATGACGTTAGTGATTGGAAGTAAGCACAGTGTCGGCAGCAACAGGAGGATGCTGCGGTTCAAGAGAAAGAGCATAATTCAGGACTTCCCTCATCGTCTGGTACAGAGAAATGACCATGTGCGCATGGATAGCAGAACGCAGACCGCTTTCAAATTGTCTGGCATGACTCGCCGCATCAGGTAAATAGGAGCTTGCAAATTTGTCGATCCCGTTGAATTCAGCGGAATACTGTTTAACTGTAATGCTTCCTTGCCGTAGTTGCACGAACTCATTCTCTTTCTGACGACGTACGGGAGGGGATATAAACTCCTCTATAAATGTGCCATAAAAGGTGGCCCATACGATCATCTCTTCGTCATCATCAACTGGAAGAGATCTCCGATGCACGTCCCACCAGTCGTACACGTTCAAGCGAAGCTGTAGTTGGGCACACGCGACACGCTTTTGCTCGGGTACCTCCAGGAGTTTGAAGTGGTCTTCCAGTTGGGCCAACCAATCTAGAGCCACTATTGGGTCCTCAGTCCCTTTAAATGGCGTGTTACAAACTTTCTTGAAGTCGCCAAAGTTGAAGGCAGTCATATCCTTCTTCCTTGGAGTCTGAGGCATCTCGACTTCAAGTGCGGGTTCTCCACCGGTATCGCTGCTATTGTCGCGGAATGGTTGGAGGCCAAAGTCTGCAAAATCTGCTGTAGGGTATCTACCTGCTTTTGTTGGACTGAGAATCGGGCTTCTATATGGTCTTGAAACTGGTTTTGCCTTTCTTTCGCTCGCTTCTCGGCCCGTTCATAATGAGCCTCCTCCCTCTGTTGGTTAGCCTCCAACATCTGCATCATTTGCTAAATGTGATCTACATGGGACATAGCTCGCTGCCTCTGAGAACTTCCCGAAGTGTCAGAACTACTTTCTTGGGCTTGTGTCTCGCCCGGTGCTGGCGCTGATGATTGCACTTGTGCCATTCCTTCAAAAAAGGTAAATTACATCAAGATCATAATGTATTATGGACTCATTGTATGAACGTATCTCATTTTGGCCTAACGAGTTCAAATGTTCGCACAGATCGTTAAAGGAACTTTTCCAGTACGAGGGTCAAAGGAACTTGAAGCTGTGCTCTGATACCAATATGTCACGCCCCAATTCCGTGGAATCGATAGCCGTCCCCCGAACGTGATACCGTGCGGGCCTAGGTTGCGCACCATACAAGGCTAAAGTATTTTGCATAGCGAGCACATATTCAGAGTACGCAGATAAATTGAAACACAGAGTTAAAACATGAAAAAGTTCTCTTTATTGATAATGAACATCTATTACAAACTCTTGAACTAGTCATAAGGTTACCGCACGGACTTATAAAATATTAACACAAAATTAGATAGCTGTCCTGTACATTACATCCTTTACTAAAACTCAAAATAAGGGACCTCCAGGCAGGATGATGGATTTTCCTCTGAGCTGTATTTGAGTTAAGTTTTGCTAGCTCTTGGGCTTCAAAATGCTTCAAAAGATTGGGAAGATGACTTTAGCTCCTCGCTCGGATCTCCTTAGTGCGGGGAACCTGTTTCAACCAGGGTCAGTACATCAAAATATACTGGTGAAGGCGAGCTAACTCAACTGTACCAATCAACACGTTGTTTAGATGAAGGATGCATATTATTTGTGGTCTTTCTATCTTGCCTTAGTTCATTTTACAAGCAAGCAGTATATATAAATTTATTGAAATGAACTTGCCACCGTTCGGTGACTTTTACCTGCCCATCTAAACTACCCGCACAATACTTACCATGTCCTTCCCTGTCGCGAAGACACAAGTTAGCTTGCACAGGTTTAAATATACGTGGTGATCACTGGCTTGATGCTAAATGGACGACTAGTCACTGGCGAGGATGGTATACAACGAAAGAACATGGTGCGCTATAAGCTATCTCGTCCAGTACACTGGATTATATATTAGAGTTTCGCCCAGATCGGATTGGTGCCGGTGCTAGTGTCCCATCGAACATCCACAGAAACTATGACCTTGTGCACAAGTTATCCGTGATCAACGATGTTCTTACTAAGTTTTTATCAGTTGATGCAGTTTCAGGCAACACAAGTACGTGACGATTAGCAAGACATGATTCATTTTGCATAGCCTCCCTGAACAATTTATTGCATAACAAGGTGTGTTCTACACATAACACAATTTATAGAAGAAGTAAACATTCTAACTAAAATTAAAGTATAGAAAGAACATTAAAAATGAACTAGCATGCAATAGGTAACCGTTCACAAGTTGATTGACAAGCATAAAGTTATCCAAGTCTATTCCTCTTTATCTTGACATCTTTTAGTTATTACTTGGTATCATTTAATCGGAGCAAGCAAGATTATAAGTTTTTTGATGTGAAGACTTGGAAGAAGGTTAAACTGAATCGAATATAAAACACTCACAATTTGGTTGGGGAAAGGAAGGAAAGAGGTACTTTAGGACTCCACTCGCGCGTCACCTACTGCTCGTTCACCTGTATTGCCACGAACAGTTGATCAATACCTCTTCATCTCTTTCCAATCTCGGAATTTAAGTGCAGTTCAATGAACGAAAACAATGAAATCTATCGAAACCATTCAAGAAAACGCAAGCAAATCCGAAAACCAACTCAAAGCACGAAAGCAACAAAGTGACAGCAAAAACTGAGGCAAAGAAAACTTGCAGCGGAGAGGTCCCTCCTGACTCTGCTGCTAAGTCGAGCCTGGGGGCACGGTCCACTGAATATGGGAATCAATTCTGAAGAAGCAAATCCATAATAAGGATAAGATCTTGTTTCAATCTATCCCGATCGAATAATACCGTCTTGTATTTCTTAGCTGCGCTCCCCGAATAGTGGGAACGGGGCACCACACTTGTAGTCTATGTAGATTTTGCAAGTAATACCATAAAGATAATGCCGCCACAACTTTAATGTAATATAATTGCCGCTAGTTCCAAGTCATATGTTAGGTAGTTTTTCTCGTGCGTCTTCAATTGTCTTGCGACGTACGATAACACTTTGTCCCTCTGCATGAGAACACACCCTAAGCCAAGTCCCGAAGCATCACTGTATATCTAAAAGTCATTTACTCCATCCGGAAGTGGAAGTATTCGAGCTGAAACAAGTCATTGCTTTAGCTCCTGAAAGCTAGCTTTGCAGTCATCACTCCACTTAAATATAATCCCTTTCTAAGTAAGGCGAGTCAAAGGCGAGGTCAATTTAGAAAAATCTTTCATGAACCTAAGATAGTATCCCGCTAGGCCCAAAAATCTACGAACTTCACTAGTTGACGTAGGTTGCTTCCAATCCACCATCACTTCTATCTTCTTTTGGTCTATAGTGACGCCTTCTACCGAGATGTGATGTCTAAGTAATGCTACACTGTTCAACCATAACTCACACTTACTGAGCTTTGCGAACAACCTATTCTCCCGTAACATCTGCAACACGATCTTCAGGTGTTCCTTGTATTCTGTCTCATTCTTGGAATAGATTAGTATGTCGTCAATAAACACGAACACAAACTTATCCATAAATGGTCGGAATACGCGGTTCATCAGATCCATAAAAGCTGCTGGGGCATTCGTTAAGCCGAACGACATTATAAAAAATTTATAGTGCCCATATATGGTTCGGAATGCTGACTTGGGGTCGTCACTGAATTTGATTTTCAAATAGTAATAGCCTGACCTGAGATCAATTTTTGAGAATACTGTTGCGCCTTGTAGTTGATCAATTAGGTCATCTATCCTTGGTAACGGGTACTTGTTTCGCACGGTAGGCTTATTCAGTTCTCGGTAGTTTATGCATAGCCGCATGGATCCATCCTTCTTCTTTACGAACAATACCGGGGCTCCCATAGAGAAACGCTTGGGCGAATGTATCCTCGGTCCAACAGATCTTGTAACCGCACCTACAGTTCCTTAAGCTCTATTGGGGCCATTCGATAGGGTGCCTTCGATATCAGTCGTGTATCCGAAAATATGTCAATGGAGAATTCGATCTTTTGATCAGGAGGCATTCCAGGCAGCTCATCTGGGAATACATCGGGGAAATCTACTATGACATCAGCTTGAGCTGTATATGCATCTTTCTGCCGGATGTCTCTAAATAGAGACTAAGTACCTTTTACAGCCCGAATACAACATGCGCCTAGCCATAATTGCTGATATCACCATCGTCGTCTTCGGTGCAGCGCTGCACGAATAGTAGAAGTCTGTCTCGCCGGATAGACGAAATATGACTCGCTTCTCCGTGCACTCAATTATTGCATGGCAAGCACCCAACCAGTCCATTCCAAGAATAATGTCGTATTCCTTAATGTCTAGGACAAAGACATCTAAGGAAACCTTCCTACCTCCGATGCAAATATAGTTGTCCCTACAGATTGCAATGGCTGGCATGTCGACTCCTGAAGGGGTACTCACGCAAAGGTTCATATTTAATAGAGTATAAGCTAATTTATTCTCAACAATAAAATTAGCATATATGAAACTATGAGTAGCACCTGAATCGAATAAGACTATAGCAGGCAAATCTTTAAAAAGTAAGGTACCTGTCACAACAGTGTCGGAGGCAGATGCCTCATCCTGAGTTAATGCATAGACTCGGCCTTGGGCACCCTGGCATTGTGGATTCACTGGTACAACATTAGCACCATGTGCTGGAGGTCCCTTGTTCTAGTTTGACTATTGTTTGACGATCGGCCTTGCATCTCGACAATCAAATGCTTTATGGTCCAAGCGGCCATATTTGAAGCATTCTACGACTCGGCACTCATTCACCCGATGTCCCATCTTACCGCACCTATGGCAATACTGTCCCTGAGGTAGACCCTTTTGCTCGGATGTGTGCGAATGCTTCGACGCTCTAGACCCTCCCATTTCATAAGGCCGCTTGTTAAAATTGTTACACGGAGTCTGTATATTTGTCTTTTGTGAATTGCATCCAAAGATTCGTTCGCTATTAAGGAAAGCTTCATAACATTCCTGGTAGGTATGGAACTTTTGATTTATAACATCCCTACGCAGGTCGTCATTCAAACCTTTCTGTAAATGATAGCTCCATGCCTGCTGGTTAGACAAGAAGTATCCGTTAAACTTGACGAGTCTTGCGAACACTAAATCGCAGTCATCAACAGACATACTTTCTTGTTCCAGATTGCTGAATTCGTCTTCCTTTTGTTGCTGCACGTCCCTTGGGATATATGGTTCAATGAAGGCAGATTTAAACATCTCCCAGGTGATCTTCTAGTTGGGATTGGCATCATAAATCCCTTGCTTGGTGGCTTCCCACCAATCATGCGCCTGCAGTTCCTGTTGTACCGATGTATAAGCCACTCGTTTGGTCCCTTTAATTCCAACCAGGTTGAAGAGTCCTTCGAGTTTTATAATCCATCCCATCACCACATCCGATTCTACTCACCCATTGAACGTTGGTGGGTGCATCTTAGTGAACTCAGCCGCTCTGCAAGAATTCTTAGCGGAAGGCTACGATTTCTCAGATTCATCTTCTACCGCCATAGCTGGCGGTGCAACAGGTGTCACCGTGGCTCCACCGTTGCTGGGCACCAAAGATGCAATCAATTGCATCATGGTATCCATCTGCTTTTGTTGAGCAGCGAACTGCGCCTGAATCTGTGCCTATTGATTGGCAGCTTGCTGTTGCTGTACCTCCATTAGATGCATGAGCCTCTCTGCCATATCGATTGAACCCACCCCTCCGGATTCTCCAGAACTTGCCGGATCGCTCTGGACAGGCAGAGCACTGCTTACAGCGGTAGTATTTTTCTTGCCATTGCTACAAAAGATAATAGCTTGTTAACACTCCAAAAATGACAAATTTTTATCTATGGGCTCATTGTATAGGGCAATTTATCTCATGCAGCGGATACCGAATACAATTCAATCAAGAGGCGCATCAAACTTCTAGAACATATTTTTAAAAATCCAAGAAAGTGAAGACGTGCTCTGATACCAACATGTCATGCCCCGATCCCACAAGGGTCAATTGTCCTTGCCTGGATCCTTTGCGGAACCGATCATCCTTGCTTGGGCGTGATGCCGTACGAGCCTGGAGTTGCGCTCGCACAAGGCAAGAACGTGCAGTAATAGGAAACTATTTGAAACACAAGTTAAAAACCACATTCACAGATAGTTGAACTCAAAGTAAAGGAAGAAAATATGCTTTTAATTGATAATTCAGAGTAATTTACATAGAGTTTATATTTGATGCGCCTCTCAGCCACTTGGTTTGTATTATAAAAGAAAGACTCAAAAGGTAGGGCACGCTCTATCAGATAAGCATTATTCTCCGTACATTATACCCTTATATAGATTAAAAGTTCACGCCTCCAAAATGAACTAGCTTCAACTATACTTCAAAATAGAATAGCTTCTAACGCTTTCTTCTCTATCCACTAGCGTTGCACACTCTGAGTGCCTGAAATGATTGCCTATAACGTGGGTCAGTACTCAACTTATACTGGTGAGCGGGACGAACCCACTAGCCTAAATCAACACTTGTTTATTAGGGGTGAGCATGCATTAAAATGATCTTGCTATTTAGAACTAAGTAAATTCAGTTCATATCAGTTGCATAATTTTTAGAGAAACAAAAATAACGTTGAACCCATAAAGCACATCGGTTGCTTACTCAACTGACGCACGCCCTCCCTACAATGAAACACAAGTATACTTACCATCTGCACAAGACAATAGATTAGCGTATATTCTATTTATATGCGATCATTGGTGTGATCGACACCATGGGGACTTATCCAAGGTATTGCGGTGCACCCTGTCAGCCCGGGTAGCAAGCCCTGCTGAAGGTCCTGTAATGCATCATGACTAGCACGATCAAATATTTCCCCCCGGGTCAATACGGTTCCAGTTCCCCAGAATACCGTCTTGAGGAAATGCTACACCTTGTGCATAAGTTGCCCCAGACCATGCAAATGCGTGAATAGTTCAATTAATATGCAATGCATGAGATGAAAAAGAAGAAGCAAAGTAGCAATATATATACTTATGAAATAATTCATATTTTTCTCAAAGTTGTGTTCCGATTTTGGTGTCCCGTGGGGCCAAACTCCCTGAGGCACCAGACCGCAACCAATATTTCAAATGCCACTTTCCATCAGGCAATTCCTTGGTTTTGAACCATAACTTTTGCTTGTATTTTGAAGCTCGTGTTTATATCGTGTTCATGAATATACAAGTTAGTCTACAATTTCCATGTTCCTTTCTTAGGGGCTGGTATGCATTGTGGCTAAGGATTTTCTAAGAGTTCATCCGGGCATCACCGATTGAACGTTTGAAATATTAGAGATGTGGACATTGAGAAGTAGGAAATAAGGGTCCGAACCACCCACCGATTAAGGAAAGTGCTGAAAGAAGGAGTCCCGCCTAGCGATAATCAAACGTCAATTACGCGAATCTACAATAGCACGAGTATCGGGTTAGAATCCTTGTCTATCCTTCCTCTCAAACTCCCCAAGAATCAAAGCTCCAAGCGAGAAAGCCAACAGCGAAAACTAAGCAAATGGAAAGCAACACCAAAACAAAATCCCAAAGCGACATCAAGAAAACCAAGCAGCCAAGCATAAAAACTATTGGACTCGTTTCAATAGAGGCCTATCCATGAGTTGGAAAGGATCATCGTATTTTGTCCATGGCAAGAGAATGTCAAATATTCTAAACACCAAACTATGACAGACTAGCCACAAGCCCAATTATATAGTGCGCATCCCGATCGGATCAGGATTTGAGGCACTACAGACTAAGGAAGGCACGTACATATAAATATCTGCCCAAAGTACAGCATAAACTCTCCCTTACCATATAATCTCACGTATCATGTCATAAGATGGCGAGATCAAGGCCTCTAACTATCATAACGAGTCATAGTACTATATAAATAAGTATCCTATGATGAGTCCTAGAATCCCTATACATAATCTATACACCAAGAATATATCATAAAAGATTCTGTCATATGAGGCCGGGTCAAGTAGCCAACGGTCTGTCGTGCTAAGAATACAAGCACGTATCATAGGTTTGAGGTAATGACTCTCTATCTATGATACTTGACTCCACTGATGAACGTCGACACCCGAATCTGGTTTGGACATAAAGTATCGTATATCTGTCCTAGGGTAACCACATATTCATCACAAATAACAAGGAACAGTAATAACTAACTAAATAATAAACAAGGAACTGTGATACATCATGGCAAGGTACACTTGCCTACTGTTTGCTGCTATGGTCTGACTGGTGTCCTCAACCGGAGGTGCAACAGATCCAAGTTTCCCTATATAATATATTCTAATCAATACTTATAGCATAAGATAATCTACTTAATATAAAAGGGTAATATCGTTGCACCGCATCACTAGTGTTGTGACGTTTGTGCCAATAATTCGACAGTCACATGGCATTTGATAACGTGCCCATAAACATGTACTATGCTACTATCTAATACGTCATAAGGGTCTCGTACATCGTGTTATCATATGTACGTTTAGGAAATTATATGAGTTTCGATAAGCGTGTTCCTATACGTACGTAGATATGACACGATGTCCCAAAACTTGCAATAACGCTCAACTATACTTTGAACATGGATGTAGGCTCTTATACACGCATGTCAACATCAAATAAAACTAAATTAAAGATGAATTAAAGTCTGGAATTTATATTTAATTAGTAAAAAAAATACTAAAATAAATAGCGTTGCATGCAAAAAATTCTGTTGCGCGTCGACTAGGTGTTCTAGCAACTTGACAACTAGTTTGTGCATGCAAAGTTGCCAACTTGCATAAAACTAATTTAATATGTGAAAATATATTAATTAATATTCTGGAAATTATTATTTAATTTCTCAAAAATTATATTTTAATAATAAAATAATAACATGCAACAAAACTAGGTTAATATGGTTACCACATTGCCATGCATTGGTTTTGTGTCGTCTAATAGTAGTTTCACACATAAAATTAGGGTTTATCATGCATGGAGGTTTCATAATTTATCATATAACATGTTTATGGGTTCATACAAGGTTTCTGACATGGATTTTTTTTATAAAATAGAAGTTAAGGAACTTACGTGATTGCGATTACGGAGAAGGCTTTTCTTGTGACACGGACCTTTTGGATCGCCAAACGGACTCCAAACTTTCCGAAACATGAGGGTGTTCTTGGGGACTTCAAGTAAGATGTAAATCATTAGTTTTGAGGGATGTGAGGGGGTCAGAAAGAAGCTACAACCACCAGCCAAGTTTCGTCCACAAGGGGATAGCCGAACTTGCTTCCTTGAGTGGTCGGCCCTTTGTGGCTTGTGTGGAGGTTGGGATGTAGAAGCATAAAAAGTATACCTCCAATGAATATTAAGTCTAAAGAAATGATGGCATACTTTTCTACAAAACACAATGGGCTCAACAATGTACAAAAAAAAGCCTAAGCTTATACAATGTACATTGTATAGCCACATACAAAGAAGTAGTGGCATACTATGTATATGCATATCCCAGAAGCATACTAGTGGCACTTAAACACAGTAAAAAGCTGACAGTTGACAGGCCTGACACAACAATTGAAAAGATCAAAGCAATAAATGCAGAGGATTTCCTAGCACGCCGATCCAGGTTGTCATTTTGTGACCAAAGCTGTTAATGCTACATTACTATAACACGCCGATCTCAGTCCCAGTACGCTGCCAATGCTACTTTACTATAACACGCTAATAGTGCTACTTCAAATAGAGTATTCCGTCGATGCTATCTCTTTTGAATACGTCAACATGGATACTTTAGCAATAGTACGCCAATGGTGCTACCATTCACTGAGTACGCCAGTATGGTTATCTCAACCTGAGTACGCTAGAATGGTTATCTCAACCTGAATACGCCAGTATGGTTCTCTCATGAGTACACCATCATAGCTATTTCTCCAAACATACACCATCATGGTTACTATTTCCAAATATTATACCTGTACCAATAATTGACATTGAGCAGTTAAGCTCATGTGTCATGCATGCCATGTTCTTCGAAAAAGCTGGATAAATAACTAGCCTATTGTCACTACCCGATTCTAGAAAATAGGGTTATTTTTTTTATTTTTATTTAGTAAATTGTGTATTATATTTATATTTATTTAGTGCTTGTATTATTTTTAATGATTGTTTTAGGATTTTGGCTAGCCTGGACCCATGTCAAACCCTAGTGGACCCATGTCCGACCCAGCCCACACCCTTGTAAGAATTATTTTGGGGCTTAGAAATATTTATTATATCTTTAGTGGGTTAGTGGGAGAGATTTGGGGTTAGTTTGAGTGTTTTTGGAACCCGGAACCCAAAATCAAGTCAAGTAGGGGCATTTTGGGAATTTGGTGACTTATGTAACCCATTTTTGGACATTGGCCGGCCCTACCTACCCCATTTTCCCGTGGAACACATCATCCCTCTCCCCCCCTTTGGTTCTACTTCTTCTTCTTCTTCACTTCTTCTTCATTCTTCTTCTTCTCCACTTCTTCTTTCTTCTTCCTTCCTTCTCCAAGTAAGTTCTTCTTCCACTTTTCTTCCTTCTTTCTTCCATTCCTTCTTCTTTATGCTAACCCTCACCTTGCATTTTCCCTAACCTAGGTGTGAGGAGCTTAGATTTAGGGTGGAGGCTAGATTTGGTGGCTTGGAGCTTGAGGGAGGTGATTCCAAGTAGATCGGAGACTTTGGCCTTGGGATTTCAACTCCCAAGAGGTAAAACCTAACTTTCCCCCTTGCTAATTACTTTTATATAGTATAATTAGTGTTGTAGAACCTTCCTAGACCCTAAGCCTACCCGTGGGAGGAAGTTGGAACTAGTTTGGTTGAGTTTAGAGATTTTGACATTAGGTTTTGTGTCGAATTCGGGTGGAATCCAAATTTGGCCCAATTTTGGGTGATGCCCTAGGTTAGACGGACCTAGATAGACGTTGTCGGTTGTCGAGAGGGTGAGTGCGTGTCTCCGTTTGGACACAGGAAGTCGTATCGCGGAGAAACGGGCGTTTCGGGCAAAATTGGGATTTTTCGTCGTCGCCGATTCTAAGTGCGTGCGCGTTTTCGCCACGGGCCTAGAATCAATG
>JAYESA010000051.1:367500-682500 GCA_036927795.1 Iris macrosiphon | reverse complement strand
TCGGGTATTGATTCTCATGTGCTATCATGTGCTTCTTGTGCTCTCTCCTTCGTGTGCGCGAGCTATTATCATGTACGTAGTGTGTTGTGGTTGGATCCAATGGTATTAGTGGGGGAGGGGAGTAGGAGTTGGTTATGTGATCAAAGCCAAACAGTATTCATGTGTATGTCGGTTATACAACTCACGCATAACGGAGTTATCGTAGTGTTTTTCATGTGCAACCTAAGCCGATCACATAACGAACTTGTGCTCAAGGCACTTAGCTAGTATTCATGTTTCTCACCTGCAGTTACTTTTCCAGTACTTGTATTGTTCTCCAGTTTACTTTGCAGCTACTTATTGTGCTCCAGCTTATATTTATTTCCTGTGCATCTTGTATACTTTTCTATTGCTCGTCATATATACCTTACCATGTATTTGGAGTTGCTTTCAGAGTTATGTACTTCGCTCAGTCCTGACTGGGCATATTTTTTCCAGAGGATCCTGAGGACTATTGCCCGAAGTTCTACGGGCCGGGTGTTGACGACTGTTGTGACCCCGTGACCAAGGAGGAGTGCGCCGATGAGACGCCTATAGCGCCCTAGTTAGCTAGGTGGGTTTTCTGGGTTGTTTCCAGTTTGTATTTTGGATGATTGTACTTATTCTTTTGTTGCTGTGAGATGCTGTGTGCTATTATGGCCTTGGACTGTATTATTTTGGATTGTCTTGTTCTCTTGGTTCTATTTCTTTGTTTATATCATATCGTGCTTATATTCTTCCTCTAAATTTTGTGATTGAGAGTTCATATATATATTGCGTGGTTGCCCTCCTTTTGGAGAGGATTTATTCCTAAATATATTGCGTGGTTGCTCTCTTTTTGGAGAGATCATGGCCAATTTTTCTGTGAGATATTTAGATAGTTGGTTGACCTAGAACGGACCTTTACAGCGTTCTACCGTCGATTCTGCGGCGTAGGCTGGACGTACCCACGGCTCATGCCCGATTTTCGGGTGCGGGTCGTGACACCTATGACTCGATCCTTCCTCACATAGGGGGCCATGTGTCAAGCCATCAGTAATCTGTGCATCCATGACTCATAAAGTGGGTGGTTAGCCTTCAAAATATACGTGTATGATAGCAAATACAGTAAATACTACTAGTCTATACGTGGGATTTCTAGTAACCGTTTCTAGTATGGGAACATTATAAATATGAGATCGTTGCTATCTTAGGGGATTTTATTTGGACACTGAAGAACAGAAGGAGAGATGCAGAAGCGTGTTGTGTCGTTGCCGCCGGGGCTTTTCCATTGCTCAATTCTCTGAGTTGTTCATAACATTCTCGCATTTCTTCATCACCATCATGTGGTCAAAAGAGTAAAGTGATCGATCGCAGATCAGATCTCTACCACTATACTTCCCTAGAACAATTATACTTAGATTCTTGTTTAAGATCTCTTGTACTATTTTCTTTTAATAGTTTGTAATACAAAGTTTCGTATAAACTTTTGTTTATGGGAAACAAAGTGGCGACTCTGCTGGGAGAACTTTCTCCTCTGAGGAGAAAGTGATCGATCAACATGACACTGCGTTGATCGACTCGACGTAAAAGACTCTGGTTGTGAAGTTCAACCAACTGGCCTATGAAGAGATGCTTCACTCTTGGGGTAGTGCGCACCCCTCGTTTGCATCCAAGTCGAGGAAAGTCCGTAATACCCAAGCCTCACGTTACTTGTCCTAAAGTTTCTCCTAACAAAGATAAAAGCATTCTGCCTGCTCCCAATGAGGACCCTCTTGAAAACATTGTCAATCTGTCTCTAGTTTATGGCTTGGTAGACAAAACCCTTAGCCATGCCATTGTGCTAACTAAAGGAAATAAATTGTGCAACTCGCGCAACAATAAGCGAAGGGTAAACTATTTGTTCCTTGGCAGAGGAAATCAAAATGATACTAAGGAAATGGTTTATGCTCAAGCTTCCAAATCCTCACACAATTATCATGATGTGTCAGGCCAGCAGCCTATAGACACTGCTGTCCGAACGAATCGTGCCCAAGCACATGCTCTGACTCCAAAAATTATGGTAGGATTCTTCAAAATCCACAACAGAGAAAAATTTGCACGCATACAAATTAGAAGCTTGCCAGGGAAAATCCTCTCCCCGATATCAAAATTATGCGCACAACTAAAGGCAAATTATGCGCTGCTCATTTTGAAGCCACTGATTGTATGCCAACACAAGACTTGCTGTCACGACCCGCACCCGGTTTAGGGGCACGAGAGCGTGGGTACGTCCAGCCTACGCCGCAGCATCGGCGGTAGAACGCTGTCTAGGTCAAGTACTATCTAACAATCTCACGCTAGTATCCAACTCCATAAGGAGACACGGATAACACTAAAATAAATCTAGAAATACTCAATCACAACTACAGCACGATAGGAAATGAAGAAATAAAAGAATACAGCACAAGTCTAATGATAACATACATACCTGCAATCCTTAACTTCCAATCCCCAAGTGTCAGAAACCAGTCTACTAATGTCACAGTCTGGAAAAATATTTTTCGGTCAGGAAGGAGCAAAGTACATCTCTAAATAGCAGTTCTATATAAATGACATAAACTATGTAGCAGTTCTAGATGGAAACATACCAGATGCATGTATAAGTACGAGGAATGTACAATGAGAGAAGTACTGGAAATACTGTAAGTAAATGCAGGAAAAGAAACAATATGTCCATGAGTAAGAATTCTATGACTAAGTGTGTGAGTACTAGCTTTAATATGTGATCGGCTTGGGAACTTGATCAGGCTGGTTACATGTGATTAGCTATGGTTCATATAAAGTCAGACTAACCGTTGGTTAGCTATGGTTCATATAAAGTCAGGCTAACCGTTGGTTAGCTATGGTGCATGTAGAGATCAGGCTAATCACACGTAACAGCTATGGTTCATATAAGTGGTCAGGCCGCACCCGACGTGAGATGTGGGGTGAGCTATGGTGCATATAAAGTTGGGTATGATCACATATCTACACTAAAGTACTCCCCAAACCCCCGACTGGTATAGTAGATCCAATCATGGTACGCTATGGCACAGGATTCCCTAGGAAGGTAGCAAATCTCCCCGGGAATTAGTGTCTGTACATGCACAAGATATCAAGGAAACAAGTCTCGTACAAGCTACACCATAATAAGGAATAACATCTCATGACGAGATCCGTGTATACCAATCCGTGTAACCATCGTGTCAAGATCATGGATATTTACACTAGATACAGTGAACATAGGAGATATCATAAATTAGAAACTAATCAGAGAATGTACTCGCCTTGGGTCCTTAGCTGGTAAAACCAATGTCCTGTTCCAGAGTATCCCCTGGGTAAACCAACAGTCCTATAAACATAACACAAGCAAACCACATTCGCATCAGATGCTACACTAACACAGTCAAAAAAATACTGGTCTCAGGGCCATGTCAGGCAGGGCACTAGTCAACTAGGGTCATCTAGTAGGGACACGTATATAATATACATTACACTTATTATACTTACAATATTTATACATGCACCAATTTAAATGTATTTACAATATATATATATATATATCTTTTAAATACATATTTGATTTATACTAGTTGAACATTATATATGTATACTCATACATATGCAAAATACCTTTTTAAAATATATATATATATAAATACTAAATTGATTACATATACTAGAAATACGTATTTACGTATATGAATCATTTCGAACTTATTTTGAACAATAATTTCAAATAAAAGTTTATTTATAAAAACTAGAATTTATGTAAAAGCCATCATATATTTTTATATCCATGGAAAATTGGTCACCAATCCAATAACTAATTTTTGAACTCACTTTATTATTGAAACTATATTTTTAATAATAATATAAAACCCAAGATTTATTATATTTAACATAATTTAAAAACCTTTTAATTTAATACGTAAAAATGAACTAATTATATGAAATCACTAAACTAATCATATGAAAATACTAACTAATTAATTAATAGTTACTAACTAATCAATAATTAATTACTGGTTAATAAATTATTAAAACTTAATTACTGAATAATTATAACTAATATAATTAAACTAATTGATTAATTATAACTAATTAAGAATAACCACCCTAATTACATGAAATGTTTATACTAATTACAGACTGCTAATTTATTTAGAATTTACTAACTGGTTATTAATTAACAATTTAGATTAACTAAACCGAACTATGTTAATTTACTACTGATTAAGAATTAATTACTAATTAAGAAAATAATTAACTGATAAAATAATTAACCGATTAATACTAAACTAAGCTAATACATGAAATTACTAACTAATTACATTAATTTACTAGACTAATACATTAATTAAACTAATTATTAATCAATTAAACTAATTATTAATTAACTAATTAACTAAATAATTAATTAACTAATTAACTTAATTAACTGATTAACTTAATTACTAATTAACTTAACCTATTACATATATTACTTAACTACTTAAAATCAGAGAAAGGAAAGGGGAAGAAGAGGCTCACTGCGGGGGGGGGGGTTTTCCGGCGAGGTCGGCCGGCCAGGGTGTCGGCGTCGGCGGAGGAGAAGCTCGCCGGGGCGGTCGGCGTTCGTCTCGGCGCAGCGGCAACTTCGAACTTGGCAGCGGCGGGATCTTGAGGGCAGCGGCGTTCGAGGAGCGGCGGCGACAGCGGATCTGCTCGACGCGGCGGCTGCCGATCATCTCCAGCGGCGTGGAGCTCCGAGCTTGACGCGGCGGAAGGAGCTCGACGACGAGGTGCTCGAGGTGGTGGTTTGCAGGCGGCGGCTTCAACAGATCTGAGGCGGCGGCGGATCTTCTGCGGAGGCGACGGCGGCTCCGGGCGGCTTCGAGGCGGGGCTCGGCTTCAACGGCGGCGCTCAGCGCTCGAGGACGGCTGCGCTTGGATCGAGGGGCGGGCTCGGCGCTCGAGGAGACGGCTCGGCGCTCGAGGACGGCTGCGCTTGGATCGAGGGCGGTTGCAGGCGGCCACCGGCGATCGTCGGAGTTAGGTTAGGGTTAGGTTAGGGTCTGGACGTGTCAGGGGGTCGTCGGACACGGGGATGGTGCTCTGTGGAGGACGTGTCCGGGGCAGGACACAGGAATCCGATGTACTGTGGGCGTGGGGGTTGTGTCCGGATGTGTCGGACACGGAAATCTGATTGTAAACTGTAAATCTGGACACAGGAAAAGAAATGGATATGGTGGGACACCCGGGGTCGGACCCGAGGCCATCACGGCTGACACGGATGCTGGACACACGGACACGAGCACACAAAAATGGTGGTGGCTGTGGCCCTGTGGGGATTTGTGGAGGCTATCTAGAAATTTGGAGATTAGGGTTTCTTGGGAAATGTGAGAATGAGAACTTAAATAGGGAGAAGGGTGTGGGATAAAGGGTTGCGGGTTGGCCCAAAATGAATGGCCCAGAATTAAATATAAAAAAAAAAGTTTCTCATGTGGGAAAAATGAGAGTGTGGGCTAGTTAATAGGAAATGGAAATTTGAAAAAAATAAAAATAAAGATTATATTTTCAGAAATATTTTTAGGAAAGCTAGCAAATTTCCAATTTGCTACTAATTAATACATTTTGCAAAATCTTAGAAAGTATGACATTTATTTTATTTACTATCCCAAAAATTTATTTTACTTTATGAACTAGTCTTTTAAATAACTATTTAGTTAAAACAATAATTTTATGATTCAAGCCAATAAATATTTGAAACTAGAAATATATATATTATTATTTATGTACTTATTTTATAAGAAAGCGACATTTATGAAAAAATGATTTTTATACAAGATTTTTAAATTACCTTCTAAAATCAAACATCGTTCAAAATCAACTAAAAATTTCAAGGAGAAATTTTTTATAAAATTTGATATTTTAAAATAAATTAAAATCTAATTATTTTGGAAATTGGAAATCGGAGGTTACAAGTCTATCCACCTTAGAAAAATTTCGTCCTCGAAATTTTAGGGATGGCTAGAATAGAAAAATTTTGTTGTACATAATGATGAATATATTATTGAAGAAAATATTTCTATAAGGAAATATTTACCAAACAGAAGGGAACATGAAGAAAAGAAAAATATGGTTTAAGATAGGAGTAACTTGAAGGAATTATGGCTCGGCCTTGAATCCTCTAGAAGGTTTAGGTTTGGGAAGTAGACACGATCACAAAACAGATAATTGGAATAATGCACGTTACCCTTTCAAAGTAACTAACCAAGGAAGACCCAGTATAATGAATGATATAGACATGAAAGTTATAGCTAATTCGAAAGATACGGTCGACAATTTGATTTAAGAAACTTAAATACATCCTTCCGAATGTAATCAAGAGACATCTAATTGCCTTCTTAATTTCTAGGAAAAAAGAGTCTTTACTACCATCTGAAAATAATCCTTCTTTTTATCCTCGTTCATTTTACTTTTCTCAATCTTGTGATTCATCATTAACTACTATTTATAAAAGTTCAAATTCCACAAGCTTTATTAGATTAGATCTTAGAATTTCTGAATCAAAAAGCCTTATCATCCAATTCGAGTTTGTTTATCTTAGCATCAACTATACCTCGATTATTTTCTTTGATTCAAATGTTACTGTCATGGTCAAGATTTTAATTCAAATCACAACCTCAATATACCATGATCTTACCTTACGACCTTCAATTATACGATCCCATAATTAATTATATTATAATCTTCTTTACCATGAGCTTCATTTCATTCCATATCTCTTTATCCGTATGTATAATGTTTCCGAATTTTGAACTAATATATATTTTTCATCCTCTGAATTTATTATCCCAATGTAAAATTTTTACTACTCAATCCCTCAATATTTTAATTGAATTCCAGTCGTATCATAATCTTCTCAAATTTTTGAGTAAATAACTAAATACAAAATTTACTATCCAATCCTTTTAATTGAAATCCAATCAATGCATCTTTTATAAAACTTAAAAATCTGCATCCCAAATTTAACTTTAAACACTCATCAATCATCTAACTCAAATTTAATTGGTGCTTATTCCAATCTAACTCCTCATCCCAAGAATTTAATTCGACACTATTCCCTTTTACGATTTTATTTTCTGATTTTTGTTTTCCTCAATATTCAACGATGCGGTGCTTCCAGAATCTTCAATGCAACATTTATAATATATAAAATTCCTATCTTCCAATCAAATAGATAAAATGATAATCTCTCAAATTTCTCAAATTTTTAATAATCAATCCAATCATATCAAGACCTCCTTAAAATTAATAAATCCTCAATTTTTTTTTTTTTTTTTTTTTTTTTCTCTTGTGAATTTCTTAATTCTCCCTTTAAGTAAATGTTTGTCCTCGAATTTCAATCATACCTCGATTTTCATAAAATCAATGATCCATCAACTCCGTTATAACAACCCCTAAATTCTTTATTTAATTTTAATGCTCATCCACAAATTTAATCCTCTTGTCTCTTTTGTCGGTCATAACCTTGTCATAGATCCTTGCTAGGGTCAAAATCCTAATGATCATGGTTTAAGAAAACTCTACCTACCGCCATGCAATTTAAGAAAATTATATAGGTCATGTGTCTTGTCATGGTATTTCAGTCTCTGTTAAGGTGTACTACTAGTTATATCCTAACAAGGAGATCATGAATACGAACTACAGTACTTAGGGAAATCAATCAATCAAGAGACGGGAACATTAGAAAAAACCTGCTAACATATTACTTGCAGTATCTACTATCTCTAACAAACACTTAACTCTAGCACATTCACTACTAATTCCTATTCATGTACACTGGTACCCATATCAACTAATCATATATTAATATTCATCTCTCTCATCTACAAAAAAATTAATCCTCAAAATAATCGTCAAGGTTTAACTTCCCGATCAACTTAAAATAAAATGCATATACCTCCTCATAATTAGATACTTCACATCGAAATAAAATTTAATCACTTCTAAAATCTCTGTAGCCTTAACTATGTTTAGTGAATCAAATTTAAATCCTCAATATTTTAACAACATAAAATCTCAACTCCTTAAAAATTCTGAAAATTTAAAATTCATTTCCACCTTTTTAATTCATATCTCCTCAATATACATATCAGTGCTCGCGGTCTCTGATACTCGAGGTGCACTCAATACCTATATTGTCTAGAACTGTGTACTAAATTTGTACTGCCCGAATCACTTGCACTATTACCTCCAATGATCAAAGTTATCATCAACGGTGTTTTCTTTCATAATTTCAATTTATGTCAATTGGTATATCATCTAATTATCAACACACAGAGTGCTTACTGTTATTAACGTCATCCTTGACTAATCCTCGATATAGAATCATTAGCACTCTAGGTATTATATCACTAACTGCATTAATGGATTATCTCATCGAGCTCATTAGACTCATGATCACCTGTATCCTCTATAACACTCATGTTTCTTTACTCTCATGGGTATGTGTATGGTTCCTCATCTCGATGGTTGTATATGTTTTTCCTTCAATCCTTTAAAGCCTTTTAAACTAATCCGTGATACGCTTCACAACTTCCATTACTAATCCTGATATTTTTCTACTTATGACATCTCATTAAACCCTTTATACATATACATTTCTTTACCTTTAACATTTCCGATATCAATCATCAATTTGGACATCATGCTCCATAAATCCTTAACACAATTCCCTGATACTTAATCGTTTACATAGATCACTCAATTACATAATCATGATTATCCAGGACGGGTAATTGGCTCTGATACTAACTCTGAGAACTGATACTCTATACTCTCCTTAGTCTCTAATGACACTACTCCTAGAATCATTTGTACAAGGTACTATACTAAGGGTTAACTCTAGATTAAAGCCTACTGCTCACATGCCCAACTAAGAAACACTGACAACTCACTAGCAACACAGTCAATACTAATACAAGACACAAACAAAATTACAAGCCACTAATTATCATACTTAACAAGAAATCCTCAAGGAATAGGAGCTCAAAGACTGAATTGAGGACAGAAGGTATCTTTACTGTTAGTAAAGAAAGAAGCGGTGGAACAAGGTCCTGGAATAACAGAAATAGATAAGTCTTGAGATGATATTTTAAGAACCAATTTAGGATACAACCTGATAATCATACACGTCTGTCTGAAATCATGACACTCAGAATCCTCGCCACGCCAGTAAGCATAGATGCGATAAACGATAGGTTTCGTAACTAAGGTATGCACTCTATAATCATGTCGTCTAGAATCTTCGCCACGCCAACCGGTATGGCTGCGAAAGACTCTAAGCTTCATAACTATAGTATGTACATCCAAGTCAGGTTCCTACGTTCTCGTCACCACAGCTAATATGGCTGCGATAAATTCTAGGTTCCATAACCAAAGTAGACGTTTTACCTTCCTCACTGTCCTCATCAATATATGTCATCAGATGATACCATAAATCCTAGTCCGTAAAAATTCATCTTAATTTAAATCAACTCAATAACGATACCAGGAATTAAAGTCAACACTGGTTAACAAGAATCAAACTCAAAAATGATACCAAGAATTTAATTTAATAATTGCTCAACAAGAATCAAGTTCAGTAACAACAAGCGAGAGCGGACGGAAACAAGGAAAGATTTATATTGAAAATAAGATTCTCATGGGGTCATCCCAGGAAATCTTTCAAGAATTTGTGATTGAGTATCCTCTCTCATCCTAGTATCCTATGTCCTATATTCAATAGCAGGTACGCAGTAGTATAACAAGGATGCCACACTACTACGACGTCGCACAACTCGCGAAGTCAGACCTGCATGGGCCACCACTAAAACGTGTCACGACCCGCACCCGGTTTAGGGGCACGAGAGCGTGGGTACGTCCAGCCTACGCCGCAGCATCGGCGGTAGAACGCTGTCTAGGTCAAGTACTATCTAACAATCTCACGCTAGTATCCAACTCCATAAGGAGACACGGATAACACTAAAATAAATCTAGAAATACTCAATCACAACTACAGCACGATAGGAAATGAAGAAATAAAAGAATACAGCACAAGTCTAATGATAACATACATACCTGCAATCCTTAACTTCCAATCCCCAAGTGTCAGAAACCAGTCTACTAATGTCACAGTCTGGAAAAATATTTTCCGGTCAGGAAGGAGCAAAGTACATCTCTAAATAGCAGTTCTATATAAATGACATAAACTATGTAGCAGTTCTAGATGGAAACATACCAGATGCATGTATAAGTACGAGGAATGTACAATGAGAGAAGTACTGGAAATACTGTAAGTAAATGCAGGAAAAGAAACAATATGTCCATGAGTAAGAATTCTATGACTAAGTGTGTGAGTACTAGCTTTAATATGTGATCGGCTTGGGAACTTGATCAGGCTGGTTACATGTGATTAGCTATGGTTCATATAAAGTCAGACTAACCGTTGGTTAGCTATGGTTCATATAAAGTCAGGCTAACCGTTGGTTAGCTATGGTGCATGTAGAGATCAGGCTAATCACACGTAACAGCTATGGTTCATATAAGTGGTCAGGCCGCACCCGACGTGAGATGTGGGGTGAGCTATGGTGCATATAAAGTTGGGTATGATCACATATCTACACTAAAGTACTCCCCAAACCCCCGACTGGTATAGTAGATCCAATCATGGTACGCTATGGCACAGGATTCCCTAGGAAGGTAGCAAATCTCCCCGGGAATTAGTGTCTGTACATGCACAAGATATCAAGGAAACAAGTCTCGTACAAGCTACACCATAATAAGGAATAACATCTCATGACGAGATCCGTGTATACCAATCCGTGTAACCATCGTGTCAAGATCATGGATATTTACACTAGATACAGTGAACATAGGAGATATCATAAATTAGAAACTAATCAGAGAATGTACTCGCCTTGGGTCCTTAGCTGGTAAAACCAATGTCCTGTTCCAGAGTATCCCCTGGGTAAACCAACAGTCCTATAAACATAACACAAGCAAACCACATTCGCATCAGATGCTACACTAACACAGTCAAAAAAATACTGGTCTCAGGGCCATGTCAGGCAGGGCACTAGTCAACTAGGGTCATCTAGTAGGGACACGTATATAATATACATTACACTTATTATACTTACAATATTTATACATGCACCAATTTAAATGTATTTACAATATATATATATATATCTTTTAAATACATATTTGATTTATACTAGTTGAACATTATATATGTATACTCATACATATGCAAAATACCTTTTTAAAATATATATATATATAAATACTAAATTGATTACATATACTAGAAATACGTATTTACGTATATGAATCATTTCGAACTTATTTTGAACAATAATTTCAAATAAAAGTTTATTTATAAAAACTAGAATTTATGTAAAAGCCATCATATATTTTTATATCCATGGAAAATTGGTCACCAATCCAATAACTAATTTTTGAACTCACTTTATTATTGAAACTATATTTTTAATAATAATATAAAACCCAAGATTTATTATATTTAACATAATTTAAAAACCTTTTAATTTAATACGTAAAAATGAACTAATTATATGAAATCACTAAACTAATCATATGAAAATACTAACTAATTAATTAATAGTTACTAACTAATCAATAATTAATTACTGGTTAATAAATTATTAAAACTTAATTACTGAATAATTATAACTAATATAATTAAACTAATTGATTAATTATAACTAATTAAGAATAACCACCCTAATTACATGAAATGTTTATACTAATTACAGACTGCTAATTTATTAAGAATTTACTAACTGGTTATTAATTAACAATTTAGATTAACTAAACCGAACTATGTTAATTTACTACTGATTAAGAATTAATTACTAATTAAGAAAATAATTAACTGATAAAATAATTAACCGATTAATACTAAACTAAGCTAATACATGAAATTACTAACTAATTACATTAATTTACTAGACTAATACATTAATTAAACTAATTATTAATCAATTAAACTAATTATTAATTAACTAATTAACTAAATAATTAATTAACTAATTAACTTAATTAACTGATTAACTTAATTACTAATTAACTTAACCTATTACATATATTACTTAACTACTTAAAATCAGAGAAAGGAAAGGGGAAGAAGAGGCTCACTGCGGGGGGGGGTTTTCCGGCGAGGTCGGCCGGCCAGGGTGTCGGCGTCGGCGGAGGAGAAGCTCGCCGGGGCGGTCGGCGTTCGTCTCGGCGCAGCGGCAACTTCGAACTTGGCAGCGGCGGGATCTTGAGGGCAGCGGCGTTCGAGGAGCGGCGGCGACAGCGGATCTGCTCGACGCGGCGGCTGCCGATCATCTCCAGCGGCGTGGAGCTCCGAGCTTGACGCGGCGGAAGGAGCTCGACGACGAGGTGCTCGAGGTGGTGGTTTGCAGGCGGCGGCTTCAACAGATCTGAGGCGGCGGCGGATCTTCTGCGGAGGCGACGGCGGCTCCGGGCGGCTTCGAGGCGGGGCTCGGCTTCAACGGCGGCGCTCAGCGCTCGAGGACGGCTGCGCTTGGATCGAGGGGCGGGCTCGGCGCTCGAGGAGACGGCTCGGCGCTCGAGGACGGCTGCGCTTGGATCGAGGGCGGTTGCAGGCGGCCACCGGCGATCGTCGGAGTTAGGTTAGGGTTAGGTTAGGGTCTGGGCGTGTCAGGGGGTCGTCGGACACGGGGATGGTGCTCTGTGGAGGACGTGTCGGGGGCAGGACACAGGAATCCGATGTACTGTGGGCGTGGGGGTTGTGTCCGGGTGTGTCGGACACGGAAATCTGATTGTAAACTGTAAATCTGGACACAGGAAAAGAAATGGATATGGTGGGACACCCGGGGTCGGACCCGAGGCCATCACGGCTGACACGGATGCTGGACACACGGACACGAGCACACAAAAATGGTGGTGGCTGTGGCCCTGTGGGGATTTGTGGAGGCTATCTAGAAATTTGGAGATTAGGGTTTCTTGGGAAATGTGAGAATGAGAACTTAAATAGGGAGAAGGGTGTGGGATAAAGGGTTGCGGGTTGGCCCAAAATGAATGGCCCAGAATTAAATATAAAAAAAAAGTTTCTCATGTGGGAAAAATGAGAGTGTGGGCTAGTTAATAGGAAATGGAAATTTGAAAAAAATAAAAATAAAGATTATATTTTCAGAAATATTTTTAGGAAAGCTAGCAAATTTCCAATTTGCTACTAATTAATACATTTTGCAAAATCTTAGAAAGTATGACATTTATTTTATTTACTATCCCAAAAATTTATTTTACTTTATGAACTAGTCTTTTAAATAACTATTTAGTTAAAACAATAATTTTATGATTCAAGCCAATAAATATTTGAAACTAGAAATATATATATTATTATTTATGTACTTATTTTATAAGAAAGCGACATTTATGAAAAAATGATTTTTATACAAGATTTTTAAATTACCTTCTAAAATCAAACATCGTTCAAAATCAACTAAAAATTTCAAGGAGAAATTTTTTATAAAATTTGATATTTTAAAATAAATTAAAATCTAATTATTTTGGAAATTGGAAATCGGAGGTTACACTTGCGTATAAACCTGAAGTCCAAAAAAGTGCACTAGTTACTTCTTCCTCATAGAATATATGCCAGATGGGCCCAACTCCTCCACGACATGCGGTTTGTATGCGCACACGCAAGAAGACAATATAGAATAATTGCCCTCTCTCCATGATGAACAAGAGTTTAGGAGATGAAAGTTCTTACGCCAATCAAGTCAGCACTCTGCTTTGTACGCAATGAAGCAAAAAAGTATGTAAAAAGTTCAAAATGGCAAATATAAGAAGGCATAGTCTGCCTTCCTTTTCTTGTACTCTTCCTCCTTCTGACTTACGTGAAATCTTTGTACAAAGCATAAGGATAAAGAATCCTCTGGCCTCGTAATGACGCTTTCTAGCGAGCATCGTTGCGACTGCCATGAGATTATAATCAATTATTGCTGCAGGTCAGCAAAACGGTCAGTTTTTGACCATCTAACTTATACTATGCTCCCTAAACACCGACCTACAAACCAAACTGATAACCAAGAACATGAAGATGAACTACCCTTTGCCCTAGTGTATATTGCCTAGCATCTTTTTCGTGGCGGGAGACGTTCAAGACGGGCTTTTCAAGAATACCTAATTAGAAGAGATTTGATCAACTTGTTGACTCTTTTGAAGGTGTATACCAAAATACTCGTTCCAGAAGACGGGATCCCTCTATTCACGAGAATCTTCATTCCTCAAAATCTGAGGCTGGGGTAGCAATCTCCTTAAATTTGAAACCGATAGTGTAAACTATAATTATACAATGCTTTCCACTAGATCCTCTATTGTACACAGAGAGATTAATGTCTATGCCATTGGTGATGAACAAGACGCTTCCCTATCATGCCCTGATTTTGCAGAATCTTTATTCATCCCCTGGGCATGATGCCGTGCGAGCGTAAGGCACGCCTGCACAAGGCCTATATATATATACATATACAATAGCAGAGTGTGGAAGTTAAAGAATACATATTAAAATAAAAAAAGTTCTCTTTATTGATAATGCACATCTTTGTTACAAACTCTTGACTCAAAAGTAAAGGGGTGCCGCATGGGCTTACAAGATGGACGCAAAATGAGATAGCCGTTTCATACATTACATCTAATACTAAAACTTGAAAATACAAAAATAGACCTTTGGGTGAAGCTATCGCCTTGGCATGTAGCTGCATAAGATGTATGCACGAGTTTCGGATAATTTTTACAAGCTTCAAAAGACACGAATAGAGTGTGTCAAAGTTGGTGGACTAGTTGGGGTAAAAGCTTCAGCTCATCGCAGCGTCACTTTGGCTCGGGGAACCTACTGCAACGAGGGTCAGTACTTTGAAAAGTACTGGTGAGTGTGAGCTAGCCCAACTTACCAAATTGACACAGTATTAATGTGAAGCATACAAGTTATTATTGTGGTCTTTTTATCTTGCCTTAGTTCAAGTTAAAACATGCAATAACAATAAAATGATTTAAATAACATGCCACCATTCGGTGACTTTTACCTGCCTGTCTGAACCACCTGCATAAAACTTACCATGATCTTTTCTGTCACGAAGACATTGTTAGCTTGCACAATTTAAATATACACAAGGATCACTGTCATGATGAGCCATCATGGACTATAATATGAGCAGTCGACGATGCTTGCAGCACAGGTAGCAAGCCCTGCTACAAACTCCTGACTCACTCGTGCTAGTTTGCTCGCACGACTAAGAGTTTTTTTGTCAACGACGAATCACCCTTGGTGCTCCGACGACTGTTCGTAGGAACTATATACCTTGTATACAAGTTGTCTATGACAAATTGACATCTCAAATACTAAGTTATCATATGTAGCATTTAAGACACCAGAATGAACAAAACTACTTAGCAAAGTGCAATGTCATAGTCTACCTGCTTGAGTGATCACATTATAAATTATATTATATTCATTGCATAGTTATAGAAGAATATATTCTAGCTAGCACTGAAATATGATAAAACACAAAATGAGCAAGTATGAAATAGTACGATCGTTTCGTAACTTTGTGTGTGTCTTGCATCAAGTGTTTCAAGTTACTTCTTATCTTGACTCAGTTATTATTATTATGGTATCGTTAATTGGAATGCACAAACAAGTCAAATTATTAATAGTGAAGACTTGGAAGAAGGTAGCTAATCAAAGGTAAGGCCACTCACAAGTTGGTGAATCAAAGAAGAGAAATGGGAGTTCTTCAAGACTCCGCTCGTACATCGCCTACACGATTACCTGCATGCACCAACAGATGATCAATATATCCTACCTCGATCTCCTAGAGTTCAATACAAATTACGAAGTTCAAAGAATAAAGACAATAGAATCCATCAAAACTATTCAAGAAAATGCAAGTCACAAAACCAACAAGAAAGCAACCAAGCGGCATAAAAAATGGGCAAAAAACAAGCGCAACGGAAAGGCCCCTTGCGACTCTGCCGTCGAGTCCTTCCTTGAGGCACGATCCGCTAAATATGAGACTTGATCCGAAAAAACCAATCGATAAAGAGGAAAGGGTCTTGATCCAATCTGTCTTGATCGAACGATACCAAGTATTTCTTACCGTGCTCCTCAAAAAGGGGGAATGGGGTACTACATCTTAACCAACTAATAAAAATTTTTGTCCTCGAAACTTAGGAATAGAACCTACCCATAAGAAAAAAATGAGGAAAACTTTTTCTTTATGTCTAATTTGAGTTTCCAGGTCGACTACTTGACCGTATGGTTCCGCCAGAGTATGCGCACAAGAGGGACTGAATGATTTCAGAGTTGCTTATCCTTTCGATCGATGATCTGCACAGGTTCTTTTGCATAGGATAAGTCTACTTGCAAATCCAACTAACCAAAATCTACCACATGACTCAGATCGTGCACCTACTTCCGCAGCTGTGACACGTGAAAGACATTATGCACGTCTGATAGGCTCGGTGGTAGGAAAATTTCATATGCAACTGGGAAGACTCGCCTGAGAATCTTGAACAGACTAATGAATCATGGACTTAGCTTTTCCTTTACTCCAAATCTTATGACTCCTCGTATTAGTGTGACTTTGAGAAACACGTGATCACCAACTATAAATTCAAGGGGTCTTCTGTGGAGGTTCGTATAACTCTTCTGTCTACTCTGCACCACCTTTAATCGCTCTTTGATCAGCCGAACCTTCTGAACGGTCTACTATACTAGTTTCGGTCCAAGGATCTGTCTTTTGCCAACTTTATCGCAATAGATAGGTGATCTGCACTTTTGCCCATACAAAGCCGAGCCATCTGAATATTGAACTGATAACTATTGTTGTATACAAATTCTGCCAACGGTAGATGGATGTCCCAATTTGACTTTGAGTCGATTGCACAGAGATGTAGTATGTCTTCAAGGATCTGATTCACCCGCCCTGTTTGGCCATCAGTCTGAGGATGGTACGCTGAACTGTACTTCAACTTGGTCCCCATAGATGACTAAATGCTTTCCCAAAAATATGACAAGAACCATCCGTCCCGATCTGAAACGATAGACACTGGCATACCGTGTAGTAGAATTATCTCATTAAGGTATATCTGAGCCAGGCGATCGATGCTCAAAGTAACTTTGATGGCAATGAAGTGCGCTAACTTGGTTAATCGATCGACGATGACCCAGACGATGTCATTTCTCCTTTATGTCTTCAACAAGGCAACAATAAAGTCCACCGTAATATGGTCCCATTTCCACTCTGGGATAGCAAGGTTCTGTATCTCTTCGCTCGGCCTTAACTTTCTGACAAGACAAGCATTATGACACGATGAGTGCTACATATTTCTTTATTCTGTGCTACCAGAAGATTGTGCGAAGTTCTTGATACATCTTCGTGGTTCCAAGATGCGATACATAGGCGTTATAGTGAGCTTCCGTGAGGATCTCCTTTCTTTGTTCTGCATCATTGGTCACACACAATCTTTCTTTTACCCACAACGTTCTTCTTTCATCCACTGCAAAGTCGGTTGCCTGCTAAAATTTGCAGCTCAATGCCAATACTCTCTAATTCTTTTTGTAGCATGCGGTTGACGGATAGAGATCCCACAAATAATCGACTCAGCGCATCCGCTACAATATTCCCTTTGCCTGGAGTATAGTTGATCGACAAGTCATAGTCTTTAATCAGTTATAGCAAATGCCTTTGTCGTAGGTTTAGGTTCGTCTGTGTGAAAAGATACTTAAGACTCTGGTGGTCAGTAAAAATTTGGCAAGCCACACCATAAAGGTAGTATTGCCACAACCTTAGTGCGAACACAATCTTCGCAAGTTCTAAATTATAAGTCGGATAGTTGCGCTCATGCAACTTCAGTTGTCTCAAAGAAAAAGCTATCACTTTATTTTGCTGCATGAGCAAAGATCCCAAGTCCTGGCCTGAGGCATCGCTAAAGATTTGGAATCCTATATTCTCGTCCGATAGTGCAAGTATCGGAGCAGAGACGATGCGCTACTTTAATTCCTGAAACAAAGCTTCAGAGTCGGCAGACCACTCAAATGCAACTCCTTTCTGAGTGAGGCGAGTCAAGGGCAAATTAATTTTAGAAAAGTCTTTAATGAACCATCTGTAGTAGTCCGCTAACCCGAGGAAGCTTCAAATTTCACTGACCGATGCAGGTTGCTTCCACTCGATGATGGCTTCAACTTTCTTCATATTGACTGAGATACCTCTCGCTGAAATAATATACACGAGGAAAGATACACTGCATAGCCAAAACTCATACTTGCTCAGTTTTGCGTATAACTTGTTGTCCCGAAGAGTTTGAAGCACGGTCTACAAGTGCTCCTCATGTTCCTTCCTATTTTTTGAATACACCAAGATTTCATCATTGAACACTACTATAAACTAGTCAAGGCACGACCGGAACACTCGATTAATCAAATCCATGAAGGCAGCAGGGGCATTAGTCAATCCAAAAGGCATAACTAAGAATTCTTAGTGGCCAAAGCGAGTGCAGAAGGCTGATTTTGGCATGTCATTCGTTTTGATCTTCAGTTGGTGGAAGCCCGAATGAAGATCAATTTTTGAGAACACTAATGTGCCTTACAGTTGATTGAAGATGTCATCAATTCTGGGAAGGGGATACTTATTTTAAATGGTAGATTTATTCAACTCTCGATAGTTAATGCTGAGTCGCATCAATCCATCTTTTTTCTTTACGAACAACACTGGTGCACCTACGGAGATACACTCGAATGGATGTACCCACGACCGAGCAATTCTTGGAGTTGGACCTTCAGCTCCTTCCGTTCGGTAGGGGCCATTCGATATAGAGCTTTGAAAATCGGTCGAGTATCTAAAAGTGTATCTATAGTGAACTCTATCTCTCGGTCGGGCAGTATGTCGGGCAACTCTTCTGGAAACACATCAAAAAATTCTGCCACAACGGAAGCAGACCCTACGTTTACAAATCTTGCTAAGTGTCTCGAACGGACACCAAGTACCCTTCACAACCGGATTGTATCATCCACCGAGCAGACATTACAGGAATTACTATACAGGAATTCGACGCTCTCGACTTTAGACTGCACGGGTAGTAAAATTCGGTCTCGCCAGGTAGAAGAAATACAAATTTATTTTTCGCACAATTAATAGTGGCCGAGCAAGTGCCTCGCCAATCCATCCCCAGAATGATGTCGTAGTCCCTTATGTTTAGAACTATCACATCGAGTGACAATTGTTTCTCCGATGCAAATATAGCCATCATGACAGACTGAGTGTTGAGGCAAATCCATGCCCGATAGGGTACTGATGCTAAGCTTTAGGCCTAGCAGTATCTAAGGAAAGTTATGTTCCTTGGCGAAGTTTGTAGGTACAAAAGTATGCATGGCACCGGAATCAAAGAGTACACGAGCAGGAACATTATTGAAGAGCAATATACCTGTCACTACGGTGTCCGAGGCGAATGCCTCATTCCACGTCAGAGCATAAACCTGGCATACTGCATTTGGACAATGCTCTTGTTGTGGTGGAAGCCGATTTGCTCAGGGTGCTTGAGCAGGATTCTGTTGTTGGGGATGGAAATGAAGGAGATCATTGGGGCTATCCCGATAATCACGAGCAACATGGCCAAATTTACCACAAATGAAGCATCCCCCTTTTTAAAAATGACAGTCGTTGATATAGTATCCTGGCCTGTGGTAGTAGGCACAATTCGGCCCTTGATTCCTCCCGGGATCGGGCTCCTGAGAACTGCCGTTGTTTGTACGCTTTGAAGCATTATTTTCTCCCACGTTTCTAGGATACTTGTGATAAGAATGAGACACAACGCCGGCATCAACTGGAGGATACTACGGTTCGAGGGTGTGGGCATGGTTTAGGACTTCCTGCATCATCTGATACTGGGGAACGACTGTGTGCGCGTGTATAGTAGGTCGCAGGATGCCTTCAAATCATCGAGCATGACTCACTGCATTGGGTAGATAGGCGCATGCAAACTTAGCGAGCCGATTGAACTTGATGGCGTACTGCTTCACCGTCATATTGCCTTGTCGAAGCTGCACGAACTCGATCTCCTTTTTTCGATGAACATGAGGGGGTATGAACTCCTCTTCAAATGCGCTGTGGAAGGTAGACCACGCGATCATATCATCTTTACCATCTGTGGGGAGAGATCTTCTATGCACGTCCCACTAATTGTCAGGCCCCGATTCTCGCAATGGGCTGATCTTCCTCTTTTAGCGCCTTATGGAACCAATCATTCTCATATGGGTGTGATGCGTACAAGCCTAAGTTGTGCTTGCACAAGGACAAGGCTTTGAACATGGACAAGTAGGCTGTTCAGAGTAAGAAGCAGCGACATAACATTACAAAAAAGTAAATAACACAATGACATAAGAAAATAAGCTCTTTATTGATATTCAAGATATGTTACAAGCGGCGCTTGGCCAAGATTACAATTCGTTCAAGCTCTTTTTTTATTTATTTCAATGACATCATTCTATATATTATATTCCTTTATACAAAAGTAACTCAAAATATCTCGATATGGCTCAAAGTATCAACTCCAGATTTCTGGCTCCTAAGGATGAGGATATGCTACGCTTCTTCGGACGATCCAACACCTACGAACAAGCAAACTGGTGGGGGGTCAGCACTTTGGGAAAATTATTAGTGAGTATAAAAGCAACGAACAGAAGCAACACTCTCTAAAACCAACACTAAGTAAGCATGTGATAAAATATTATATTACTAGTAATTTTGCTACTTTTTTCTAGGTTTATTTCATGCAGTACAATATTTGAGTCAGATTACTTCTTTCAAAAGTATATCTTTGAAAACATTTTGCATATTTAATACATTCAAGCATGCTATAGGGACAGTGTTCTATCATACAGTGCGCAACATATATCGTGAGCCATATTCATTAACTCTTAGGTATACAAGCTATCGCTTGTAGACTATTTAATCTATATTAAGGGGAAGCAGCAAAATCAAGTGAAGTATGCAAGTCTAGGGGCAGTACATAATTTAAGAATAATCGAAAATCAATACATCACTTAATCAGTGATTCTTATCCTTCGCCGAACGGTTATCCCTGCAACAGAGATACAAGTTAGCAATAATTTGCATAAACATCTAAGTACTGTTTCTTGTTCGTCTCTGCATCAAACAATGTCACACCCCAGAACAAAAATACTGGAAAGCGAGGGCAGAAAGAGACAACTATGTATACCAGAGTACTCTATGCCTCGAGATACGGTCATGGTTGTCTAGACATGTGAGGATTTTACTCTACAATCTATCAGTCAGTCCTGGATCAAGAATCCTAGGCGTCTCAATCTTAAGCAAGCAACAAGTTTACAAGATGTATGAATCATAAACATATAATAGTAAGGCATCCCAAACTAAACATACTCAGATGATCATAAAGCTAGTACAAAATAAAGAACTAGCTGAGTACAATGTTACATGATCAGCTGTCACTACCATATTCTAGAATAGGGGTATTTTTATCTTTTTATTTATTTAATTTAATGTGTTAATATTGTATGATATTTATTTATATTTAATTGATGTGATTTTAATTGATTGTTGTACCTTACCATTGCTTCGATATTTGGAGCACTACACTAGCCATTGCCTTCCTAAAATTTTTACACCCTTGTCCTAGACGTGCCAGCCTTCTATTTTAATCTTTGTGTGACTCATAACTATGCCCTGTTGTGCTTCATTTTTAGTCGCATAATATTCATTTCAAACGATTATATTTAATTCTAAAAAAATCTAACTTTGCATCGTTGTGCGTTTCAATCGAAATTGGAGACACAATCTCGACCAATTTTGTGCAACCCAAATTATGAGAATATTCTACTTTGGGCTCCCATATTCATGACATGTCTCCCACATAATTTTAGCCCCATGTACTTCTAATTAATTTTAGAACACCAATTATATTAGTTTTAATTAAATTAATCCAAAAATCCTACCTTGTGTAATTTTCTAATTATTGGGCACTTTCATGTAAAGTGTATTGAGGTGTCCACACCCCATTGGACCAACCACATGAAGAAACCCCAATTTCCTTCATGTAAATTTTTCTCCATAATTATTTTGGAGGGTGTAACACTCAACATCAATCCTCATTAAACCTTGGCCCTCCATTTTGAACACATGCAATCCTAGCCCTCTAAATTTCTACATAAGAAGCCAAGCCCTTTTTTCCAAGGAGGAGTGTTGACCGGCCCACCTTTTTAGGTCAACCTCAAACCCTCCTTTACACACACACACACACACACACACACACACACACATACACACACACACACATATATATATATATATATGTATATATATATATATGTGTATATATATATATATAACTTTCTTTATTTTTTTCTCATCCCTAAAACCTAAAAGCAATCCAGCCGACTCCCTCAACCCATCTCCTGTTCACCGCCTCCCTCTCCTTGTTCACGCCTTCACCCCTCCTCTCGCCGATAGGAGCACTCGTCGGAGGCCGTCGACTGAACCATCTCCTTCCCTCTCAACTGAACCCGTCCGCCCTCCTCGACTGATAGCCAACACCACGCGAAAACCCTCCATGACGACTCTCACCATCCCGCTCGACTGAACCCGATCCCCTCCTCGATCGAGTACCTCCCGCCATCGACTGAACGTCGTATGCACGTCGTCTTCACCGGAATCGACCTTTCGTTGACGACTTGCCGACAACACAGCGCCTGAACATGTGGCCATCCACTACTCCTCGATTTTGCATGAACCCACCGGATACCACTGAACCCGACTCCTCGACAAAATGCCAGCAGCAGCCCGCTGAATCCCTCGGCAACCCGACAACCCACCTCGACTCGAACACCCCCTCGTTCACGTGCGCACAGGTTTGAGTTGTTACTTTCATGATTGTGTATGTATATACGTGTGAATGATGTTAGGATCTAGCGTAATGCTCCATGGCGTGTTCATTAGAGGTTGATTTCAAGAGACCCTACAAATAACCCAAACTCGTATCCGTATACGTACGCGTATGTGTATAACATTCCAATTGGTATGCATGTAATTTTTGGTTGATATATATATATATATATATATATATATAAATATATAATATATATATATTATAAGTAATTAAATGCTAAATGCTAGTTAGGGATATATATATATTTGTATATGTACTATGATGCCCTAGTGTTAATTATGGATATCCCGTAAATACTTGACCATGTGACCCTGAGAATTGTGAGTTGACTGCCTTATGTATACTGACGTACTGGCGAGACCTGTGTTAGTGATTGACTGTCTAATTTTGCACAGCAATTGCAGACGTGACACCCGTTCAGCTAGATGCACACTTGACCCTATTAGATGACGAGTGTCACCCCTAGCATAGTCTCTGAGTTCAGTATATTTATGATTGTGTGTATGTTAGTGTGTCGACTGACTCTGTATTATTATCAAATAATGTCTATAGGACTGTTGGATTATTCAGATGAGACCTCGAAAATAGGACATTGGTATTAACAGCAAAGAACCACAGGCGAGTACATTCTCTGACAGTTTTTATTATGTTGATTATCTCTATGATTCTAGTTGTATAGCATACATGATTCTGACACTATGTATACACGAGTTGCCATTATCGAGACCGATCACGAGGAGTCATGATTTGGAATCCATCATGCTAGCTGGGGAAGGGGAGATATTACTAGATTATGTAATCATACCCAACTCTACATGCATCATAGCTCACCCATACCTCACGTCGGTGCAGCCTGACCATTACATGCCTCATAGCCTATTATATGTGATTAGCCTAACTATTGCTCGCATCATAGCTATCCAGATGGTTAGCATGACCTTACATGAATCATAGCTAATTATATGTAACAAGCCTGATCTGTCCCAAGCCGATCACATGATATGCTGATGTTTCACACACTTAGCTAGATAGTCTCTACATGTATCTCTAGTTTATTGATCTAGCATTTCTCTATGTTCTATTTATTGTTCTAGTATTCACTTATATTCCAGTTCATTGTTCTAGTATGCACTTGTATTTCTGTTCATTGCTAGTAACCATTGATGATGATATATGCTCCAGTATTTCTATTTCCAGTATTTTATTATCTCCAGTATTCCTTATTGCCAGTATTTATATCCATCTTGTATTTTTTTATACTGTATTATAGTTTTTGTCAATATATGTGGAACTGTTGTTAGTGGTTGTACTTCGTTCCAATCCTGACTGGATATTTTTTCCAGAGGATCTTGAGGATTTCTGTCCTACACACTATGAACCAGGTATAGACGCAGACTACACACCAGAGATATTAGAGGAGTCTATTCCCATAGAGGAGACACTACCTGCAGCTATTTAGATAGTTATTTGATGCATCTTGAGACTTATTTTGAGACTTATGTTGAGGTTATGTTGAGACTTATGTTGAAATTTTGTTGAGACTATTTATGTTGGACAGCTGGACTATAGTTTATCTCTATTTTGAGATATTGTGTTTGACTATGTCATTCTTTCTTATCTTTTATCGTGCCATTTATATTCTTATAGTTATTGTGATTGAGTATACATTATGAGCTGTTGAGAGATGTTTATTCATTATCCTCCGTATGGAGTTGATATCATTGACAGGTTGTGAGTTATGATAGTATTATAGAGACCTAGACATCGTTCTACCGCTGATGCTGCGGCGTAGGCTGGACTTACCCACGACTCATGCCCAAATTTTGGGTGTGGGTCGTGACATCAGCTCTAGCTATAGAATAGAATATACTTTACATGTAGGCCCGCATGTTAGAATATCAAGTCCCAAAATATGAGCTAAACACGTGCTCGGTGGCTAAATATCTCAAAAAAATAATATATAAGATCAAGTGGGTGAGGAATAAGAAACCTACTCATACCCTCGGGTGCTTCTCGTATTCACCATCTTACCAAACCAGTGGGTCAGATCCCAAACCAGCAAGTACCACAAGAAAGCCAAACTTATGAACTAAAACCAGCATGTAGATAAATCAGTAATAAATATCATAAGGGACAGTTAAATAAGTGCAACGAGTAAAATAATAGTTAAGCAGTTCATGAGTAATTAAATAAGGACATATAGAATCAGTACTCCAGATTACTATTTAGATTAGCTGCAAATAAAATCTGGACAAGATTAGACTAGACTAAAAATCAAGCGATTACGACCAATCATGCCCTACGGTTTGTTACCATTAGCTAAGTAGCTTTATCATTGTCCTAATTACTAACATATGTAGTTTAAGATTCCTTACAGTCACATATCCTGCAGACTATCTAGGTTATCTAGATGAACATGTACATAGTATAAATATATTGGGTATAATTATTTCTTATCTTTTCTGGTAATGCAATACTCGATGGTGTGCTGGAAGTGTGCCTCTCATGACGAAGAGCTCCAAATCCCTCAGGTATCGCTGGGATACCGAGATTGCATGTTGCCAAAAAATCTTTCTAGATGCTTTCTAGATTATTATTCAAGTTATTAGCATGGACAATTATCAAGGATTCCCGACCATGGTGTTCAGGAATCTTTCTTAGACATGATGCAAGACAAAATAGTAACTTGACGAGTACAATCAAAATCAACCACGGGGATACAGGTCATGCAATACCGGTGCTACTAATAGCCTTGATCAGGACAGTTATAGGAATTATCTGTCACACCTTGATCTTCCGCAGGATTGGTCATCCCCGCTAGGCGCGAATCCCTACTCCAGTGCTCCCGTATTACGATCGTTCTTATAAGGACAAGCTGTGCCCGCACAAAGCCATGATATGAACAGGCGAAGAAATAGCTAAGCGACAGAGTCGCGTAAATAGTCTCCAATACAGCAGAAAATTTGAACGATACGAGTAAATGACCATTTGATAACTAGTTCACAAAGTCATTATAGTAGAATTATCGAATGAACACAAGTATGAAACAAAAGCAAGCTCTTTATTGATAATCAAGAATTATTACAAGCGACGCTAGGCCGAGATTACAAGTCGCTCAAGATCTCCCTCTCTCTAAAACATATAAAGACGTGCCAAGTGGCTTACAACATAGGATGATACATAGGCGCTGTTCCAACATTATGTTTGGTATATGTGCTTTAGCTCCGGACGTAATACTCCAAGGCTCCAGAGCGAACACCACGCCTTAGTATGCACGAGGGGATACTCCATACCGAACGAGGTTCTCCTGCACCCTGCAAGCAATCTGGTGGATTATTAGTACATGAATGCACTGGTGTGGAGGCTTCTCACCCGCTTGACAAATCCAAACATGTTATATTAGTTCCGTGCACCAACTATTATGTTGTCTTTCTAGTCTTGCCTTAGGATCAGTTTTATGACATAAGATATAAAGCCTAACTCATGTGGCAGTGCACCGTGCGATATAAAAGAAATACGACGATACTTACCAACTTACCATTTGTCCTTCCACGTATAAGGATAAAACCAAGTTAAACCAAGCACGAATATATATAAGGAAATCCAAGAAATTACATAAGCAAAAACATGTGTCCCGAACGTATTTCTGATTCAGGTGCACGAGTTACTCATATTTTCCAAATTATGATACTCATGTGGTTTAGACATATTATATATAGATTTAAGTTGATTCAGGCATGTTATTCACATATTCAGGTTGATTCAGACGTGTTATTTACAAATTTATATTGATTTAGACATGTTACTCAGATTTAGATTCAGGTTGGGCAATGCAATGACTCGCACGCGGATTACCGCAATCAAGCCAAACTTAGTCTACATGAATGGTCACTGGTACTACAAGCCATTTTGGACGATAGTCGGGTAGACGGTGAGAGTTGTAGACGCAAGTAGCAAACCCACTACAATCCCTCCCGCCATACCCTTGCTAGGCTATTAGCGTGGCTATCCAGAATATTTCGTCCGGACCAGATCGGCCAAAGTGCGACCAACGTATAGTCCGCAGGAACCCTACCCTTGTGCATAAGTTGTCAATGACCATGCGAGTCTTTTACCTTATCTTGTTATCTTGTCTTATCTTTTGATCTGCATGAGCAGCGATAGTTGTAGACACATGATCGAACCCGCTACAAGCCATCCCCAATAAGTGGCAATGGTTGTAGACACATGAACGAACCCGCTATAAGCCACCCCGAACTATGATTCTTGTTCTATTTACTTATCAGTACAGTTCAGTTCCTTTACTTGATTCTTCCATTACTTTCTTATTTTTTTAAATCTTTCATTATGTAGTTCCCAGTATGAAAAATTGTATTGGCGACCTTATGATGTCGAAGCCTTTTCATATTTTTGTTACTTTGCTCGGAATGACTATAAAAATAGTTTTTCTGTCTCAGGTAAGTGAACCATGTTCTGTTCCATACCGTGGCATTATCCCTATGACAAGCATTTCATATAAGATAGATAGGATAAAGACATCAACTAGACCAGTTTGAGACAATATAGCAGAGTCTACTTGCACGGAGCTAAGGTAGCACGCGAGGGTCTAACTATAAACCAAGTTTCATTTCCATATTCTAACACAAGCAATACAAGATGTAATTATTTCCTTAGCTAGGTGCGTTGTATTCTTATTAGCATGCAATGGGTCATTCGCCTAACGACTAGCACGTATCGTCCGTATTTTTAAGTGTGCAGGGTAAGCAAGGACAGGTTCATCATAGCCATCCACCTTAGAGATGATTCATCTTGGCCGAGTGATACTTCGAGGGTGTCTTTGAAAGTCTAAGTCTGAACTCCTGAATGGCCAAGTCTGAATCATTTGTCGCAAGTGAGACTTATCGCAGAATGAGACGGGTCGGGTCATCTTCTTTGGTTACGTTTGAATCGGCTATCCGCATTGATGTGTAATATGCCATTATATTCTTAAGTCAGGGGTGCTACATCGAGCCACTATCAGGAGTTTCAGGATCAGGATTATCAGGATGGTGCGCTATGTCGAGCCACTATCAAGAGTATCAGGATCATGAGTATCAGGGTTATCATTTATAATGTACAATCACTGGATCATGTCAAGAAATCAAGATCAATAGCAAGAATGTCATGCTCAGAAAATAACCAGAATTAACTAAAATAACGGGATTAAAAGAGAACCAGGGAATCATCAAGAGTTTAGCATGTTAAGGAGAATACTGGCATACAGGCGCATACATTAACGATTTTAGGTTTACGAATAAAATTAGGCAAGAAAATAACATCCGCGTACAATGGATCAAATACCACCATTGATGCACAAACGGGTATTAACACACAAATGACTATTTTGGACAATTCTGACGTACTTTGATACAAAAGTGCTCCGAGCAAAGATGGCACATGTCACCCTCACTTTTCCAACTAGGGGTAGTTTGGTAATTTAGCATAGGTAAAATAATTTTTAGAAATAAATATTTATATTAGTGTGATGATTGTATTAATTATTTAACTATTATTTAGCTATATATTATTTATGACTTGTATTATTTATTTTAGTTAGGAGGCTAGTCTAATAGTTAGACTTGTCACTTGTAAGCCAAATTAAACTTGTCATGACAACTAGTGAGCCTAACTTAGATCCAAGCCTATTAGACCATTCTCACTAATTAATTAGAGAGAATTAGTTTAATTATAATTAGTTAAAAACTTCCCAAATAGCCCTCCCTAATTATTTTTCTATAATACATCATGGAGGGGTACATGGGATATTTATATGTGAATTGGGAAGGGGGAAGGGGCCGGCCACTACTAGAGGGGGCTCTCCTCTCTCTCTCTCTCTCTCTCTCTCTCTCTCTCATCTCATTTGCATTCATTCTAGATCTAAAAATTAGATCCCAAATTTTCCATCATTCCCTCTATTGAATTCTCACTCAATTTACCTCCATTTTTCTACTCATTCTTATTCCACAAGGAGCTTGGAGCTTGGAGAAAGAAGGAGCATAAGGAGGAGAAGGAGTCGTAGCGGAAGATCTTGTCTGGATCGTGTCCACTTTAGTTTTCATTGGGAAACCATCTCCCAATTGGTAATTTCTAAATTTATTTTTCATTCTAGCTTCCAAATCATGTATTTGACCATTAGAAATGATCTCATGGAATAGGGCTACCTATAGGAACACGTTTTAGACTAATTGGTTATGAATTGTGAATTTTATGTGGTAATTCGTATGCATGTTGGGGAATTATGAGATTGACACATCAATTGTGTGTTATGAGACCAATTAGATCTAATTAGACTTAGATCAGGGTTATGGGATTATCTACGTGTCCACAAATAGATACGTGTAGGCTGTATCATGGTATTTTGAGATACGGTGTGATACGAAGCTCAATTTTGAGTGATTTATGTAATTTTCCTCTAATTTCTATGGTAGCAAGTTGCATTAGTTATGTAATAATGTATTTGATTTGTGGGAAGTATTATTGTGGAGTATTGCGGGTTTTGGTATTCTAATTGAGTATGTATCATGGTGTATTATATATTGCACACCTAGTGTTTGACTTAATGTCTAGTGTGTGGTGTGATATATATATATATATATATATATATATATATATATATATGTTTGTGTGTGTGTGTGTGTGTGTGTATGAGTTATATGTGTATATATATGTGTGTGTATATATATAATTGAGTGTGTGTGTGTCTTATTTATATTTATGTGGATCATATATGGGCGACTGTGTGTGTGAGGTGTGTGCATTGGGTGTTTTGACAGTGTTAATGAGGTAATATTTTGTGCGAGGATGCATACTTGTGCAATGTGTGCACAGACCTGGAACAATATGGGTACATGTATGAGGTGCAAGGGGTCGGGTGTAGCAGTATGTGGGAGGGTGGTGTATTGGTATATGGTCCAGGTATAAGGGTGATGGGGTCTGTATACTGCAGTTGTAGTTGTATGAGGGGAGTTCCTTTCTAGTTCAGAGAGGGAAGAGGAAATAGTAGTGGTATTCTGGACTGCAGGTTATAGGATGTTCAGAGGGAGGGGTTAATTATAATAGGTATTGGAGTTCCTGATACAGGTAACACCAGGAGTAAGGTAAGAGGCTTGCAGGTTAGTGATTGGGTTACAACTTGTGTGTGGGAGCCTTGTTGCTCGGGTTGTAGCAGATTTAGGGTATGTGTGCACAAGTTTATGGGTGGCTCGGTTGCAGGAAAATAAAGAAGTAACAACAACAGGTAGTAGTAGCAACATCAACTGTATTAAGAGGACAAACAGCAGTAGCTCAAGGTAGCAAGAGAAAGGACTGGACAAATGTAAGGCTCGGGTAATGAAGTTATCAACAACAATATCAGGAAGGGAGTTCAAAAGTATCTTATCTGGAGGGGATCAGTGAAGTGTGACCTATGCACAAGTGTGCACAGGGGTAACACTGAATCTGGAAACATGTATATATATGTATATTGTTGGCATTTAGATATGCAAGGGGTGGCATTTGATGACAATTAGTGTATTGGCATTGGAGTTAGCTGATGCAAGAATATATACATTACTACGTATCAGTGAGAGTTGGGGGGAAGTGATATGTGAGTTGGTAGGTCCAGATTTGTAAGAGTTACACCCTATGTGCAGTGCATTCATGCACAAGTTTAGCCTAGTAAGTATCTGTGTGATGCATATATGGTTGTACTGCCCTTGGTTATGTGTTAATGCAATATGAGACTTATGTGAGTGTCAGGGAGAGTTGGGTATTAGTGTAAGCTCAAGTCAGTTGTAGGCGAGGTGTATCAATGAGTGGTATCACTGATATTTGCCCCAAATTAAGAGTATGCTAGATTGATAGCAAGTGTATCAGTTAGAGGAAGGTTGATACTAAGATAACTGGTAGCTGCTACTAGTTTTGGTTTAGAATCTAAGTATAGCTTCAACCAAGGAATTAGCTATTGAGTGGGAGTATTAGTATAGGTATAGGATATAGTGATGATATTGTTAGAGTATTATATAGATTGTATTATATTAACGAGTATAAGGTAATATGTATATTAACTAGTATTATTAACTAGTTTATGTTTATACCTTAGTGTTAATAGCTAGTAACTACTACTCTCAAGGTATTGACCTAGAAACCTAGGAATGACCTAGTATCACCTAGTGCTAACTAGTATAGCCTTGTAATGAACCTAGAAGCTATGTACGGACCTAAAATCAAGGCTTTGGTCTAATTTGACCTAGTTTAACTAGTATGACCTAGAAACGGCCTAGAATTCATATCTTAGCATATTTTAGTATTTATTCACTTTATTTCACCACTTGACATAATATTTTCTAAATAGGATTATGTGACACCATCTTGGGCATCAAGAGACACCTTTGCTCATGACCCGAGGCGAGTACATCTCTCTGTTAGTTTTTGTTACATGATAGTGTATATGTTGCATGTTCTAGAACTGTATACTTGATTCCGACACAGCGGTTACACAGACTGGTATTATATGGATCCTGTCAGGAGATGTTATCCCTTACCGTATCGAGCGGGTACTCCTTCACATTCATTTTATCATATATATTTGGATATTGATTATCGTGTACTTTATGTTCACACACTGCTCATGTTCAGTGTGCCCATATTCGTGTTCGTAACGTGTCATGATTGGATCGATTGGTATTGGTTAGGGATGGGGGAGTACGAGTTGGTTATATGATCAAGCCCAAGTGTATTCGTGCATATGTCGATTACATATCATACGTATAATCGAGTTACTATATTGTATTCGTGTTCAACCCAAACTGATCATATAATGAACTTGTACTCCAAGACACATTAGCTAGTGTTATATTTTTCTTACTTGTAGCTATCCTCTATTGCCTGTTCTTTACTTTCCAGTACATTAGCTGTTCACTCTAGTTCATTCCATTTCTTATGGCTAGTTATCCTTGATCCTTTTCTATTATCTGTTATATATACTCGATTATGTATTTGGAACTATTTTCAAAGGTATGTATTTCGCTCCAATCCTGACTGGATATATTTTTCAGATGATTGGCTTGTGGACTAGTGTCCCACCTACTACAGGTCGCAAGATAACGTACCATTAGAGGATACTCCTTTAGAGAAGGAGGACCTAGTGCCAGATACTGAGGAGGCTTAGACTTATTGTTTAAACTTATTTTAGACTTTTATTGAGACTTTTGGTATATATATATATATATTGTCATGGACTTGTGATTATATTATGATTCCTATTTCATCTTCCTTATTCCATATCGTACTTTATCTTTCTTAGTTTGATATTGTGATTGAGTATGGATATCATTATCATGTCATTATATTTGTTCCTCCGTTTGGAGTGGAGATAATATTGACAGGTACCTTATATATATTATGTGAGATGTTAAGTTAGTATTGATGACCGACAACGTTCTATCGTCGATGCTTCGACGTAGGCTGGGCGTTGTTCGCTACTCGTGCCCTTATTCCGGGTGTGGGTCGTGACAACACACAATCATACTAAAGCGCACTACTAGGATCTTGGCGCACAAATAGAAGTACACAAACTATGACTTTGGTGCACTTTTATCAAGTATGCTAGTAGTGAGGTTGGCATACTAATAAGCGCAGGAAGGTCTACTAAAAGACAAAATACAAGTTCCAAGATATGGCACAGCAGTCGAGAACATAATTCTCGAGAATGGTCATAAGTCTTTGCTTTATCATTAAGTAATACGAAAGGCTACAGAGTGCACCGTCTCTGGAGAATGCCATATAGTACGCCACACAGCAAAGTACGCCATCCTCCAAAAGGGACAAAGTGAGCCGGTAAGAAAGTTTTACCAAATTGTGCTAACTCTACAATATCTGCAAATTGCGCTAACTTGGCCTTTCAAGCAGTGGCGTACATTCTTGATGACTTGCAGACCTATTCAAAGTGCGCCAAGTAAGATTGGCATACTTTTGAAAGGATTGCCTTAGTATAAAAGTATGTAGAAGTAGAGAAGTGCATCCCGAATACTTAACATATCATAGCGTACTTTCTAAGGAATTTGTGAAACACAAGTGCGCTCTCTGGAACTTCACTTATGATACAAGGGTTCCCTGCGTACTTTTTGTATACATTCTCAGGCCAACTTGCATTCTCTGACTTTCTATTCTCGAGCTCCAAGAACAATCCAATCCCAAAAAAATAAAATTATCAATGAGACATGTTTTAAGTGTTACCTAAAAATAAAACCGATTAAATGAAAAAACAAGCTATACTAAGAATCAAAGCAAGATCCAAGGTTGTTCCTTCGGTTGGCAAGATATACTTGCCTACGGTAAAGTTCTAGCCTAATACCAATACTACCAAGGTCACCCACAGCCAAGGCCAAGCTCGAATGCTGCTCTCTGCTAGGGAAGAAATAAAGAAGGAAAGAGAAATGAAAGGAAAAGAAAAATGGAGGAAAAAGAATGAGAATGCTTATATAGCCAAGGGATTGATTGTAGTCCATTGGATCATAATCCATGCCTCTCTCCCGGGTTTGTCACAGCTACCTACCAAGAAAACCAAAGGATAGACGGTCCAAAGCATGCAACTCAGGGAACTTACAAAAATAACCTAAACAATGCATGAATGTCATAAAGAAAGATGTAAGAAATTAAACAATAAGTAAGCTATACATATATAATATGCGTATACCGAGGACGAATACTAGAACAATGAGATGAGTCTCACAACTCTCTCTTCCTTAGAAAATTTTATCCTCGAAATTTCAATTAGGCACATGGTCTAGCAAGAAACTCTGTGGACATGCAATCAAGGTAATCAAGGCATACTAGAATCAAGCACAATCCTAGAACAAGACAAGCATGTACAAGACAAGATCATGATATAAGATATATGAACAAGTATTCCTCATGAGTTAAACAAATACAGGTATCGAGCATGGATTTCATCTTCTCACTCCCAAGTTGACTCGCCCGGTGAGTGATGTCCCCAAGCAACTCGGACTAACCGAATATTTTGGTTCTTGAGTATCTTTTCTCTCTAGTCCAAAATGCATACATGTCTCTCCTTATTCGAAAGGTCGGTACCAACGACCAATTCTGAATGATCCAAGACATGGATTGAATCTGGTATATACCGTCATAACTAAGATACATGAAAAATGTTATGTATCTCACGAAGCGACGATGGAAGAGCAAGGCGATAAGAAACATCTCCCACTCGCTCGAGGATATCGAACGGACCTATGTACATGGACTAAGATTTCCCCGCACACCGAATCTGATGACTCCTCGGGTAGGCAAAATATGAAGGAATACATGGTCGTCGATAGAAAACTCAAGAGGTCGCCGATGCGAATCGGCCCAATGATGTTGATGATCTTAAGCCACCTTAAGATGCCTCCGGACTTGTTTGACTACCTCATCTGTCTGGACTATCATCTCAGGACCAAGAAATTGCCTCTCACCAATGTCATCCCAAGCTACAAGGGATCTACACTTTCTGTCATACAGTGCCTCGAAAGGTGCCATCTGGATACTTGTCTGGAAATTATTATTGTAGGAAAATTTGACCAATTATAAGTGATCCTCCTACGAACCACCAAAGTCAAGGGTATATGATCGAAGCATATCTTCTATAGTCTGGATCGTATGTTATGACTGACCATCTGTCTAGGGATGATAAGTTATACTGAATTTTAGATGGATACCTAAGCTCTCCTGAAGACTTTGCCAAAAATAAGAAGTAAACCTAGAATCTCTATCCCAGACTATGCTAACTGGCACTCCATGAATTCTGACAATCTGTTTTATGTACATCCGAGCCAACTTCTCTATAGACTGTCCCACTCTGAAGGAGAAAAAGTGAGAAACCTTCGTGAGTCGATCCACCATTACCCAAATTGTATCTCTTCCAGCTGGGGATCTAGGAAGATCGGTTATAAAATCTATGGTGATATGGTCCCACTTCTACTCCAGAATTGGTAAAGGTTAAAGAAGTCCTGCTGGTCTCTGATGCTTATCCTTGACTTGTTGACAAACCAAACATCGAGAGACAAATTGAGCTATTTCTTTCTTCATTCCATTCTACCAGAAATATTGACGAATATCTCTGTACATCTTCGTTCCTCCTGGATGAATGGAATACTTATAACTGTGGGCTTCTGACCTAATCTCTTGATGGATATCTCCACTTGGTACTCAAAGATGATTACTAAATTAGAGAGATTCGTCACTGTGAATGCTTAGTTATGTTCTATGCCTTGTCTCTCATTCTTCTCTAAGTCGTTGAAGCTTGACATCCGTAGACTGTGATGCTCTGATCCTTTCCACTATACTGGATTGAACTTGCAAGCCAGCCATCAATATTGTGTTGCCAGACAACACTATTTTTATGTCCATATCCTAAAGATCTTCTAAAATCTCTCCCTACACCATGAGAAAATAAGCTTCTGCTCTTCGGCTCAAAGCATCTTCTACGAAGTTAGCCTTCCCTGAATGATACTGAAGGTCAAGATCATAGTTTATCATCAAATCTAGCCATCTTCTCAGTCTCATGTTGAAATCCTTCTGAGTTAAGACGTACTTCAAACTCTTATGATCAGTATAAATCTCTACCCGATCTCCATATAGATAATGCCTCCAAAGTTTTAGTGCAAAGACAATTGCTGCTAAATCCAAGTCGTGTGCTGGATAATTCTTTTTATGGTCTCAAAGCTGCCGAGATGCATAAGCTATAATCGTACCATGCTGCATAAGAACACACCCTAGCCCTTTTTCTGATGCATTGTAATATACCGTAAAACCACCTGTACCATCTGGAAGCGTCAAAATTGGTGCTGTAATCAACTTCTGCTTGAGCTTCTCGAAAAAGGCTTGACATTCATCTGTCCAATCAAAGCGCACATCCTTACGAGTTAATTGTGTCAAGGGCGCAAAAATTCAAGCAAAGTCTAACACAAATCTTCGATAATATCCTGCTAGTCCCAGGAAACTATAAACTTCTTCAACTGTTCTAGGTACTGCCCATTTCTCAATGGCTTCTATCTTCTGGTGATCTACTTCAACTCCATATTTTACAATAATATACCCCAAGTATAAAATATGATCAATCCAGAACTTGCACTTGCTGTACTTGGCATATAACTTATATTCCCTAAGGATTTAAAGAATTGCGCAAAGATGATGCTCGTGCTTTGCTTCACTTTGACTGTAAACCAAGATATCATCGATCAACACATTCACGAACCTGTCCAAGTATGGCATAAAAATACGATTCATGAGATCCATAAATACTGCTGGCATATTGATTTCTCCAATGGGCATTACTAGAAACTTTCAATGTCCATATCTTGATCTGAATACCGTCTTGGGTATATCTTGCTCTCTGACTCTGATCTGATGATATCCCGACTGCAAATCAATCTTTGAAAACACTGCTGCTTTACTAAGCTGATCGAATAAGTCATTGATCCTTGATAAAGGATACTTTTACTTAATAATTACTACGTTGAGGGTACGGTAATCAACACATAATCCTGACAATTAATCCTTCTTGTTTACTAGAAGCATTGGGGCTCCCCAAGGTGATCCACTAGCATGAATGAATCCCTTGGTTCTCAATTCTTTATTCATTCAGTACAAGACTTCCAACTTTGATGGTGCCATCCTGTAGACTCTCTCTGAAAATGGTACTGTTCCTGGAAGTAGATCAATGGTAAACTCTATCTCGCTTTATGGTGGCATGCCTGGAAGCTCTCCTGGAAGCACATCTAGAAACTCACTGATCACTCTGGGGAATTGTACTCCTTCTACTACTACCATTCTCATGATCGCTGACAGAGACTCCATCTCTCCTCTAGAAAATGAGAATTCTTCTACTCTGGGGATACAAAAGTTAACCTTGCCATCATGGCAATCTATCATCACATATCGTGCAGTCAACCAATCTATTCCTAGGACGACATCATAATCTTCCATAGAAACACTATTAGTCTAGCGAGAAAATATCTTTCGCACACTACGACCCAACATAAGGTATAAAATCTATCTACTTCTACAAAACTGTTACCAGTAGGTATATTGAGTCTTACTGATGATAATTCGTGTTCTAATCCAACTCTGTCATAAATCGTACAAACATAAAGGAATGTGATGAACCAGAATTAAACAATATTAAAGCTGAATGACAGTTGACGAGAATGGTACCTGCCACCACCTCACCTGAAGCTAGTTGCTCCTCCACGGTGAGGGCCATAGCATGGCCTCGTCCTCTCGGTGCTGGTCCTTGCTACTGCAGACCTCCTTGTCTAGCTTTTACTTGAGCATGGGCCTGCACATACTGCTGTGGCCTCTGTTGTTAGAATACTAGAGACTGGTTCGACAAAGTCCTGTGACCCTGGTGTTGCTGAACCGACGCTGGGGCCCTATGCTGGGGTCCTACTAGGGAGGATGATGATAAACTAGCTATGTTTGGACAAGATCCCATTCTGTGGCCTGGTGCTCCACAGGCTAAGCACAACCCTTGTGCTCTGCGGTAGTCTGAAATCACATATCCTGGTTTTCCATAATTAGAACATCCCACTGAAGGAGATGATCTCTGTTGCTGAGTTTGAGTTGGTACTATTTGCAGAACTGAGAAAGTTAAAACTGGCCTTTTCGGAGATCTGATAGTTAAAGCCCTAATAGCCGGGGCTGGTGCTGAAGACTAGTTATAAGAACCGCCTGAAGTATGGGCCCTCTTACGACCTCCAGTCCTATCCTCTATTCTCTGGAAGGTATACTCATGCCTCTTTGCTTCTTTTAACACAACATCAAAAGTCTAAAACTCGTGCTGTCCTACTACCAATATGACCTCCAGATAAAGTCCTTGTTAGAACCTCATTGCTCTGTCTAATTCGATCAATACCAAGGTGGGAGCAAACCGACTAAGTGCACAGAATTCTGCCGCATAGCCGTCGAAAGTCCTGCCCATCCGCTTCAAGTTATTAATTTTATATTGTAGATCATAATACGATACTATAACTGAACCATTGAGTTATTAGTGAAACCATCTATGATATCCACCAGTCTCGAATTAAATCTAACAACTGTAACCGAACCATCGAGACTTGCTCTCTAGCTGAAACTTCGGCTGCCTCTAGAATAGCCTCAGTGTCCTGAAGTCAAACGTCCGATGCAATAGCATCCTCGGTTCCATAGAAATATGAGGGTTGGAGGCGCTTGAAGTTGCTTGCAGAGTTGTTGGTACGATGTCTGCCTCTTTCCAAAGTCCCTCGTGCTGACTGAATGAGTACGTCCTTTCGACGTCCTTGAGATGCCAAAAATTCCTGAAGGTACTAATAAGCACAATGTTGTCTCCTGTTACATCAGGTACTGGTTGCACATGAGGTACTGGCTGGATCTGAGGTCCCTCATATTGAACTGTTCTGGATTCAGCCCCGGAATGTTGAGGCTGAACATCAAGGGTTTACTGGGTATCAGGATGTTATCCTGCTACTGGAGGAATTCTGGCTAGATGATCAGAAGGACCAGGAATAATGTCCCTGAAATATAAAGGACACAAAGATAATCAAAGGGGCGAACATGATTGATCGAGGATCAAAGTAGATGTTAAATCAAGATTTCAGGGATATAAAATTGATACTGTTGGAGATCAAGGAGTAGCATGATTGATATATCTAAAACACATTGGTAAACCCCCCATACTTCTGAAAATTCAGACCTGCATTGGCCACCACTTAAATCGTGTCACACCCCAGAGCCAGAATTCTGGAGAGCGGGGGCAGATAAAGCCAGCTACGTATACCAAACTACTCCATACCCCGAGATACGGTCATGGCTGTCTAGATATGTGAGGGTTTTACTCTAAAATCCATCAGGCAGTCATGGGTCAAGAATCCTATGTATCTCAATCTCAAGCAAGCAACAAGTTTACAAGATATATGAATCACCAACATATAATAGTAAGGCATCCCAAACATACATACCCAGATGATCATGAAGCTAGTACAAAATAAGAAACTAGCCGAGTACAATATTACATGATCAGCTCTAGCTATAACTAGAATATGCTTTATGTAACACCCCGTTCCGCTCAAGCGGACTGCCATCTCAAACGGCAATCGTACAGCTATCCCGACCCGCTTTGCCTCAAAAGAGAAGCAAAGAATATCCAGACTTGTCCCTACAGGGATCCGGCTTGGACTTTCAGAGGCTCGCTCAGACGTATCGCTCTACCGAGGCGAATCATCGCTAAGGTGGGTGGCTACGGTAAACTTGTCTTTGCTTAGCCAGCACACATAAAATCTGGAATGTTTATGCTAGTCGCTAGGTGATTCACCCCTGCATGCTAATAAATCCAACGCACTTAGCTAAGGGAATAATCCCAACTCATATTGCTTGCTAGAACATGGAAATGAAATACTGCTTATACTCAGACCCTCGCATGCTAAGTCCCTTAACGGTTTCATCTCTCGGACTACCTTCGGGCCCGAGCAACGTGCCTGCTTATTTTCCTAGAAACGCATGCTTGTCTGCTTGATAGTTACCGTGTTTTCATCCAAACTTCGGGAGACTACTCAGTAGTCGTTCCGTGTATGATTGACCCTACAAGTATCCAGGACCGTTAGGTCACCAGGCAGCCCCGAACCAGGGGAATGCATCAAGACAAGATATTCACTCTACAGAATCATGATTCAAGTATCCCGTGTATTCATGTACTCGTGTTCCCGTGCACTCGTGTTCTCGTGTTCTTTTGTTCTAGTGCACGCGTGTTCTCGTGTATCTCGTGATAATTGGAAGGACCCAATGCTTGTATATCGCGGACAACTCGGACCCGAGGTAAGTTCCACGGACGGTCACCGGGGCACTGGGGCCGATCCGGTCCGGATGGAGCTCGTGTGTAGTCTTCGTGTTCGGGACTGGGTAGCTTACAGCTCATCGTGTACTCTTGTAGCAAGCTATCCTTGTCCCCGGCTACGTCCATAATGGCTTTGCCAGCGACCGTGTCCATATAGATAAGTCATCCTCGCTTAGCGGCTATCCGCGTACGAGTCACTGTATTGCATCAAGAACAACTAAACACCTGAACGATCATGTTAAAACGACCCTCCTGTTTGCATATGCTTGCCTCCTGAATGTCTATACATGCCTCTGCTCGAATTTATACTGTTTGCCTCAATGTTTGCCTTGGACAGGGAAGGATAAATGGTAAGTTGGTAAGTCTCGCCGTGTTCCCTCAAACATCGCACGGCGCACTGCCCGACACGTTAGGCTATTCAACGGTTGCATGAAACTGATCCTAAGGCAACTAGAAAGACAACTTAATAGTTGTGCAATGAACCTGTATTACGTGTTTGGATTTGTCGAGCGGGCGAGTAGCTTCTCCACCAGTGCATTCAATGTACTGATAATCCACCAGTTTGATATGCAGGGTACGGAAGAACCTCGTGCAGTGCGGACGCCTCCTTCGTGCGTGCTAAGGCCAGGAGTTCCCTCTGAAGCCTTACAACGGTGCGTCCGGGACTGAAGCGCTTATACAAGACATAAGTTGTGAACATCGCCTGAACATCGCCTGTACAATCATTCCACAGTTGTAGCCATTTGGCACGCTTTTACTGTTTCAGAGAGAGGCTTGAGCGACTTGTAATCTCGGCTATACGCCGCCTGTAATACATGTTTCATATCAATAAAGAGATTACTTTACTTGTTTTGATGCTTCTGCTATATTGTCGACTTAGTGAACCTGTTACCGATCGCTATGCGTCCCTAACCTCCACTATACTCGGACAATCTGTGTGACTCTGTGGCTTAGAACTCTTGCCGCCAGCCAATGAACCATGGCCTTGCACGGGCGTGGATCACGCTCGTGCGGCATCACGCCCGGATGGGTTAAGCGATCGTTCCACGGGAACGCTGGCGAGGGTGATTCCCGCCTAGCGGGAACGGCCAATTTGCCTGTGGGAGATCGGGGCGTGACATGTTGGTATCAGAGCCTGGCTTCTACGCCTTTGGACTTCGATTCGATATCTCTGTTTCGAAAGCTCGTTCGTGGGTTATGTGCATGCTCTCTCTCAATGCCTCGATGGGATGTTCCAATAATAAGTCTAAATACTTTCAAAATACATTTTGATTGATATGATTGCCTGTCTGGTTGTATGCTGCGAGTGGCCTTTGATCCAACCTGTGCGAACCCTTGAGAGTATCGCTAGTAGCTTGTCCGATTTTCACTAACCCTAAGTTTGGTTGAATGCATCTATTCGAGGGACGCCTTGAACTAGTGCACCATCCAAGACTTAAGAAAAGGTGAAACTTGAGTGCTAAGACTTCGCTATCACTGAGCTGGTTGACGTGTTCACGCTAGAGGGTACCTTCGAAAGTGCGCAAGATCCAGTATAAGCGATATGCTGATTTTGAAGCTTGTGCAAGTGAAGATCCAAATGAACAAGTACAAATGACTTGTCTAGGATTGCCTCAACCCTAGATTACTGCTTGTCCTTAGTAAGTCTCGAGGACGAGACTTTTTCTAAGTTGGGTAGGATGTAACACCCTGTTCCGCTCAAGCGGACTGCCGTCTCAAACGGCAATCGTGCAGCTGTCCCGACCCGCTTTGCCTCAAAAGAGAAGCAAAGAATATCCAGACTTGTCCCTACAAGGATCCGGCTTGGACTTTCAGAGGCTCGCTCAGACGTATCGCTCTACCAAGGCGAATCATCGCTAAGGTGGGTGGCTACGGTGAACTTGTCTTTGCTTAGCCAGCACACATAAAATCTGGAATGTTTATGCTAGTCGCTAGGTAATTCACCCCTGCATGCTAATAAATCCAACGCACCTAGCTAAGGGAATAATCCCAACTCATATTGCTTGCTAGAATACGGAAATGAAATACTGCTTATACTCAGACCCTCGCATGCTAAGTCCCTTAACGGTTTCATCTCTCGGACTACCTTCGGACCCGAGCAACGTGCCTGCTTATGTTCCTAGAAACGCATGCTTGTCTGCTTGATAGTTACCGTGTTTTCATCCAAACTCCGGGAGACTACTCAGTAGTCGTTTCGTGTATGATTGACCCTGCAAGTATCCAGGACCGTTAGGTCACCAGGCAGCCCCGAACCAGGGGAATGCATCAAGACAAGATATTCACTCTACAGAATCATGATTCAAGTATCCCGTGTATTCGTGTACTCGTGTTCCCGTGCACTCGTGTTCTCGTGTTCTCTTGTTCTAGTGCACACGTGTTCTCGTGTTCTCGTGTATCTCGTGATAATTGGAAGGACCTAATGCTTGTATGTCGCGAACAACTCGGACCCGAGGTAAGTTCCACGGACGGTCACCGGGGCACTGGGGCCGATCCGGTCCGGATGGAGCTCGTGTGTAGTCTTCGTGTTCGGGACTGGGTAGCTTTCAGCTCATCGTGTACTCTTGTAGCAAGCTATCCTTGTCCCCGGCTACGTCCATAATGGCTTTGCCAGCGACCGTGTTCATATAGATAAGTCATCCTCGCTTAGCGGCTATCCGCGTGTGAGTCACTGCATCGCATCAAGAACAACTAAACACCTAAACGATCATGTTAAAACGACCCTCCTGTTTGCATATGCTTGCCTCCTGAATGTCTATACATGCCTCTGCTCGAATTTATACTGTTTGCCTCAATGTTTGCCTTGGACAGGGAAGGATAAATGGTTAGTTGGTAAGTCTCGCCGTGTTCCCTCAAACATCGCACGACGCACTGCCCGACACGTTAGGCTATTCAACGGTTGCATGAAACTGATCCTAAGGCAACTAGAAAGACAACTTAATAGTTGTGCACTGAACCTGTATTACGTGTTTGGATTTGTCGAGCGGGCGAGTAGCTTCCCCACCAGTGCATTCAATGTACTGATAATCCACCAGTTTGATATGCAGGGTGCGGGAGAACCTCGTGCAGTGCGGACGCCTCCTTCGTGCGTGCTAAGGCCAGGAGTTCCCTCTGAAGCCTTACAACGGTGCGTCCGGGACTGAAGCGCTTATACAAGACATAAGTTGTGAACATCGACTGAACATCGCCTGTACAATCATTCCACAGTTGTAGCCATTTGGCACGCTTTTACTGTTTCAGAGAGAGGCTTGAACGACTTGTAATCTCGGCTATACGCCGCCTGTAATACATGTTTCATATCAATAAAGAGATTACTTTACTTGTTTCGATGCTTCCGCTATATTGTCGACTCAGTAAACCTGTTACCGATCGCTATGCGTTCCTAACCTCCGCTGCACTCGGACAATCTGTGCGACTCTGTGGCTTAGAACTCTTGCCGCCAGCCAATGAACCATGGCCTTGCACGGGCGTGGATCACGCTCGTGCGACATCACGCCCGGATGGGTTAAGCGATCATTCCGCGGGAGCGCTGGCGAGGGTGATTCCCGTCTAACGGGAACGACCGATTTGCCTGCGGGAGATCGGGGCGTGACACTTTATATGTTGGCCCGCATGCTAGATTGTCATCTCAAAATACGAGCTAAACACGTGCTCGGTGGCTAAACGTCTCAAAAGAATAATATACAAGATCAAGTTGGTGAGGAAGAAGAAACATGTCCTCGGGTGCTCCTCGTGTTCATATCTTAAGACAGGAAAAATGGGAGATCCTACGGTCCTGCTCTAAAATCTGGCTATACAAAACTAGTGGGGTCAGACCCTAAAACAACAAGTACCACAAGGGAGCCAAACTTATGAACTAAAACCAGTATGCAGACAAATCACTAAGAAATAGCATAAGAGGTAGTTAAAAAAGTACAACGGGTAAAATTATAGTTAAGAAGTTCAGGAGTAATTAAACAAGGACATCTGGAATCAGTACTCCAGATTACCATTTCCGGATCAACTACTAATGAAATTAGGACAGGACTAGACTAGACTGGAAATTAAGCGATCACGGCCAATCATGCCCTATGGCTTGCTACCATTAGCTAACTAGGGTTATCACAGTCCTAATTACTAACACATACAGTTTGAGATTCCTTACAAACACATGCCCTGTAGACTATTTGGGTTATCCAGACGAATAGCTACATAGTATAGATATATTAGGTATATTAATTTATTATCTTTTTCGGTAATACAACACTCAACAGTGTGCTGGAAGTGTACCCCTTACGACGGAGAGCTCCAAATCCCTTAGGTGTCGCTGGGATACCGGAATTGCATATAGCCAGAAAATCTCTCTAGATGTGTCACTACTATATTTTCTAGGAAAGGGTATTTTGTTCATTTTATAATTAATTAAATATTGTGCATGTTATAAATTTATTTATTGTATTATTTATTTATGTTAGATGTTAGTATTTGATTTTAGACTTGTGTTAGTAGACCTAACTAGTTTAGATTAGATCCATGGACCAACATTTAATTCTAGTTAGAATTGAGCCCAATAATAAGCCCAATCATTAGGAGGATGATTAATTAGTTAAACCAATTGGACTAGAACCTTCCCTCCATAATTAATTTCTTCATGACAAGCCACAAGGAGTATTATGGACAATTTCTAGTGACATATAGGAGGGGTTAGTGGCCGGCCATAGGAGGAATATAGGGAAATTCTCGCTTTATTTTTTATTTCAAATCTAGATCTAAAATTTCTTTCTTCCAAATTCCTTCATTTCTACACCATTTCCTATCCAAATTTCTTCCCAATTTCTTTCCTATTCATCATTGAAGGCTATTAGAACAAGAAGGAAGCAAGAATCTAAAAGAAGAAAGCAAGGATCTACAAGGAGTAGCAAGGATCTACAAGTTGAAGGCTCTTGACACTCAATTTAGGATTTTTATTGGGAATCCATCTCCCAATAGGTATAATTTAGTTTTATCTCACTAATTAGACTCTAAATCAATAATTTAATTATTAGAAACCTTTCCATGTACTAAGGCTACTCATAGGAATTAGAATTAGGTTCATAGGAGGCCTATGAAGAAAGTTATGTGGTATTTTGTGTCAATTTTGGAAGAATTCTAAGATTGGCACATCTTGTGTTTGTCAATAGGTCAATTATATCAAATTGACATATGTTTGGTTGTGTGTGACTAGTGTCGTATCCATAATTGGATACGTGTAGGCCGTATCCCGATAATTTGGCGATACAGATTGATTTGGGGGTTTTCCTCCTACACGGGGGGTTTAGCATGTCATATTTTGACACGGGCATGTAGTTGAGTAGCCAATACTTTGTATTATTCATAATTATGATTTTAGACTTGCTCGTGTGCTTTGGGGTACATTTGGTGGTGTGGTGGAGCCGTATCACAAGTGTATCATAGAATGAATGTGATACGGGTGCGGTGCACTCCACGTGTTTGATGCTTTGCTTTTCAATTCAATTTACCTTAGTTATAGCTATTAGAATATTATAATTATAATTGTTATAATATATATATATATATATATATATATATATATATTTTCTATTATGATGTGTTGGTGGTCATGAGAGAATAGGAGAGTGCATGTACATCATTAGTGTGGGTATGTGATAGCATATATATATATATATATATATATATATATATATATATATATATATATGTGAGTGAGTTTATATGTGTATAGATGTGTGCATGTGAGCTAGGGGAAAGGAATAAGCAGGCCAATAAGCAAACCAAAAAGTAGTAGAAAGTAGTGAGCATAAGCAACAGCAGCAACAATGAGAAGCTGCAGAAGCAGCAAGCTGCAGCAGCAGAAGTAGAAGCAGCAAGAAGAAGCAGAAAGCTGCAGCAGCAGCAGAAGCAATAAGCAACAGCAGAAGCAGCGATAAGCTGCAGTAGAAGAAGCCATAAGCAGCAGCAGAAGCAGCGATAAGCTACAACAAACAACAACAACGATAAGCAGAAGCAGTAGTAATAAGCAACATTAGTTTTAGTATGTAGCAAGTGCTTGTAGTTTAAGTTAGGGATAAGTTAAGATAAGCTAGTTAATAAGCTAAGTTAGTTTTTATTGGTAATTAGTTATGTATATATTGTTATTGAGTTAAGTATATATATATATAAGCATTAGTTAGCATTGGTTAGTATTATTTCTAGATTACCTTGAGTTACACCAAGGTAAGAAGAGTTGAGGTATCTTGGGTACGGGTATTAAATATCAATGGGTTTGTTAGTATGTTAGTTTAGTATAGTATTGTTATAAGTTTAAATGCATATTAGTGTATAGTGAGGTCTATGGGTAGTTAGCTAATGTTAGATATTGTATTATCTTGTGATACCAAGGTAATATCAAGGTATTGGTTTATACTCAAGGTATTGGGTTTGTATATCAAGGTGGGTGTATAGGTGGTGTGATACCGTATTTGGTTCAAAGCCAAGGTATCCACTTACCAATAGTTTGGCTAGGAGTACTATATATTTTATCTTGTATATATATATTATAATATTTTCATATATAATAATTTACGTATCTTATGATACAGTATTTTGTTGGTTTCCTAGTATCCTAGTATAGCAAGTATATCCTAGTTACATAGTGTATGGATCCAATATCCTAGAGATGGACTCATACAACCTAAAAATAGCTACTTTGTCTAGTTTGACCTAGAGTTGACCAAGTTTGACTATATTGACTTAGAAATGGCTTTATGACCTATAATTTGACTAGTTCAACTTATTTTTATTCCAAAATCTAGTATTGATGTAATATTCCATATTTAGGTCTTCGAGGTACCATACCGTACATCTTTGATACTGTTCACCAGATTTCAGTGAGTACATTCTCTGATAGTTTCTTATTTATGATATCCTTTATGTCTTTTGTATTTAGTGTAGATATCTTTAATTTTTTGACACGATGGTTACACGGATTGGTATATCCGGATCTCGTCATGAGATATTATTTCTTGGTATTTATGGTGTATCTTGTGCAAGACTTGTTCCTTGTTCTTATTCTACATGTACATACATTGATTCTTGGGGAGACTTGCTACCTATCCAAAGAATCCCGTGTCATAATATATCATGGTTGGATCCACTATACCAGTCGGGGGCGGAGAGTATTTAGTATAGATATGTGATCTTTTCTTTCTTGTGTATGTCTTTCTCCTTGAATAGTGTTAATCATACACCGCACATATGATTAAACAGGCCATAATCCTTGTGCAAGTTTCGAAGCCGATCATATGTTGAAGCTGGAACTTACTCATTTAGTAGTAGTATTTCTTGTTCATTACTATGATGTTTATTCTTGTATTTATTTCAAGTATTCCTATATTGTATATCTCTTGTACCTGTTTATTGCATCTTGTATATTCTCTTTATTTACTGTTACAAAGTTTATATCATTTATTAGAACTATTGTTAGAGATAGACTGGATATATTTTTCTCAGATGACACTAAGGAGTGGTACCCCACTCACTACGGTCCTCAGGACGTAGTTGGCTTAGAGCTAGAGAGTTTGACTCAGGTGTAATGCCCTGCTCCTAGCGGTTACTTATGAACACTTGTTACTTTGACTCGGTTGAGAATCGAGTCTCGGGAAAACCTTACTGCCAAATCAACACGGACAAAATACAATGAACCCTTCAATTTGATGGAACGACTTCTATTGAAATAAGTCCAAGAGTTTTCGTTGGTTGTTTTGCTGCTTGGTTTTGTGTTGCTTTATATTTTGTTTTGTTTTGTTTTCGATGACTTAGTTTTCATGATTCGCCTTTTCTCGCTTGCGTATTCTTTTAAAATTGTAAGGAAAAGAGATCGAAGGATGCTAACCAAGTATTGTTGTAATTTCAGGACACATATCCAAGGAGTGATCGTTGCATAAGGCTTTCCCATCTCCTCGTTTGATTCAATGTGTGATTGACTTAGGTCCTTAGTTGAATCCTTTAGTCCATACGCCTTAAAAAAATAATCTCTAGTTCACTTGCATTGCTTGTCCCTAGGGTAAATGTTAACTCATTAACAAGATATGATAAAGTAATAGAATTTGCATGCTAGATTTATAGAACTGTTATTTCCTTGTTTCTTGTTAAAAGAACTATACTATTTGAATCATAAAAATTGCCTTTAACTCGATTGAGAGAACTGATACTTGATCCCTTATCGTTTAAAAAGAATGATATGACAGATTGAAGAGCTAAGGCTCCATCGAAAAGAGATAATCCCTATTGATGCATTTTGTTCAACTGTTGCTATAGAAGTATTATTATTCTGATAGAACGCATCCATCGCATCGGTCTTGGACAACTTGTGCACAAGGTACCAATCTCTAGAACGGTTCCTGGAGCACTAGGAATCGTTCGTCCTGGGGAGATAATCGAAACACCCTGAGGCTTGTAGTCCTCGCGATTAGGGTGGTGTCCTGTCTAATAGTTAGCCTGGGCTTGTAGTCCCTGATGCTTCTATTCATGGGTTTTTCCATAGACCATCATATAGTTAGGTCATATGCTAGGTTTACCTTCTTGCATACCTAACACTTGTTGCCAATACAGAAAGACACATGAGTTTTATACATATATTCAAATTGTTGCTAACTTGTGTGTTTGTTGTAGGGATAACCGCTCGACCGTGGGTAAGATTTTTCTTATGCATAGTCTTTCTATCGTCTATATTTTCTTGCATGAATTGTTAAAAAGAAACTAGACAACTAGAAAGATCACCTAATAATACTAGTTTCACATGCTTACTTAGTATGGATTTTTAGGTGAGTTTGGCCACGGTCGCTCACTAGTACATGTTGTAGTACTAACCCACGTTTGTGGGCAAATATTTAGGTTCTGGTAGCGAGGGCTTGGCGAGCATTTTGAATCGGTGTTAGCGCATCCTTCCAGAGGGACCTTGCTTAGCTTTCCTCTCCTGTGGGCAACTCCTCTTTTGCTAGATGTTTTGATTTTGGTCCTACTAAAATGATATAATGTATGGGTGTTGTGGCTAGTTTTGGGATTGTAAAAAGAGTTATAAGTCTTCTATGGAATATTTTTTAACTCGACCAAGCGAGTACTTTGTAATCAAACCTTCAAGCATCAATAAAGAAAGTATTTTGTGTTCCTATCAAATGTGTTCAACTTTGGTTCTCTGCATTTATATCCTGTGCCTATATATATGTATATTTTTTGTCCAACTTGTGTCTTGTGCAGGTACTATGCCTGGTGCAAGCGCAACTTAGGCTTGCATGGCATCACGCCCAAGCGAGGGCGATGGCCCTTATGGGACTGGGGCGTGATAGGTGGTATCAGAGCACGGCTTTACATCCTTGGCCTCTTCAAATATTATTTTAAAAAATGATATCAGTTTTCAAACGGTTTCAAAAGTTTTGAATTTTGAAAATGGTTACAAATCTATAGAAGTAAATCAAAAGAATAAAATGTCCCTAAGAGTATAAAAAATCTAACGTTCCATTAAATAAGTTAATAATACGTTATAATACTAATGCAAGCTACTCTATTTTGCAGCAAGATGACTAAAACAGGTAACTAAGGGACATCGCGCACAACGAGCGTGAACGATGAACAAATCGATAGGCTGATTGGCATGTTTTAAAATTAGTAAGAACGATTCAATGCCCAACATGATCGATTTGAGGCTCAGCAGCAACGGGCAGATGCTCGAGCCATAGCACAACAGAAGCAGTTAGACTCTTTGATTCAGATAGTGACGACCTTGGTCGCCAATAGCAGTGCATCGGGAACCGTCGCAACACCTATGGCAGCCGCACCCGCGGCTCGAGAAGAAGGCCTAGTAGAAGATGATGAGACTCCGCAGGCGGTGAAAAAATATATCTTTAAAGGTGCTGAGTTCCTGAAGTTGAACCCTCCTGAGTTCGAAGGTAGGGTCGCGCCAGATAAGGTGATGGACTGGATCGCCAAGTTGGAGGACTTATTCGAATTTGCTGGGATACCTGTGAATAAGAGGGTGGCGTGTGCAGTCATGCAGCTGCAGTTATGAGCACACGATTGGTGGCAGATCAAGAAGCTGGATCTTGCCACAAGGCACCAGGATGGAAAAATTACTTGGAGAATGTTCAAGGAAGTATTCTAGGAGCAATACCTTCCACCTTACGTCAGACAGAGAAAGGAAGATGAGTTTATCGAACTTAAGCAAGGGAGCAAGTCCGTCGAGGACTATGAGTCAGAATTCTCCAAACTTGCTAAGTTCGCTAGCTTGTTGATTCCTGACGAGAAGGACCGTACACACAAATTTATAAAAGGTTTGAATGATAGCCTCAGGAAAGATGTTATGAACCGTGAATGTACCTCCTATATAATAGCTTTTGAGGCAGCAGTTCAGAACGAGCAATATACGCCATGGAGTACTTCCGAGAGGGCGCCAGCTGCACGAAACCTTCCTACTAAAAGATACCAAGATAGAGAGAAAAAGACAAAGGGCGATCAGTGCCCTAGGCTTGAATGCAGCTATTATGGCAAGCAAGGGCACGCACTGGAAACTTGTCGTGTTGCTAATGGGTAGTGCTTTGGTTGCGGCCAAAAGGACCATCTTCTAAGAAACTGTCCAACCAAGTCGGCCGTGCCACATGACCGCAAAGAGAATGCCAGACGTAGATAGAATCAGAACTCTGCCCCAGCCCCAGCTAATGAATAAACTGATCAACCAAGAAGGGCTAGAATTTATCAGTTAAATATTGAGCGCGATACAAACGGGCACGATGTTGGTAAGTCTGATTCATTTGACCACTTGATGCCTTGATCATCGACTCCTTGATCTCTTAAGTTTCGAGAACGAAAATTCTTCTCAGTGGGGTATGTCACGCCCCGATCTCCCACAGGCTAATCGGCCGTCACCGCTAGGCGAGAATCACCGCGCCAGCACTCTCGCGGGACGATCGCTTGACCCATCTGGGCGTAATGTCGCACGAGCGTAAGCTGCGCCCAAGCAAGGCCGTGGTCCATGCTGGAGGTAAGAAGTCTAATCCACATAGTCACACAGATTGTCCGAGTGCAGCAGAATTATAAACACATAGGCAATTGGTAACAAGTTCACAGAGTCATCAATAGCGGAAGCATTGAATAACACAAATATAGAAGTAAAGCAAACTCATTATTGATGTTGAACAAGTGTTAAAGGCGGTGCTAGGCCAAAATTATAAGTCACTCAAGCCTCTCTCTCTAAAATAGTAAAAGAGTGCCAAGTAGCTACATTTATGGAATGATGTATAGGCGATGTTCCAACATTATGTCTTGTATATGTACTTCAGTTCCGGGCACAACGCTCCAAGACTTCAGAGTGAACTCCACATCTTAGCACGCAAGAAGGAGGCATCCACAACGAATGAGGTTCTCCCGCACCCTACAAGCAATCTGGAGGGTTATCAGTACATGAATGCACTGGTGGGGAGGCTACTCGCCCGCTCGATGAATCCAAACATGTTCAATAGGTTCCGTGCACCATCTATTTAGTTGTCTTTCTAATCTTGTCTTAGGATCAGTTTCATGGAAATATTGAATATTCTATCTCGTGTGGCAGTACGCCGTGTGATATAAGAGAAAATACGGCGAGACTTACCAACTTACCATTTGTCCTTCCCTGTCCAAGGCAAACCAAGTTAATTCAAGCACGAGCATATATATATAAATTCAGGAGCAATAGCATATGCAAACACAAGTGTTTCAGTACAAGATTATATTTTGGGTGCACGAGCATACAAGTTATCCAGAAGTGATGCAGATGATGTTCAAGTATTTTATTTTATTGACTAATATGCAATAACTCGCACGCGAATTACCGCTAAATGAGACAAACTTATCTATATAAACTGGAGGGTCACTGGCATAGCCATAATGGATAATGTCTTACTAGCAGAATCTTTGAAACGCTTTGAACAGGGCATTGTATGCCATTCCGTCGAACAAATAAAGACGCCTCTCAATGAGTATAGGGTTCAGAATGGTACGAACGGTCAAATAATATGGGCGTTGTGCACCGTCCCCATAAACAAGGAGAGAACAACATGGAGTCCGTCTAGACCGGATCGGTCCCAGTATGTCCAGCCCCAGTCCCAAAAATACACGGAACCAGGCCACGTGGCAATAACCAGCTGTCACGTCTCCGAGGATATTCCAATTTAATGGATCCTAACAAAGAGTGCTACGCTGTCCTAAAATACTAACATGTCCAATATCAATCAACAACAGGAAATCTAATCTCATCCACAATATAAACAGCAAGAAGCACTAAAATAAATACTAGAAAAAAACCTCAGTCTGAATATCATAGTACAAACCCAGAATGTTTGGTGGGAACAACCTACTACTATGACGAAATAAAAGTACTGAATGACAGATAAAAAGAGTAATGACTATGGCATTGGATGACTAGATAATGATGCTCCTAATCCTAGGCAGAAGGCCTACCAACTGATCACGGAAACTCTAACGGTAGCACCTCTAGCTCCTCCGCGGTAGCGTACCTCGTCTCCTGTCCTGGGTCGTACACTATGGGGTAATATGCCTCGTCCAAATCTGGAAAGGTACCAGGTCCTCAGAGGGACGTAACAAGATACATAGAAGCATGCCAAATATATATAAATACTGAATAAAATAAATAAAGGGTGTGCTAACCATCTAAGTGAATGCAATATGAGGACAATTTTGGTACGTATGGATAGACGTAGGCATAACGTCCATACCGCTCCGTAGAACGTAGAAGCTGCATAGTATATTTAACGTCCATATCGCTTCGAAGATCGTAGAATATGCATAATAGGAGTCATTGGATACGTGGCTCCTCTGGATACTACGGATTCCAATGTGTGTATCCCATACGCCTACTAATTGTCCTCCCCGCCCAATGTAGATACACAAATCGAATACTCAACGTGCATACCACGTATCTATATGCCAAGTCTCTACTAATACAAAATCCTGAATTACGTGCTAACCGTGATGCATGACACACGTACTGATAGCTAGTCGAGTACGCAAACCCGCATCCCAATATGAATTTGTCACCATAAAATGTGTAAGAGTGTCAGGTCTCGGATATCAGAGTATCCTCCCAATAGGGGTGAGTCTGCTAGTAACTAGGTCAAGTACACTACTCATCGACGCATCCGTCGACTGCACCCGAGTCAATCTCGGACGCGCACAGTCATATAAAATAAAGCAACAAGATATCATACAACATATACATAATTTAAATTAGACAGTAAATATGGCAAGGTATCTTGCCTGGGTCCTCAAGCTGTGAATGCTAATAGCCTGCTCCTACAGTATCTCCTGGTTGGTCCAATGACCCAAAACACACAATATAATATAGCAATCTAGCATCAGACACTAAAGCAATACATACACAACTACGACGCTGCTCTTAGGTATTGTCGCAAGGGTCACGGCTGGTCGACTACAGAGTCGTGTGTGCATATAGCTAAGATGCACACGTGCCCTTTCCTCAGTTACCGTGTACCACGAGACAATAAATTACTAAAGTTGGGGGTTTACGAACTACTTACATTTTAGTACAATTTTTTGTCCTTCTACCTCATGTTATAGTGTACTGATCTAGGTTTTTAGGTGAAATACAAGTCCCTTATACCAGTCATATGGTTGGGGTAATTATTATCTTATTAATTACTGTTTAATCTAATTAACATACATACACACATATAGGGTTTCATATTAATTAGTTTGTGTCCACGCGACACAAACTCGATGACACGATGATACAACTATACATAATATAATAAAGAAGAGAGGAAATTATGTGTTTACCTAGGCATGGCTGAACGGGGGGAGGCTGTCTCGTCGAAGTGCACGCTCGTCGGCGGTCAGCGAAGCTCCGGCATCGAGCAGCAGACAACGGCAGCAGCGACAGTAACTGCAGTAGTTGCAGCAATGGCAGCAGTGGCCTGACAGCGGTGGCTGCGGCCTGGGATTGTGCTGGTCGGGGGCGTTGCTGGTCGGGCAGTGTTGGTTGGCGGTGCTGGAGGTGGTGGTCGGGGATAGGAGCAGTCGGGCTCGGCAAGGGGTCGGGTTTGAAGATGGGGATGTTGATGATGGTAACGGGATGGTGGCCAAGCGGTGGTGCAGGTGGCCTGGGAGGGTGGTCCGACTATAGCAGCTTATAGTGGTGATGGTGGCTTGAGGTGGTGGTGGTCGGTGTTCGGTCGGGAAGGTACAGGGGGTGCTTAGGTTAGATGAAAGAAGTTCGGCTAGGGTTATTTGATGGTGGGGGTGGTGTTTATAAATCTAGGGTTTTCAATAGAGAAATGTGTATATTTATATAGGAGGGGAATTATGGGCTGTCCTCGGGACTTGGGCCGGCCAGGGCTCTTTGGGGTGGGGGATTGTCTAGATGAAAGGGTGTACATGGGCTTGGTTAGGTCTTGCTTCGGGTGAACTTGACCTCCAATTAATTAAATTACAAACAAATACACCTGGCGTTCTATTGTCAATTAAGAACACATAGGATTAAATTTGGGTGGAACAAAGAGTCATGGGCGTAGTAGGCTCAGAATAGGTTAATACCCTAATTTGGGTAATAGGGAATTGGGTTATGGTTGTGCCTTAAATTTAAATAGGAATGGCCAATTATAAGAAATTGGGTTTATTGGAATTATTCAGGGACGGTTGCGACGAATATTGTGCAGCTAAAATGAAGCACAATTTTGAGTAATTAAAAGTTACACAAGGGTCAGATGGGTAGTCTGGCATGTATAAGAGATGTGTATGAACTTGTTTGAAGGTAACTACTAATGTAGCGCTCTAAACATTGAAGCAACGGTGAGGTGTATTAAGTCACATAATTGTTGCACATTAATTATAATTGTATCCAAATTAGTCCTAGTCTCTTAATCTAAATTAAAATAATCCTAAATTGGTCGAGGGGGTTTACAATCTACCCTTCTTAGAGCATTTCATCCTCGAAATTAAAACATACGCAAGGTAAGAACTACTGACTAAAATTAAAATGCTACTACATACCTAGGCCTTCGAAGAGTTGGGTATAACACTGTCGAATATCCTTCTCGCGTTCCCAGGTCGACTCGCCTGGTGCATGATGCCTCCATGCGACACAAACTAGAGGAATAGTCTGACCTCGCAATACCTTCTCACTTCTGTCCAGAATCTCTACAGGCTCCTCGTGGTATGATAAACTCAGACCGACTGTGATCTCTGAATGGTCAAGCACATGACTCGGATCTGGCATGTACCTCCTTAGCTGAGATACATGGAAGACGTCATAAACTCCTTCCAAAGTCTGTGGTAAGGCTAATCGGTAAGCAACCTCTCCGATGTGTTCCAACACATCAAATGGTCCGATGTACCTTGGACTCAGCTTTCCTCTGCCTCCAAATCTGATAGTCCCTCGAGTAGGTGAGATCTTTAGGAACACATAATCTCCAACCTGGAACTCTAGGGGTCATTAATGCGCATTCGCCCAGTGCTTCTGTCTGTCCTGTACTGCTCGTAGGTGCCCCTGGATCTTCTTTACTTTCTCCACTATAAGATTAATCAACTATGGCACAAGAATCTGTCTCTTGCCTATATTTCTCCAACATACTGGGAACGACACTTTCTTCCATACAATGCTTCATAGGGAGCCATCTGGATGCTCGCTTGATAGCTGTTATTATAGAAAAATTCGACCAAATGCAAATAGTCCTCCCATGATCCTCCGAAATCAAGCATGCACTCTCTTAACATGTCTGAATGGTGCGTTCGGACTGACCATCTGTCTGCTGGTGATACGATGTGCTAAACTTTAGGCGGGTACCGAGACTCTCTTGCATACTCCGTCAAAAGTAAGATGTAAACCTCGTATCCCTGTCAGACACGATACTAACTGGCACTCCATGCAGTCGCATAATCTCCCTCATGTACATATCTGTTAAGACCTCTGTAGATTACCCAACTCTGAAGGGTAAAAAGTGAGTGGACTTGGTGAGTCTATCCACGATTATCCATACTGTATTGCGACCACTAGGACTCCTCGAAAAACTCGTAACAAAGTCTATAGTGATGTGCTCCTATTTCCACTCCAGTATCGGAAGCAGTTGAAGTAAACCTGTAGACCTCTGATGCTCAGCCTTGACCTACTGACACACCAGGCACTTTGCCACAGAGCTGGCTATCTCTCTCTTCATTCCATGCCACCAATAGTATTGTCTTAAGTCTTTGTACATCTTCGTGCCTCCTGGGTGAATAGAGTAGGTTAAACTGTGTGCCTGAGACATCAGCTCCTGACGAAGTTCTCCATTTGGAACATAGAGACGATCTCCATATCTCAAAGTCCCGTCTTCAAGTATATGCAATCATGTCTGTATTTCGGCCTCTGTCCTCTGTCGAAGCCTCTGAAATCTGGCATCTGTCGGCAAAGCAGCCTTGATCCTCTCCACTAATGTTGATTGCAACTGAAAACTCGACAACTGTCCGTCTACTCCGGGCATAACAACCTTTATACCCATCTGCTCTAGATCTCTTAACAGATATTGTTAGGTAGTCAAGAAGAATGCCATGGGTCTTCTGCTCAACGCGTCAGCTATTAGTTGGCCTTTCCCGGGTGGTATTGTAGCTTAATCTCAAAGTCTATCATCACCTCGAGCCAACGTCTCTGTCTCTGGTTCAGGTCCTTCTGGGTGTAGACGTACTTTAGGCTTTTGTGATCAGTGAATATCTTCACTCTTTCTCCATATAGGTAGTGTCTCCAAAGCTTCAAAGCAAAGATCACTGTGGCAAGCTCCAAGTCGTGAGTGGGATAGTTCTTCTCATGGGTCCTTAATTGCCTAGAGGTATAGGTTACAAACTTTCCATGCTGCATCAAGACGCATCCTAATCCTTTCCTGGATGCATCATTATAGATCATGAATCCTCTGGGTCCAGAAGGTATAGTCAAGATAGGTGCTGTAGTCAGACGCTTCTTCAGCTCATCGAACGCCTTCTGACACTCCTCTGTCCAAGCGAACTCCTGCTCCTTACGGGTCAAGCAGGTCATCGGTTCTGCGATCTTCGCGAAGTTCTCTACGAACCTCCGATAATATTCGGTAAGTCCTAGGAAACTCCTCACTTTTGAGACATTGGTAGGGGTTGGCCATGTCTCTACTGATGAAATCTTCACCGAATCTACTGAAATACCATCTCTTGAGATAACGTATCCAAGAAAAGTGACACGATCTAGGAGGAACTCGTACTTGCTCAGCTTGTCATAAAGCCTCTCTCCTCAGCGTCTCTAACACTAGTCTCAAGTGCTCTTCGTGCTCCTCGTGGCTCTTCGAATATACCAAGATGTCGTCGATGAAGACTACCACAAACCTGTCTAGGTATTGGTGGAATACTCTGTTCATCAAAGTTCATAAATACGACAAGCGCATTTGTCAGTCCAAAAGGCATCACCAGGAACTCTTAGTGACCATAACGAGTCTTGAATGCTATCTTTTTAATATCTTCTCTTCGCATCTTTACTTGATGATAACCCGATCTCAAGTCGATCTTTGTGAACACCACTGCTCCTGTCAGCTGGTCAAATAAATCATCAATCCGTGGCAGGAGGTACTTGTTCTTGGTCAAAGCATTAAGGGCTCTGTAATCAATGCACATACGTACTGTCCCATCATTCTTAGGTACAAACAACACTGGTGCTCCCTAGGATAATGCACTAGGATGGATAAATCCTTTGTTCTGCAACTCCTCTAATTGTAGCTTCAGCTCATATAGTTCCTTCTTCGCTAATCGGTACACATTAGAAGATACCGGTGCTGCTCCGGGTATTAGCTCAATAGTGAACTCTACGTCTCTATCTGGCGGTAAGCCTAGCAATTCTTTAGGAAAAACATCCTCGAATTCTGCAACTATCGGTGGGGGTACCATCTCCATAGCCATGTAAGCTCCAGCTATCTGTCCTACTCCTTGCTCGACGCTCCCTCGTATATACTCGAACTCCGATTGATCTGGCGGTCTAAAAGTGACGCTACCCTTCCGGCAATCCTTTGTTGGCATTATACTGGCTTAACAAGTCCATGCCTAGCACAATATCAAAGTATGGCATGGGTAATACCAAGAATCACGCTCTTATCTCTCCACATACGACTACCGAATACGTTCTAATAGTGCTGGTAACCGGCACGATGCCTCCTCCGGTAAAAATCTTCCAACTCTTAGGTAAGGAGGAATTAACTACTTTATGTATTGCTACAAATCTACTAGATATGAACATTAGCATAGCTCCAGAATCAAACAATGCAGTTATAGGTAATGATGCAACCAAAATAGTACCTGTGATAGCTTCCCCTTCTGTTTTCTCCTCCGTAGCTGCTAGTGCAAAGGCCTGTCTGTGCCTCTGTCCTCCTGTCTGCTGTCGGGCTCGATCAAACTGTGCCTGCTATGGGGCCCTGGGTGGTCCCCTTTGAAATCCTTCGGGTGCTGGTGGACGCTGTCCTCCTAGCGGGGATAGTATCCTCAGAACTGGTGCTGTTGGCCTTTGTCCGGTCTGCGGTGCTACGTCTCTATGCTGTGGGCAGTCTCGAGCGTGGTGCTGGCTCATTCCATAAATCATGCATGTTCCCAGTCTCTTTCGACAGTCATTCTGGAAATGTCCTACCTTACCATAGTAGTGGCAATTCGGAAGCTCATTTTTCTGGTACGGTGCTGTCCTCTGCTGTGTCTGTGCTCCGGGACGACGGATCGGTCCTCCTGTTCCGGGCTGGGCTCTTGGTGGTATGGTCATGCTGGAATGTCTTGCTCCTCTGCCGATGGCCTCCTAGATCCTCGTCTCTGCAAGAATCTCCTCATAAGAAATCCTCGCTTGTGTGGTGGTATACCTCTGCAGCTCAAAAGTGAGGCCATGATGGAATCTCTGGGCCTTCTCTAGATCATTGGGTATCAGAACGGCAACAAATCTGCTAAGACGGCTAAACTCCGCGTCATATGCGTCAACAGTCATATTTCCTTGTTCTAGATGTAGGAACTGGGAGTACAGGGCATTTCTGACTATAGCCAGGAAATACTTCGCATTGAAGTATTCTAAGAACTGTTCCCAAGTCTGGTTCTTGTCTACACTGCGCTCAATAGAATTCCACCAGTAATGGGCGTTGCCTTTCAGTTGGGCCCTCTCTGCGATCATCCAAAGGTCTAGATGCAATTGTGAAGCCTCTAGTAGCATCTCCGTGTTGGCGACCCAATCGGAGATCTCCTCTACAGTCTCTTTGCCTGAGAAAGTATCTGGTCCCATCTGTCGGAACCATCTTACAGTGCCACCTGTCTGGGCTGGTGGAGGTGCTGGTACTGGTGTTGTGACAGGTGTCCTCTCTAGTACTGCCATTAAACTCTGTCTCAACGTCTCGGTCTGATGCCACTGTACTTGCATCATAGTCTGGAAGAACTGAAGCATCTGTGGCTGTCCATCTAATTATGGCATCTGAGGTGGATAAGGTGGAGGTGGTGGTAATGGAACCACTGGTTGTGCAGTAGGTGTCTCCTTAGATGTCGGCCTCTCGGTTTGCGGCATCGATGTAGCTCCCAAAGTTTGGCCCTCAAAATAATGTGTGGGGATCATCTTGGAAGTCTGTCCCTCGTGCTGCTATGTAGGATCGCCCTAAGAAGTCTCGCGCCAAAGTATCAGCGGGCCCTGTAGTGGTGGTTGCTCTCCAGGTAGTCCCTGGGGTATCTCCTCTCTCTGGGTGGTGTCGGTTGGCACCACGGCACTGGGTGCTCCTCGTCCACTGCGTAAGTTCATCTTGCTGCAAGAGATAGGACTTCATTAAATGAGTACGAAATCAGACAAACAAGATACAGATATTTAGAAGTAATACGAAGGAAGTTCAAAGACGTAATCAAAGTGGATGAGACCTAGTAATTTATATCATATTGCAGGCTCGCTGGCCATGTTACCATACCACAAGCGAATAAGTCGACCTGCATGGGCCACCACTAAAACCATGTCACGCCCTAGTCCCAAAAATACACGGGACCAGGCCACATGGCAATAGCCAGCTGTCACGTCTCCGAGAATATCCTAATTTAATAGATCCTAATGAAGAGTGCTACGTTGTCCTAAAATACTAACATGTCCAATATCAATCAACAACAGGAAATCTGATCTCATCCACAATATAAACAACAAGAAGCACTAAAATAAATACTGGAAATAAACCTCAGTCTGAATATCATAGTACCAACCCAGAATGTTTGGTGGGAACAACCCACTACTATGACGAAATAAAAGTACTGAATGACAGATAAAAAGAGTAATGACTAGGGCATCGGCTGACTAGATAATGATGCTCCCAATCCTAGGCAGAAGGCCTACCAACTGATCATGGAAACTCTGACGGTAGGACCTCCAGCTCCTCCGCGGTAGGGTAGCTCGTCTGCTGTCCTGGGCCGTACACTGTGGGGTAATATGTCTCGTCCAAATCTGGAAAGGTACCAGGTCCTCAGAGGGACGTAACAAGATACATAGAAGCATGCCATATATATATAAATACTGAATAAAATAAATAAAGGGTGTGCTAACCATCTAAGTGAATGCAATGTGAGGACAACTTTGGTACATATGGATAGGCGTAGGCATAACGTCCATACTGCTCCATAGAACATGGAAGTTGCATAGTATATATAATGTCCATATCGCTCCGAAGAACGTAGAATCTGTATAGAATATAGCGTCCATATCGCTCCGAAGAACGTAGAATCTGCATAAAGGGAGTCATTGGATCCGTGGCTCCTCTGGATACTACAGATTCAAATGTGTGTATCCCATACGCCTACTAATTGTCCTCCCCGCCCAATGTAGATACACAAATCGAATACTCGACGTGCATACCACGTATCTATATGCCAAGTCTCTACTAATACAAAATCCTAAATTATGCGCTAACTGTGATGCATGTCACACGCACCGATAGCTAGTCGAGTACGCGAACCCGTATCTCAATATGACTTTGTCATCGAGAAATATGTAAGAGTGTCTAGTCTCAGAAGATATCAGAGTATCCTCCTAATAGGGTTGAGTCTGCTAGTGACTAGGTCAAGTACACTACTCATCGACGCATCCGTCGACTGCACCCGAGTCAATCTCGGATGCGCACAGTCATATGAAATAAAAGCAACAAGATATCATACAACATATGCATAATTTAAATTAGACAGTAAATATGGCAAGGTATCTTGCCTGGGTCCTCAAGCTGTGAATGCCAATAGCCTGCTCCTGCAGTATCTCCTGGCTGGTCCAATGACCCTAAATACACAATATAATATAACAATCTAGCATCAGACACTAAAGCAATACATACACAACTATGATGCTGCTCTTAGGTATTGTCACAAGGGTCACGGCTGGTCGACTACAGAGTCGCGTATGCATGTAGCTAAGATGCACACGTGCCCTGTCCTCAGTTACCGTGTACCTCGAGACAATAAATTACTAAAGTTGGGGGTTTACGAACTACTTACGTTTTAGTATAATTTTATGTCCTTCTACCTCATGTTACTGTGTACTGATCTAGGTTTTTAGGTAAAATACAAGTCCCTTATACCAGTCATATGGTTAGGGTAATTATTATCTTATTAATTACTGTTTAATCTAATTAACATACATACACATATATAGGTTTTCATATTAATTAGTTTGTGTCCACGCGATACAAACTCGATGACATGATGATACAACTATACACGATACAATAAAGAAGAGAGAAAATTATGTGTTTACCTAGGCATGGCTGAACGGGGGGAGGCTGTCTCGTGGAAGTGCACGCTCGTCGGCGGTCAGCGAAGCTCCGGCGTCGAGCAGCAGACAACGGCAGCAGCGGAAGTAACTGCAGTAGTTGCAGCAACGGCAGCAGCGGCGGCAGCGGCCTGGGACGGTGCTGGTCGGGGGCATTGTTGGTCGGGCAGTGTTGGTTGGCGGTGCTGGTGGTGGTGGTCGGGGATAGGAGCAGTCGGGCTCGGCAAGGGGTCGGGTTTGAAGATGGGGATGTTGATGATGGTGACGGGATGGTGGCCAGGCGGTGGTGCAGGCAGCCTGGGAGGGTGGTCCGACGACAGCAGCTTGAGGTGGTGATGGTGGCTTGAGGTGGTGGTGGTCGGTGTCCGGTCGGGAAGGTGCAGGGGGTGCTTGGGTTACATGAAAGGAGTTCGGCTAGGGTTATTTGATGGTGGGGGTGGTGTTTATAAATCTAGGGTTTTTAATAGGGAAATATGTATATTTAGATAGGAGGGTAATTATAGGCTATCCTCGGGACTTGGGCCGGCTAGGGCTCTTTAGGGTGGGGGCTGGTCTAGATGAAAGGGTGTACATAGGCTTGGTTAGGTCTTGCTTTGGGTGAACTTGACCTCCAATTAATTAAATTACAAAAAATGCACCTGGCGTTCTTTTGTCAATTAAGAACACATGGGATTAAATTTGGGTGGAACACAAGAGTCATGGGCGTAGTAGGCTCAGAATAGGTTAATACCCTAATTTGGGTTATAGGGAATTGGGATATGGTTGTGCCTCAAATTTAAATAGGAATGGCCAATTATAAGAAATTGGATTTATTGGAATTATTCAGGGATGGTTGCGACGAATATTGCGCAGCTAAAATGAAGCACAATATTGAGTAATTAAAAGTTACACAAGGGTCAGATGGGTAGTCTGGCATGTCTAGGAGATGTTTATGAACTTTTTTTGAAGGTAACTACTAATGTAGCGCTCCAAACATCGAAACAACGGGGAGGTGTATTAAGTCACATAATTGTTGCACATTAATTATAACTGCATCCAAATTAGTCCTAGTCTCTTAATCTAAATTAAAATAATCCTAAATTGGTCGAGGGAGTTTACACAGTGCCCCAAGATCGTCCGCAAAATGGGATGCTGTAATCCCTCTTGTGCACAAGTTGTCCATGACCATGCAGGTCTTGGATTTCAGGTTCACATGATAACTCAATTTTTTTAGGACAAGTATGCTCCATGAGCTGTGATTTCTTGCTTTATATGACATGATTCTTGTTCAGTGTTCACTTGACTTGATACAATCTAAGGCAATACGGGCATGAGATAATCTCATAACATGATCTATCTTTGAATAGTCTCCCTGAGCCGTTAGATTGAGTACAAGACGAGTATCAATATTTTCCAAGGTTATGTTATCTTGCTCAACTGTCCACTGATGCAGTTTCCTAGTTTTGAAACTGCCTTGGCGACCTAACGGTCTAGAATACTTTCAATATTCTATACTTGGCTCTGAATGACTATTAGATAGTCTTGCGGTGGTTTGGATGAATACAAGGTGTCACGCTCCGGTCCCGAAGGCCTCCCGACCACCGTTCCCCCGCCGGATCGGAAGTGAATCATCGCGTCTCGGTGCTCCAACGGGGCGCATATGGTCGTTTGATACCGGGACGTGATATCGTACGAGCCTAGGATTATCTACGCACAAGAAAACATCATTAAAGTTTGGCTATGATCGCATCAATCGAGTAAGCAACGGAGGACATTGTTGCAAGCATTTATCCATCTGAGTATTCAGGGTAAATCGAGGGACTGGGTTCTCTGTTTACAAAGGCATAGTTCCATACATTATGCCCCTCTATACGAAGCAGCTCGAGGCAATCGAAACCAAAATTCTGGGTCTTGGGGATGAGGCATGCCTATCGCTCGCTCGGACGATCCAGTACCTGCAAGTAAGTAAACTGTTGGTGGGTCAGCACTTTTATAAGTACTGGTGAGTATAAACAACTGAACAGAAATAAACATTCACTAAAACTAACACTAAGTAATCATGTTATGAAACATTACATTACTAGTGATCTTTCTAGTTTTACCTATGTTCGTTACATGCAGCACAAGAACGGAGTCATATTACTTTGTTTTGGAAACATCTTTTAAAAACAGAGTTTTATATTGGATATAAGCAAGCAAGCAAGACAAGCCGATTATTCTGTTATCAGGGTATGCTCAGTGTGTCTCGTGAGCTATACTCAAAGACTCTAGGGACAAATGCACATCTAGGAACAAATGCATATCTAGGGGCAGTACTCTATTAAGCCAACACAATGAACTATCTTATATGCAGTGCGGTCCCCGAGTAACTCAGGATTGGCAGCGGTTGATCCAACTAACCAATGACTCATTTATCAGATGTTATTAGCAGTTGTGACTCATGGTTGCTCTTCACTATCATGGTAGCAGCCGTGACCAAGGTTTAGCTCTCCACCAATAGCCATTGTCCGACCGATGCGAATGCATAAAACACTATCAAATAAACTATAGGATGCAGACGAGATGAACCATCAGACCATATATCTTTGTTGCGGACTAGCCGCCCTCACTGAACAAGTTCAAGCACACGATATGGTTCTCTCGGAGCACATACGATAGTGGAACATGTTCATGCAAAGTCATACTCTTAGACAAGCGTTTCAGGATTCTTAGTTAAGCAGACAAGTTCATTTCAAAGACAAGCTAGGTAAGTTCTCTTATTTAGCATGCATGGCAGGTTCTATCATTCTCTTATGAAAAAAGCATTCAAAAACTCAGATTCATTATTAAGGCGTACAAGAATCAGAGAACGAAGTTCTGCCTACTCACCTTGATATATAGTACCGATGCGGAGCGGGGCACTATATACTTACCCACCAACAAAAAGTTCCGTCCTCGAAACTTCAAGGATAAATCTGTCATGCCCCTATCTCCCATAGGCTAATCGACCATCCCCGCTAGGCAAGAATCACCGCGCTAGCGCTCCCGCAGGACGATCGCTTCGGCCCATCTTAGCATTATGCCGCACGAGCGTGAGATGCGCCCGTACTAGACCGTGGTTCATTGGCTGACGATAAGAGGTCTAAGCCACATAGTCGCACAGATTGTCCGAGTACAGCAAAATTATAAACTTATAGGCGATTTGGTAACAAGTTCACTGAACTCGACAATAGCGGAAGCATTGAATAACACAAGTTAAAGTAAAGCAAACTCTTTATTGATTTGAATATGTGTTACAAGCGGCGTATAGCCGAGATTATAAGTCGCTCAAGCCTCTCTCTGTGAAACAGTAAAAGAGTGCCAAGTGGCTATATTTATGGAATGATGTACAGGCGATGTTCCAATATTATGTCTTGTATATGTGCTTCTATTTCGGACGCAGCGCTCCAAGGCTCAAGAGTGAACTTTATGCCTTAGCACGCATGAAGGAGGCATCCGCACCAAATGAGGTTCTCTTGCACCCTACAAACAATCTGGTGGATTATCAGTACATGAATGTACTAGTGGTGAGGCTACTCGCCCTCTCGACAAATCCAAACACGTAATATAGGTTCTGTGCACCAACTATTATGTTATGTTTCTAGTTGTCTTAGGATAAGTTTTATGGCAATATTGAATAGCCTATCTCGAGTGGCAGTGCGCCGTACGACATAAAAGGAAACACAGCGAGACTTACCAACTTACTATTTGTCCTTCTCTGTCCAAGGCAAACCAAGTTAATTTGAGCACGTATAAACATTCAGGGGCAATAACATATACAATACTGTATTGTGTACGAGACTACGGTTCGGGTGCACGAGTTACCAGGATTTCTCAGGTGTGTTGCATAAGATGTTCAAGTGCTCTTTATGCACAAGTGTTGTTATACCATGATCGTTTAGGATTTCTCAAGTGTGTTGCATAAGATTGCCGCTAAGCAAGGATGACTTATTTATATGAACATGGGGTCACTGGCATAGCCATAAAGGACCAGGCATTTGATAGTCGATTACGGAATGGGGCATAACGCTTTGTACAAGATAAGCAATTTAGGGCAACAGGCGATACGGAGGAGCTGTTGCATGCCATCCAGCCAGAACAGACGACTATTGGGTAGACGGAGAGTCCAAGGTAATATGCGTTACCAAGGCCGAATACCATGTATTGCTCCCCCCAAAGCCGGGATAACATACTTGACCCTTCTTTGAAATTAGCAATACACCATGCATTCCTCCTAGGCCGGTACGATGGTGGTGCCCCGCTGATCGCCCGAGGAATGAGGTACCTCGTGCACGAGTTGTCCGTGACCATAGAAGTCTTGGGTCAATCCAGATTCACGAGATGCACAAGATATAGGAGATACACGATGTAGTTGAATCTTGATTTGTGTTCTGAACAGTATTGCTCCATGAGCTGTATTGCTTGCGTTAATTGACAGGATTCTCGTCTGGTGTATAACTTGCCTTGATGCATGTCCCTGGTTCGAGAATTGCCTTGGTGACCTAACGGTCCCAGATACTTACAGGTTCAATTTGCATAGAAGGACTATTTGATAGTCTCCTGGCTTGACTCGATGTGTAACCTCCGATTTCTAATTTCCGAAATAATTAGATTTTTAAATTTTTATATCAAGTTTATAACATATTTCCTCCTTGAAAATTTGTAGTATTAGATTTTTGAGTAGTGATTGATTTTAGAAAGTAATTTAAAATCTTTTGTAAAAATTATTTTTTCCTAAATGTCGATTTCTTATAAATAAATAAATAAATGATAATGTATATATATTTCTCTAGCTTCAAATATTTATTGGCTTGAAATCATAAAATTAGTTATTTGATAAAATTAATTAAAAGACTAGTTGTTTCTTCATAATAAATTTTATATTTATTGGGATAGTAAATAAATGAATTACATACTTTCTAATATTTTGAAAAATGAGTTTAATTAATAGCTAATCGGAAGCCTCTTAAAAACATTTTTCTTAAATTTCTTTTCTATTTAATTTACCCGTTTACCGTCTCCCATTCACACCCTCATTTTTTCCCACATGAAAAACCCGTTTAATTATGATCTGGGCCATTCATTATTGGGCCAATCCGCACCCTTCATCCCGCACCCCTTTCCCTATTTAAAGTCTCATTCTCACAATTCCCAAGAAACCCTAGCTAGCCCTCACAATTCCCAAAGCCAAAGCCACCACCATTTTTGTGTGCTCGTGTCCGTGTGTCCAGCATCACCGTGTCAGCCGTGATGGCCTCGGGTCCGACCCCGGGTGTCCTACAGTATCTATTTATTTCTGTGTCCAGATTTACATCCTTACAATGAGATTGTGTCCGACACCATCCCGCACATCCACCTCCACCACAGTACATCATCCCTGTGTCCGACAGACCCGGACACGTCCCCCATACCACACAAACCCATCGTGTCTAGCCCCGGACACGTTCCGAAATGACACATCCACAGCAGACCCTAAACCTAACCGTCGTGCGTCGAGCCCGCGTCGAGCCGAACAGCCGCCGAGATCTCCTTCCGCCGAGACGAACGTCGACCGACGACCCGTCGTCGAGCTCCGCTGCCGCCGCCTCGAAGCCGCCGCTGCTTTCGAGATCGAGCCGACCGCCTAGAACAGAGCACCCCCGACCACCTCCTCGAGCGCCGAGCGCCGTCTCCTCTAATCGAGCGTCGCCTCGAGCCGAGCGACGCCGCCGCCTCAGATCAGCCGAGCCATAGCCGCCGTCGCTCCAGACCCGCCGCAGCTCTCGAGTCGACCGTCGCCTCGGATCCGCTTCAGATCCGTCCGCTCTCGAAGAACCGCCGCCGTCGAGACGAGCGTCGACCACTGCCACCGCCACCGCGTGGCCCGGCGGAACCCCCGCCGACGACGGAGACCCCCTCCCCATCGTGAGCCTCTTCTTCCCTCTTTTCTTTCTCTGTTCTGTAAAGTCAGAATATGTATATGTAATTAGTTTAAGTTAATTAATTTATAATTAGTTAATTTATATTAATTAGTTTAGTTATAATTAGATTAATTAGTTAATTAATAATCAGTTAGTAATTTCTTAATAAATTAGTTAATTTGTAATTAGTTTAGAAATTAATGTAATTTTGTTTAGTAATTAAATATAATTAGTTAGTAATTTCATGTAATTAGTTTAGTTAATAATAAATAGTTTAGTTATATGTAAGTAGTTAATTAATGTGTAATTAGTTGGTTAATATTTAATTAGTATATATGTACAGGTATATGTTTGTATATAGAATTATTTCATATAATATGTATTAATAAAATGTATACTAGGTATAATTTCAATTAATGTTTTAGTATCTGTAGTGTTATTTTTAATGATGGTATAATACATATATTTTATATAAGCTTTTAGTATACCCTTAATATATAGTATGAACTTAATTTGGTATTAGTGTTAGTATATTTAATAATGATATTGACAATGTATATATGTTATAATTCTATTATGAGTATACAGTTATACATATTTTGTATATAATTTTTGGTACAAATATATATATGTAGATTATATTTTCGTATTGGTATATGTTTAACAAAAACATAATTTGGCATATATAAATAAATGTAGCATAATAATATATTTTGATATAATTATAAATTGGTATAGCATAATATAAATACGTATTGTATCCCTTTTCAATGAACTATGTCTATATAGATATACATTCAAGTATTATTTATTATGTTTATATATATATACAAGTATTATTTATTTTAATGTATATATATACTAGTATAAATTAAATTCATGTATTAGCATAGTCATTGTACTTTGGAATTTAGTATATATAGTAAAATTCTAACTTGGCTTATTTTTTATGACTATACCTTGTATAACGTATTTCCTAGTAGCTATTGTAATTAAAACATACAGTATTAATATTACTTAAGGTATATATAAATGCACTTATCTATTTTCGTACTAAATGTATTTGATGTATATGTTAGTACAATGTGTACACTTCTATCTCTCTAATAGACGACCCTAGTTGACTAGTGCCATACCTGGCAGAGCCCCTGAGTTCATGTATTGTGATATAGCGCCTGATGCAAATGTTGTATTTTGATATATTTTTAGGACTGTTGGTTCCTCCAGACGATATTCTGGGATAGGATATTGACATTACCAGCTAAGGACCCAAGGCGAGTACATTCTCTGATTAGTTTCTAATTTATGATATCTCCTATGTTCACTGTATCTAGTGTAAATATCCATGTTCTGACACATTGGTTACACGGATTGGTATACACGGATCTCGTCATGAGATGTTATTCCTTATTCATGGTGTAGCTTGTACAAGACTTGTTTCATTGATATCTTGTGCATGTACAGACACTGGTTTCCGGAGAGATTTGCTACCTCCCTAGGAAATCCCGTACCATAGCGTACCATGATTTGATCTACTATACCAGTCGGGAGGTTTGGGGAGTATTTTAGTGTAGATATGTGATCATACCCAACTTTTCATGCATCATAGCTCACCTCACGTCTCACGTCGGGTGCGGCCTGACCATCTCAGTGCCTCATAGCTGTTGCGTGTGATTAGCCTGACCTCTACATGCATCATAGCTAACCAACGGTTAGCCTGACCTTCGTGAATCATAGCTAATCATATGTAACCAGCCTGATCAAGTTCCCAAGCCGATCACATGTTAAAGCTAGTACTCACACACTTAGTCATAGGTTTCTTGCTCTTGGACATATTGTTTTCTTTTCCTGCAGTTACTTACAGTATTTCCAGTATTTCTTTCATTGTACATTTCTCGTACCTATGCATGCGTCTGGTATATTTCCATCTAGAACTGCTACATAGTTTATGTCATTTATATAGAACTGCTATTTAGAGATGTACTTTGCTCCTTCCTGACTGGAAAATATTTTTCCAGACTGTGACCTTAGTGGACTTGTTTCTGACATTTGGGGATTTGGTTGTTACTGATTGCAGGTATGATTTTTGTCATAGACTTGTGTTGTATTCTTTTATTTTTTTTCTTCAAATTCCTATCGTGCTGTAGTTGTGATTGCGTATGTTGTTAATATTTTTATAGTGTTGTCCGAGTCTCCTTATGGAGTTGGATACTAGCATGAGATTGTTTAGATAGTACTTGACCTAGACAGCGTTCTACCGCCGATGCTGCGGCGTAGGCTGAACGTACCCACGCACTCGTGCCCCTAAATCGGGTGTGGGTCGTGACACGTTTTTAGTGGTGGCCCATGCAGGTCAGACTTCGCTAGTTGTGCGATGTCGTAGTAGTGCGACGTCATAGTTGTGCTACTACGTACCTGCTATAGAATATAGGACATAGGATACTAGGATGAGAGAGGATACTCAATCACAATTTTTGAGAGATTTCTGGGATGACCCTTGAGAATCTCATTATAAATTCTAATTTAAATTCTTCCCCCTTGTTTTTGTCCGTTCTCACTTGTTGATATTGAGTTTGATTCTTGTTGATTAGTTATTAAATTAAAATCTTGGTATCATTGTTGAGTTTTGATTCTTATTGACCAGTTGTTAAATTTAACTCTTGGTGTCGTTGTTGAGTTTGATTTTTATCGAGATGAATTTTACGGGCAAAAAATTTACGGTATCATCTGATGACATATGTTGATAAGGACAGTGAGAAAGGTAAGACGTCTACTTTGGTTATGGACCTTAGAGTTTATCGCAGCCATATTACCTGTGGTAACGAGAACGTAGGAACCTGACTTGGATGTATATACTATAGTTATGAAACTTAGGGTCTCTCGCAGCCATACCGGTTGGCGTGGCGAAGATTTTAGATGACATGATTATAGGATTGCATACCTTAGTTACGAAACCTGTCGTTTATCGCATCTATGCTTACTGGCGTGGCGAGGATTCTGAGTGTCATGATTTCGGATAGACGTGTATGATTATCAGGTTGTATCTTAAATTGGTTCTTAAAATATCATCTCAAGACTTATCTATTTCTGTTATTCCAGGACTTTGTTCCATCGCTTCTTTTCTTTACTAACAGTAAAGATACCTTCTGTCCTTGATCCAGTTCCTTTTGAGCTTATTTTCTTTGAGGATTCCTTGTTAGTATGATAATTATTGACTTGTAATTATGTATGTGTCTTGAGTATTAGTTTGACTGAGTGTGACTTGTGAGTTTGTAAGTGTTTCCTAGTTGGACATGTGAGCAGTAGGCCTTGATCTAGAATTAACCCATAGCATAGTACCTTGTAACAATGGTTCTAGGATAAGGTCATTAGAGACTGTGAGTAGAAGGAGAGTATAGAGTATCAGTGATAGTTCTCAGAGTTAGTATCAGAGCCAACATACCCGTCCTGGATAGTCATGATTTTGCAATTGGATAACCTACGTGAACATTTAAGTATCCAGGAAATTATGTTAAGGATTTATGGAGCATGATGTTCAATTTGATGATTGATATCAGAAGTGTTAAAGGTAAGGAATTGTATATGCATAAAAGAGTTAATGGGCTGTCATGAGTGGAGAAATATCGGAATTGGTAATGAAGATGGTGAAGCGTACCATAGATTAGTTTAACAGGCTATAAAAGGTTAAAAGGAAATACATATACAACAATCGAGATGAGGAACCATACACATACCCGTGAGAGTAAAGAAACATGAGCTCTAAAGGACTTGATGAGATAATCCATTAATGAAGTTAGTGATATAATACCAAGAGTGCTAATGATTCTATATCGAGGATTAGTCGAGGACGACGTTAATAACAGTAAGCACCATGTATGATGATAATTAGATGATATACCAGTTGACATAAATTGAAAATCATGAAAGAAATTTCAGGTGATGATAACTTTGATCAATGGAGATAATGGTGCAAGTGATTCAGGCAGTACAATTTTAGTACACAGCTATAGACACTAGATGCATTGAGTGCACCTTGAGTATCAGAGACCGTGAGCACTGATATGTACATTTGTGGAGTTATAAATTAAAGGGTGGAAATAAGATTGTATTTTAGAATAATTGAGGAGTTAAGATTTTATGTTGTTAAAATATTGAGGATTTAAATTTGATTCAATAAACATAGTTAAGGCTACAAAGATTTTAGAAGTGATTAAATTTTTCGATGTGAAGTATCTGATTTTGAGGAGGTATATGCATTTTATTTTAAGTTGATCGGGAAGTTAAACCTTGACGATTATTTTAAGGATTAATTTTTGGTAGATGAGAGATATGAATATTAATATATGAGTAGTTGATATGGGTACCAGTGTACATGAATAGAAATTTGTAGTGAATGTGCTAGAGTTAAGTGTTTGTTAGAGATAGTAGATACTACAAGTAATATGTTAGCAGATTCTTTTTCTAATGTTCCCGTCTCTTGATTGATTGATTTCCCTAAGTGCTGTAGTTCGTATTCATGATTTCCTTGTTAGGATATAACTAGTAGTACACCTTAACAGAGACTGAAATACCATGACAAGACACATGACCTATATATTTTCTTAAATTGCATGGATGTAGGTAGAATTTTCTTAAACCATGATCATTAGGGTTTTGACCATAGCAAAGATCTATGACAAGGTTATGACTGACAAAAAGGGACAAGATGATTAAATTTGTGGATAAGCATTAATTTAAATAAAGAGTTAAGGCGTTAATAACAGAATTGACGGATCATTAATTCTACGAAGATTGAGGATGATTGAAACTCAAGGATAAATATTGACTTGAAAGGAGAGTAAAGAAATTCACAGGGCAAAATTTGAGGATTTAATGATTTTAGGAAGGTCTTGATATGATAAAAATTTTGTTATTAAAATTTGAGGAAAATTAGGGAAATTATCATTATATATATTTGATTGCAAGATAGAAATTTGAAATTTTATATTATGAATGTTGCATTAAAGATTTCGTAAGTATCACATCGTTAAGTGTTTTGAGGAAAAAAAAAAGGAAAAGAAAGGAGGAAATAAAATCGTTAATGAAATAGTGTCGAATTCAATTCTTGGGATATGATTAGATTTTGAATGAGCATCAATTGAATTTGAGTTAAGAGGAGTAAGGTGATTGATGGATTGTGTTTAAAATTTAAAATTTTGGGATACGATTTTTATAAATATGCATTGATTGGATTTCAATTAAAGGATTGGATAGTAAATTTGGTATTTAGTTATTTACTCAAAATTTGAGGAGATTATGATACGACTGGAATTCAATTAAAATATTGAGGATTTGAGTAGTAAGAATTTTATATTGGGATAATAAATTTAGAGGATGAAAAAAAAAAATTTTTTTGGAAACATTATACATACGGGTAGAGAAATATGGAATGAAATGAAGCTCATGGTAAAGAATATTATAATATAATTGATTATGGGATCATATAATTGAAGGTCGTAAGGTAAGATCATGGTATATTGAGGTTGTGATCTAAATTAAAATCTTGACCATGACAGTAACATTTGAAATCGAAGAAAATAATCGAGGTATAGTTGATGTTAAGATACACAGCTCGAATTTGATGATAAGGATTTTGGACATGTAATAAATTTTGATTCAGAAATTCTAAGATCTAATCTAATAAAGTTTGTGGAATTTGAAACTTTTATAGATATTAGTTAATGATGAATCACAAGATTGAGAAAAGTAAAATGAACAAGGATAAAAAGGAAGGATTATTTTCAGATGGTAGTAAAGACTACTCTTTTTTTTTTCTAGAAATTAAGAAAGGCGATTAGATGTCTCTTGATTACATTCTAAAGGATGTATTTAAGTTTCTTAAATCAAATTGTCGACCGTATCTTTCGAATTAGCTATAACTTTCATGTCTATATCATTCATTATACTGGGTCTTCCTTGGTTTAGTTACTTTGAAAAGGTAACGTGCATTATTCCAATTATCTGTTCTTTCAGTGATCGTGTCTACTTCCCAAAACCTAAACTTTCTAGAGGATTCAAGGCCGAGCCATGATTCCTTCAAGTTATTCCTGTCTTAAACCATATTATCTTTTTCTTCATATTTTCTTCTGTTTGGTAAATATTCTCCTTATAGAAATATTTTCTTCAATGATATATTCATCATTATGAACAACAAATTTTTTTTCTATCCTAATCATCCCTAAAATTTCGAGGACGAAATTTTTCTAAGGTGGATAGACTTGTAACCTCCGATTTCCAATTTCCGAAATAATTAGATTTTTAAATTTTTATATCAAGTTTATAACATATTTCCTCCTTGAAAATTTGTAGTATTAGATTTTTGAGTAGTGATTGATTTTAGAAAGTAATTTAAAATCTTTTGTAAAAATTATTTTTTCCTAAATGTCTATTTCTTATAAATAAATAAATAAATGATAATGTATATATATTTCTCTAGCTTCAAATGTTTATTGGCTTGAAATCATAAAATTAGTTATTTGATAAAATTAATTAAAAGACTAGTTGTTTCTTCATAATAAATTTTATATTTATTGGGATAGTAAATAAATGAATTACATACTTTCTAATATTTTGAAAAATAAGTTTAATTAATAGCTAATCGGAAGCCTCTTAAAAACATTTTTCTTAAATTTCTTTTCTATTTAATTTACCCGTTTACCGTCTCCCATTCACACCCTCATTTTTTTCCACATGAAAAACCCGTTTAATTATGATCTGGGCCATTCATTATTGGGCCAATCCGCACCCTTCATCCCGCACCCCTTTCCCTATTTAAAGTCTTATTCTCACAATTCCCAAGAAACCCTAGCTAGCCCTCACAATTCCCAAAGCCAAAGCCACCACCATTTTTGTGTGCTCGTGTCCATGTATCCAGCATCACCGTGTCAGCCGTGATGGCCTCGGGTCCGACCCCGGGTGTCCTACCGTATCCATTCATTTCTGTGTCCAGATTTACATCCTTACAATGAGATTGTGTCCGACACCATCCCGACACATCCACCTCCACCACAGTACATCATCCCTGTGTCCGACAGACCCGGACACGTCCCCCATACCACACAAACCCATCGTGTCCAGCCCCGGACACGTTCCGAACCGACACATCCACAGCAGACCCTAAACCTAACCGTCGTGCGTTGAGCCCGCGTCGAGCCGAACAGCCGCCGAGATCTCCTTCCGCCGAGACGAACGTCGACCGACGACACGTCGTCGAGCTCCGCTGCCGCCGCCTCGAAGCCGCCGCTGCTTTCGAGATCAAGCCGACCGCCTCGAACAGAGCACCCCCGACCGCCTTCTCGAGCGCCGAGTGCCGTCTCCTCGAATCGAGCGCCGCCTCGAGCCGAGCGACGCCGCCGCCTCAGATCAGCCGAGCCGTGGCCGCCGTCGCTCCAGACCCGCCGCCGCTCTCGAGTCGACCGCCGCCTCGGATCCGCTTCAGATCCGTCCGCTCTCGAAGAACCGCCGCCGCCGAGACGAGCGTCGACCACTGCCACCGCCACCGCGTGGCCCGGCGGAACCCCCGCCGACGACGGAGACCCCCTCCCCATCGTGAGCCTCTTCTTCCCTCTTTCCTTTCTCTGTTCTGTAAAGTCAGAATATGTATATGTAATTAGTTTAAGTTAATTAATTTATAATTAGTTAATTTATATTAATTAGTTTAGTTATAATTAGATTAATTAGTTAATTAATAATCAGTTAGTAATTTCTTAATAAATTAGTTAATTTGTAATTAGTTTAGAAATTAATATAATTTTGTTTAGTAATTAAATATAATTAGTTAGTAATTTCATGTAATTAGTTTAGTTAATAATAAATAGTTTAGTTATATGTAAGTAGTTAATTAATGTGTAATTAGTTGGTTAATATTTAATTAGTATATATGTACAGGTATATGTTTGTATATAGAATTATTTCATATAATATGTATTAATAAAATGTATACTAGGTATAATTTCAATTAATGTTTTAGTATCTGTAGTGTTATTTTTAATGATGGTATAATACATATATTTTATATAAGCTTTTAGTATACCCTTAATATATAGTATGAACTTAATTTGGTATTAGTGTTAGTATATTTAATAATGATGTTGACAATGTATATATGTTATAATTCTATTATGAGTATACAGTTATACATATTTTGTATATAATTTTTGGTACAAATATATATATGTAGATTATATTTTTGTATTGGTATATGTTTAACAAAAACATAATTTGGCATATATAAATAAATGTAGCATAATAATATATTTTGATATAATTATAAATTGGTATAGCATAATATAAATACGTATTGTATCCCTTTTCAAAGAACTATGTCTATATAGATATACATTCAAGTATTATTTATTATGTTTATATATATATACAAGTATTATTTATTTTAAAGTATATATATACTAGTATAAATTAAATTCATGTATTAGCATAGTCATTGTACTTTGGAATTTAGTATATATAGTAAAATTCTAACTTGGCTTATTTTTTATGACTATACCTTGTATAACGTATTTCCTAGTAGCTATTGTAATTAAAACATACAGTATTAATATTACTTAAGGTATATATAAATGCACTTATCTATTTTCGTACTAAATGTATTTGATGTATATGTTAGTACAATGTGTACACTTCTATCTCTCTAATAGACGACCCTAGTTGACTAGTGCCATACCTGGCAGAGCCCCTGAGTTCATGTATTGTGATGTAGCGCCTGATGCAAATGTTGTATTTTGATATATTTTTAGGACTGTTGGTTCCTCCAGACGATATTCTGGGACAGGACATTGACATTACCAACTAAGGACCCAAGGCGAGTACATTCTCTGATTAGTTTCTAATTTATGATATCTCCTATATTCACTGTATCTAGTGTAAATATCCATGTTCTGACACATTGGTTACACGGATTGGTATACACGGATCTCGTCATGAGATGTTATTCCTTATTCATGGTGTAGCTTGTACAAGACTTGTTTCATTGATATCTTGTGCATGTACAGACACTGGTTTCCGGGGAGATTTGCTACCTCCCTAGGAAATCCCGTGCCATAGCGTACCATGATTTGATCTACTATACCAGTCGGAGGGTTTGGGGAGTATTTTAGTGTAGATATGTGATCATACCCAACTTTTCATGCATCATAGCTCACCCCACGTCTCACGTCGGGTGCGGCCTGACCATCTCAGTGCCTCATAGCTGTTACATGTGATTAGCCTGACCTCTACATGCATCATAGCTAACCAACGGTTAGCCTGACCTTCGTGAATCATAGCTAATCACATGTAACCAGCCTGATCAAGTTCCCAAGCTGATCACATGTTAAATCTAGTACTCACACACTTAGTCATAGGTTTCTTGCTCTTGGACATATTGTTTTCTTTTCCTGCAGTTACTTACAGTATTTTCAGTATTTCTTTCATTGTACATTTCTCGTACCTATACATGCATCTGGTATATTTCCATCTAGAACTGCTACATAGTTTATGTCATTTATATAGAACTGCTATTTAGAGATGTACTTTGCTCCTTCCTGACTGGAAAATATTTTTCCAGACTGTGACCTTAGTGGACTTGTTTCTGACATTTGGGGATTTGGTTGTTACTGATTGCAGGTATGATTTTTGTCATAGACTTGTGTTGTATTCTTTTATTTTTTTTCTTCAAATTCCTATCGTGCTGTAGTTGTGATTTAGTATGTTGTTAATATTTTTATAGTGTTGTCCGAGTCTCCTTATGGAGTTGGATACTAGCATGAGATTGTTTAGATAGTACTTGACCTAGACAGCGTTCTACCGCCGATGCTGCGGCGTAGGCTGGACGTACCCACGCACTCGTGCCCCTAAATCGGGTGCGGGTCGTGACACGATGCATGCACGATATGCGATTATGTTACTGATTGTGGCATAATCTCATGGTGGCAAGCATTGAGTCGAGGCAATATTTCAAGTTAAAATATAAGCAATCAAGCATTGTGTTCGTAAGGAAACTTAAGCATTCACGTTCGCTCGGGCCCAAAGGTAAGTCGAGGAGTGAAACCATAAAGGAACTTACCGAGCGACATGATCTAGGGTCATGCAGTGTAAACATGCGAACAGTGCACTACGAAGAGCAATATGTATATCGTTCTACTCGAGGAAAAGCGAGGTCTCCGTTGCACAAGGCAAAGGTAGCATGCGAGGGTCTGCATATAAGCAATGTTTCATTTCCATGTTCTAGCACAAGCAATACAAATTGGGATTACTTCCTTAACTAGGTGCGTTATATTCTTATTAGCATGCAGGGGGTGATTCACCTAGCGACTAGCATGTAGCATTCCATATTTTAAGTGTGCTGGCTAAGCAAAGACAAGTTCATCGTAGCCACCCACCTTAGCGATGATTTGCCTTGGTCGAGGGGTACTCCGAGCGAGCCTCTGAAAGCCTAAGTCGGAACTCCTGAAAGGACAAGTCTGGATATCCTTTGCCTCAAACGAGTATTTTTGCTGAAGCAAAGCGGTTTGGGATATTGTACTTTTTTCGTTTGAATCGGCTGTCCACTTGAGCGGAATAGAGTATTACATCATACACCACTCAGAAAAAGTCTCATCCTCGAGACTTCCTGAGGGTAGGAAGTACTATCGTACTATCGAGTCTATCCAAAGCGTAGCAATCGGTACCACTAGATCCAATTTTGAACATAATCTCCTACTCGATCCTTATGTCGTGTTGTGTGTACGCTGAGCCAGTTTCATTTGTGCCTTACCGCGGGATATATTACTTAATATGTAGTACATTTCAATCGATCTTGATTAATGATCTAGGGCTGAGGCAAACTTATACAAGTCGTTATGCTTGTTCATATGGATATTCACTTGCACTTAGCATCGAGATCAGCATATCGCAAGTCTGGATCGTGCACATATTCGAAGCGCTTCAAGCACATGCATGTCAACCAACTTAGCGATAGCGAAGTCTTAGCACTCAATTTTCATATCTCATTGAGTCTTGGATCGTTCACACGTTCAAGGCATCCCTCAAACATATGCATTCAACCAAGCTTAGAGATAGTAAAATTGGACAAGCTATTTGCAAAAATCTCAAGGGTTCTCGTTTAACTTCCAACATGGTCAATTCAATTTCCATATCATTTTCTTTCCAACTCAATCAAGTGTTTGCACTACCGTTAAGCATGATCTATTTGGTTTTTCGACTAGCGTTCATCCGTTCGGGTCAAACATAGCACACGTTATCGTTCCCAGTCTAACCCTAAGTCTTGCTGCCCTAGTTGTGAAGCTTTATTCAAGTAATATGGTAAAGTTGGTAACACAGGTTCATTCACTCGGCACAGGGTCATCTAACTAATTGCTAGGTCAGCTCACAAGGTTATAGGTACAAGTTCAAGCACGCGATTCATCGTGCAAATTTTTCGCACGATGCTCGCCCCAATTCCTAGGGTCAAACCATTGTTTATTTGCACGGGGTATTCTACCCAAGCTTGTTTCACTCAGATTTCTAAACATCGAGCACATATTTCCCTACTCTCAATAATAGGTTCATTTAAACGGTGGTTCGAGTTCGTTCAGCAAAGTCCATAGTATACCCAAGATGCATTACAAGCCTAGTGACTTGCATAGTCAATCTCTTCACACATATTTTGGCAAAATCTCTATCCATTCCAAGTCTAAACCAACCAGCCAAGATTCGATTCTAAACCTTTATTTATAACTTTAAGTCGTCTAACCTTATTCACGTATTCGTTCACAAAACTATCAAGCACGATTTATTTCAGGTTCTAGGCTAACTTATCCATCAAAACATTTTTAATCACTTGCATTCCAAATTCGTCTTATCGTGTCGAACCAAAAGTTAAGACGATCCATTAGTTTGTCACGCTTCGATCTCCCCCAAGTTCGATCACCCTCGTTGGACGTGAGATCACTATGCCAATGCTCCCACTGGATAATCGTCCAAATCTGGGCGTGACGCATGTACGAGCATAGAGTTGTGCTCGCACAAGACAAAAACGTTTGAATGTTATGGTTTTCTTTGGCACGATCAAGACACCTTATATTCCACCAAGTCATGTCCGTTCATGCAGTAATTTATAGTTCATGTAACAGAATCATCCAACTTTAATGTTACCGTTCGGTAATTCCATAGTCTACTTCTAATATTCCTCAAGAAACTAAGCTTCAAAATTCAAGCCCAAGTCTATTCCATATATTGATACGTTCCATTCATCGAGTTCGTTTGGAATAATCATCGAACACGTTACCGTGAGTTCGATCATCCCCGCCGTACGTGAAATTACTACGCCGGCGCTCCCGTAGGATAATCGTTCTCGTTGGGACTGATTTTGAATGTTATCATTTCAAACTTGATTTCAAGATCGTTCTTCCAAGCCCAAGCCAAATCCATTATCGATCATCTCTTTCATCGAAACACAATATTTATTTTTTGGTTAACTTCTATTTGAGCGATATTGTATTCAAGTTCAATCTGTTTGTTTCAATCCAAAATCGCTCGTACGATTTTTCTAAGTTTCCAACAAGTCTCTTAACCGAGATATTGATTTCTATTTCCAAGAATTCTAATTCGATATAAGCCTTATCATTTATTCAAGACATTCTAAAATTATTTGATCCGATTATCGCATGAGACCTATGGATCCATTTTGACATTTCTAAATGATCCATACACCACAAGGAATTGAGTCATCCAATCAAATCCATATCCGATTTGTATCTTTTGACATGAAATACCGTTCGAGCTATTTCCAAAATCCAAGCACGATTCTCTATGTTTGCCTAAGCGATAAATCCGAGAATATTTCTATCTGTTGGCATTCTAAGTCTGACTTGTCTTATTCCTGAATGATATCCCAAACTCGTTGGAACTTAGCTTGCACGAAAGGGTCTTGGCGCGTAATACTTAGCACAACTTATTTGAAAGGCTGTGTGCAAAGCTAACCATTCGGGCAATATTTGATTTTGCACTAACTAGTGGGGTAAACATGTACAGGCATTTCAGGTTTGCATATAAATCATAATTTTTAGCATGAGTCTATTCCCAAAGGTCTAGCACAGGTTGGCACAAAGGCCAATCGCAACACAATTTTGTACAAGCAATCACATCATTCAAATACACATTTTGAAAGTATTTAGACTCATTATTGGAATATTCCATTTAGGACATTGACAGAGAGTGTGCACATAACCCACGAATGAGCATTCGAAATTAAGAAAATCGAAACAAAGTTCAAAGGCGTATAGCCAAGCTCTGATACCAATCTGTCACGCCCCGGTCCTGAAGGCCTCACGACCACCGTTCTCCCGCCAGACCTGACATGAATCACGGTGCCTCGGTGCTCCAACGGGGCGCGTATGGTCGTTTGATACCGGGATGTAATGCCGTACGAGCCTGGGGTTGCGCCCGCACAAGGCAACATCGTTAAAGTTTGGCTATCATCGTATCAATCGAGTAAGCAGCGGAGGGACATTGTTGCAAGCATTTATCCATCTGAGTATTCGGGGGAAAATCGAGGGACTGCGTTCTCTGTTTACAAAGGCATCATTCCATATATTATGCCCCTCTATACAAAGCAGCTCGAGGCAATCTAAACTAGAATTCTGGGTCTCGGGGATGAGGCACGCCTATTGCTCCCTCGGACGATCCAGTACCTGCAAGCAAGTAACTGTTGGTGGGTCAGCACTTTTATAAGTACTGGTGAGTATAAACAACTGAACATAAGCAAACATTCACTAAAACCAACATTAAGTAATCATGTTATAAAATATTACATTACTAGTGATCTTTCTAGTTTTACTTATGTTCGTTACATGCAGCACAAGAACGGAGTCATATTACTTTATTTTGGAAACATCTTTTAAAAATAGAGTTTCATATTGGATATAAGCAAGCAAGCAAGACAAGCTGATTGTTCTGTTATCAGGGTGTGCGCAGCGTGTCTCGTGAGCTATACTCAAAGACTCTAGGAACAAATGCACATCTAGGAACAAATGCATATCTAGGGGAAGTCCTCTATCAAGCCAACATAATAAACTATCTTATATCTAGTACGGTCCCCGAGTCACTCAGGATTGGCAGCGGTTGATCCAGCTAACCAATAACTTATTTATTTGATGCTATTGGCAGCTGTGACTCATGGTTGCTCTTTACTATCATGGTAGCAGCCATAACCAAGGTTCAGCTCTCCACCAATAGCTATTATCTGACCGATGCGAATGCATGAAACACTATCAAATAAACTCTAGGATGCAGATGAGACGAACCATCAGAACATATATCTTTGTTTCGGACTAGCCGCCCTCACTGAACAAGTTCAAGCACACGATATGGTTCTCTCAGAGCACATGCGATAGTGGAACATGTTCATGCAAACTCATACTCTTAGACAAGCGTTTTGGGATTCTTAGTTAAGCAGACAAGTTCATTTCAAAGACAAGCTAGTTGAGTTCTCTTATTTTGCATGCAAGGCAGGTTCTATCATTCTCTTATGAAAATAAGCATTCAAAATCTCAGATTCATAATTAAGGCGTGCAAAAATCAGAGAACGAAGTTCTGCCCACTCACCTTGATACATAGTGCCGATGCGGAGCAGGGCACTACACAAGACAAGATAGCATTTACTTGATATTGGCATGCAATTATGTGACAAGCATTGAATCGAGGCAACGAGTACAAGTTAACATATAAGTTAGTAAGCATTGCATTCATAAGAAAACATAAGCATTCACGTTTGGCTCGGGCCCAAGGGTAAGCCAAGGAGTAAAATTGTATGGGACATACCGAGCGACATAATCTAGGGTCATGCAGTATAGCAAGTGAAGTAGTGCACTACAAAGAGCATACCACGATTCTACTTGAGGAATAGGGGGGTCTACTTGCACAAGGCAAAGGTAGTATGCGAGGGTCCACATATATAAGCAAAGTTTTATTTCCATGTTCTAACACAAGCAATGCAAGTTAGGATTATTTTCTTAGCTAGGTACGATGTATTTATTATTAGCATGCAATGGGTGATTCACCTAGCAACTAGCATGTATCGTCCATATTTTAGGTGTGCTAGGTAAGCAAAGAAAACTTCATCGTAGCCACCCACCTTAGTGATGATTCGCTTCAGTCGAGCGATACTCCGAGCGAGCCTCTGAAAGCCTAAGTCGAAACTCCTGAGGGGCCAAGTCAGAAAATCCTTTTTCCTCAAACGAGTCTTCTCGCTGAGCAAAGTAGGTCGGGACGATGCACTTTTGCCATTTGAATCGGCAGTCTGCTTGAGCGGAACGGGTCGTTATATTATACACCACTAAGAAAAAGTCTCATCCTCGAGACTTCCTGAATGCAAGCCGTTCTATCCCATTATTGAATCTATCCCAAGCGTAGCAAATTGATACTACTAAATTCGTTTGAACATAATCTCCTACTCGCTCCTTACGTTGTGTCGTGTGTATGCTGGGTTAGTCTTATTTGTGTCTTAGCGCGAAACATGTATCGCTGAATGCGGGGTATGTTATAATCCATCGTGAATGATGATCTAAGGCTGAGGCAAACTTATACAAGTCATTATACTTGTTCATACGGATATTCACTTGTACTAGCATAAGAGATCAGCATACTGCGAGTCTGGATCATGCATATATTCGAAGTGCACCTCAATCATAAGCATGCCAACCAACTCAATGATAGTAAAGTCTTAGTACTCGAGTTTCACATCTCATTGAGTCTTGGATCATGCACACGTTTAAGGCGTCCCTCAAATATATGTATTCAACCAAACTTAGAGATAGTAAAATCGGATAAGCTACATGCAAAAATCTCAAGGGTTCTCATTTTATGAATCACAAGGATACTCTGATAGGTCAATCAAATCCAAGTTATTTTTATTCCAACTAATTGTTTGCACTACCGTTAAGCACGATCTGTCCGATCAACCGACTAGCGTCCATCTATTCGGGTCAGACATAGCACTCGTTAATGTCCCAAGTCTAACTCTAAGTCTTGCTTCCCCAGTTCTGTAGCTTGTTCAAGCAATATGCTAAAGTCGGTCACACAGATTATTTTACTTGGCAGAGGGTCATCTGCCTAATTGCTAGGTTATCTAACAAGGTCATAGGTACAAGTTCAAGCACATGATTTATCGTGCAAATTTGTTGGACGATGCTCACCCTAATTCCTAGGGTCAAACCATTATTCATTTTTACGGGGTATTCTACCCAAGCTTGTTCACTCAGATTTCTAAACATCGAGCACAAATCATCCTAATCTTATTACACGTTCGTTTGTACAGGGTTTGAGTATTTTAATAAAATCTACGATATATCCAAGTTACAGGACAAGCCTAGTGAATTGTATAGTCTATCTCCTCAAATATATTCGATAGAATCCATATCCATTCAAAGTCAAGACCACCAAGCTAAGATTCAATTCTAAATTTTTTTGTTTATAACTCTAAGTCGTCCAACCTGATTCATGTATCCGTTCACGAAACCATCAAGCGTGATTTATTCCATATTCTAGGCTAACTTATCCATAAAACATTATTGATTCACTTGTATTTCCAAATTGTCTTATCGTGTCGAACTACAAGTCAAGATGATCCATCAGTTGTCATTCTTCGGCCTCCCACAAGTTCGATTATCCTCATTGGACGTAAGATCACCATATCAACGCTCCCGCTGGATAATCATCCTAATCCGGGGTGACGCATGTACGAGAATAGAGTTACGCTTGTACAAGACAAAAATATCGAATGTTATGGTTATCTTCGACATGATCGAGATACCTTAACATTTTCTTTTTTCTGCATCCAAGTTATATCAAAATCCACCAAGTCATGATCGTTCATTCGATGATTATAATTTGTTTTAGCAAAATTATCCAACTTCAATGTTACCGTTTGGTAAATCCATAGTCTATTTATAGCATTCCTCAAGAAACTAAGTTTCAAAAATTCAAGCCCAAGTCTATTCCATCTTTTGATAAGTTCTATTCATCGAGTTCGTTTGGAATAATCATCGAACATGTTCCTGTGAGTTCGATCATCCCCACCGTACATGAAATTACTATGCCGGCTATCATGACCCTCACCCGGTATAAGGATGCAAGTCGGAAATAACGCCTAGCCTATGCCACAAAATTGATAGTAGAACGCTGTTTGAGTAATCTATCTAACAATATAATGAGCCACCAACAATATCAATCTACTCAATCACAGATCTAAGAATAGAATAGTCACCATACAACTCATGAGTCAAAATAATAAATTAATGAGTCTGAGAAAGTACTAAAAGAATAGAATAGTCATCATACAACTATGAGTCAAAATAATAAATCAATGAGTCTGAGAAAGTACTAAAAGATAAGCTGGAGATAAATCCAATACAAGAGAATACTAAGAAGCTACATATCTCGGGTCATCTATCTTAGTCGGGATGAGTCCCTCCTGAGCCAGGGTCTTTGACTATAAGCCCACAACATCCTGAGGCCCCTAATGAGTAGGGTACCACTCTTTTGTGTCATCTAGAAAAAATATATCCAGTCAGGAAAGAAGCAGAGTATATCTCAAACAACAGTTCTAACCAATGATATATACTATATAACAGTAAATATATATGAATATACAAGATGCAACAATAGATACAAGAGATATACAATAAAGAAAATATTGGAAATAAATACAAGAATGAACAATATGGCAATGAATAAGAATACTAATGACTAAGTGAGTGAGTACCAACTTTAACATGTGATCGACTTGAAAACTTCATATAAGATATTTGGCCTGGCTAATCATACGTGCGGTGTATGATTAACACTATTCAATGAACAAGACTTGATACAAGGAGGGTATGATCACATATCTACACTACATACTCCCTAATCCCGACTGGTATAGTGGATCCAACCATGGTACACTATGGCACAGGATTCTCTAGGAAGATAGCTACTCTCCCCGAGAATCAGTGTCTGTACATGTATAAGAACAAGGAAACAAGGCTTGCATAAGATACACCATATATACCAAGGAATAACATCTAATGACAAGATTTGGATATACCAATCCATGTAACCATCATGTCAAAAATTAAGGATATCTACACTAGATACAATGAACATAGAGGATATCATAAATGAGAAACTATTGGATAATGTACTCGCCTAAAGTCCGGTGAATAGTATCACAAATGTCTGGTACGGTGCCTCGAAGACCTAGATATGGAATATAATATCAATAAAAGGTTTCAGAATAAAAATAAGTTAAACTAGTCAACATCTGGGTCAAAGAGCCATTTCTAAGTTAAAATAGTCAAACTAGGTCAACTCTAAGTTAAAATGGTCAAACTACCTATTTCTAGGTTGCATGAGTCTATCTATATGATGTTGGGTTCATAAACTATGAAGCTAGTTCACACTAGTTAAATCTAAGATACTAAGACACCGTATCTCAGGATACACAAACAAGAGATATGAAATATCATATATGTATATACAATCAAATATATATATACTAATCCTAATTACAACTACCAAATGGATACCTTGGCTTTGAACCAACTCGGTATCGCACTAGTAAATACCTATCTTGATACCCAACTCAAATACCTTGAGTATCCTTAATACCTTGGCATTTACCTTGGTATCTCAAGGTATGCAAAACCTCACTCATAGCTCACTACCCAACATTAACTATATGTTAAACAACTATGTACTAAAAGATATAATATACTAATGCATATATACCAATTATAAAATTTATATATTTACCAATATAATACATATACCTACTAACTACAAATTAATACATAGGTATTTATATACATACATACATACATACATTCATACATACATAACTTAGAGATACAAGAAATATATATATATATATATATATATATATATATATATATATATATATATATATATATATATATATATATATATATAACTACTAATTTAATCAACAAGTACTTACATATAAATAACTTAATTAACTAGATAACTAGCTAAACTATATGTATACATATCCATTTATAACTAACATAACTAACAACTAACTATCAAACTAACTACTAAAGAAACTAACTTATCTATTAACCAACCACCTAAATAGCTAACCTTACCTGAGCCAAACCTCGCTGAAGCTACTGTTGCTGCTCTCTGTATTTCAGTATTGCTGCTGCTAATTGTTGTTGCTAATGTACTTGCTGCTCGCTGCACAAGCTGCCTCGCTGCTGCTGTACTGCCTGCACGAGGCCTGCTGCTGCTGTGCTATAATGGCTGCAGCTGATGCCTCAACTGCCCGTACCCTGCTGCTTAGCTGCTGCTCCAGCTCCTTCTTTTGCTGTTACTGTTGCTGTCAAGTGTAATGCCCCGTTCCGCTCAAGCGGACTGCCGATTCAAACGGCAAAGTGCAAACGTCCCGACCTGCCTCCTTCAGCGAGGCAACTCGTTTGAGGCAAGGATATCCAGACTTGGTCCCTACAGGAGTTCGGCTTAGACTTTCAGAGGCTCGCTTGCAGTATCACTCGACCGAGGCGGATCATCGCTAAGGTGGGTGGCTACGGTGAACTTGTCTTTGCTTAGCCAGCACACATAAAATCTGGAATATTCATGCTAGTCGCTAGGTGAATCACCCCCTGTATGCTAATAAATCCAACGCACCTAGCTAAGGGAATAATCCCAACTTGTACTGCTTGTCGCTAGAACATGGAAATGAAATATTGCTTATATGTTCAGACCCTCGCATGTTACCTATGCCTCGTGCAACTGGACCCGCTATGCCTCGAATAGAATGACACAAACGTATATTCAGAAGTGCATTGTTCACTCCCTAACACTGCACAACCCTAGATAACTTCGCTCGGAAAGGCCCCAGTACGGTTTCGCTCGGCTTACCTTCGGGCCCGAGCGAACTTGAATGCTTAAGTTATACAAGTGCATGCTTTCCTGCTTTTATGTATTGCCTAGTTTCAATGCTTGCTGCATAAATATGCCCCGACCGTGAAATACTCTGCTTGTCATGCATTCATTTAGATTCTCCTCGGAAGACTACCTGATAGTCGTTCCGTGCATGAATAAACCCGAATGTACTTGGGACCGTTAGGTCGCTAAGGCAATTCCCGAACCAGAGAACTTGCACAAATCCTGTGATCCAAAAATCCCTGCTCGTTGAGCAATACTATCCTGTACTGAATCAAATGGCTCGTGGAGCCGATACTCTACATTTAAGAGTAATCCTGACCCTGCCTCAACAAGTTACAAATATATATATATCCTGACTTGAACTTGTTCCATAAAGCTTGTTCTATATATATATATCCTGCCCTGAACTTGTTCCTGTACCTGACCTGACCCTGAAGATTAGAGACTTGCATGGTCACAGGACAACTTGGAAACAAGGTTTTAGTTCCGCAGACGGTCGCTGGGGCACTGGCACCGATCTGATCCGGATGGAACTCCTGATAGTCGCCTGCTATAGGACGGAATACCATGGGACGTCCTGCTCTATGCATCGCACGATATTCCGTACTGAGACTAGACCGTCCATTATGGCGCCGTGCCAGTGACCTCCTGTTCATATAGATAAGTCATCCTCGCTTAGCGGCTACCCGCGTGCGAGTTACTGCATCGCATCAAGAATAACTGAACATCTGAACGATCTTGTTATAACAATACTCATGCATAAAGAGCACTTGATCATCGTATGCAACACACCTGATATTTCCTGTAACCCGTGCATCCAGTACGGGATCTTGCACTGAAATGCTTGTGTTTGCATATGCTTGCCCTGAATGCTTATACATGTTTCTGCTTGAATTAACTTGGTTTGCCTTGGACAGGGAAGGACAAATGGTAAGTTGGTAAGTCTCGCCGTGTTTTCTCTCATGTCGCACGGCGCACTGCCACACGGATTAGGCTATTCAAATCTTGCATGAAAGTGATCCTAGGCTCAACTAGAAAGACAACTTAATAGTTGGTGCACGAAACCTGTACTACGTGTTTGGATTTGTCGAGCGGGCGAGTAGCCTCCCCACCAGTGCATTCATGTACTGATAACCCACCAGATTGCTTGCAGGGTGCGGGAGAACCTCGTTCGGTGTGGATGCCTCCCTCGTGCGTGCCAAGGCGTAGAGTTTAACTCAGAAGCCTCAGAACGCTACGTCCGGAACTGAAGCACATATACAAGACATAATGTTGGAACATCGCCTCGCCCGAACATCGCCTGAATATTGCCTGAACATTCCTGTATATCATCCATAAATGTAGCCACTTGGCACGCTTTTATATTTCAGAGAGAGTGCTCGAGCGACTTGTAATCTCGGCTATACGCCGCCTATAACACTTGTTTCAATATGAATAAAAGAGCTTGCTTTACTCCAACTTGTGTTTCCGTGCTTCCGCTATATTGTCGACTCAGTGAACCTGTTACCGATCGCCTATGCGTTCATAATTTTGCTGTACTCGGACAATCTGTGCGACTCTATGGCTTAGAACTCTTACCGCCAGCCAGCGAACCACGGCCTTGCACGGGCGTAACTAACGCTCGTGCGGCATCACGTCCCCCGAAAGCTCGACTCGGGCCATTCGATTAGCTCCCCTTCCTCCCTCACGCCCGCGGGACGGACGCGGTAATTCGCGTCCGGCGCGTCGAGGCACGGTGATTCGTGCCCGGTTCGTTGGATCCCGGCCGCATGGGGCGGGTCAGGGCGGAGCGGCGGCCCTGGCGGGACCGGGGCGTGACAGATTGGTATCAGAGCCTGGCTTATACGCCTTTGAACTTCGTTTCTAATATCTCTCTGTTTTGAAAGCTCGTTCATGGGTTATATGCACACACTCTCTCAATGCCTCGATGGGATGTTCCAAACAATAAGTCTAAATACTTTCAAAGAGTTGCATTTGAATAGTATGATTGCTTGTATGAAATTGTGTTGCAAGGGCCTTTGTGCCATCCTGTGCTAGTCCTTATGGGATTAGATTCGTGTAGACTCTTGCATTATATGCAACCTGAGATGCCTATACATGTTTACCCAACTGGTTAGTACGAAAGCAAATATTGCCCGGACGGTTAGCTATGCACTCAGTCTTTCGGCTAAGTTGTGTAGAATATCGCGCACCAAGACCCTTTGGTGCAAGCCAGTTATAAACGAGATTTGGATATCGTTCAGGAATGATACAAGTCAGACTTAGAGCTGCAAATCGATAGACTTCATCGGATTTATTGCTTAGGCGAATCATGCTTGGTTATAGAAATAGCTCGAACGAAAATTCTTGTTGGAAGACAAAAATCAAATATAGTTGCTTGGATGACTATCAATCCCGAACATGTAAATGAGATTAGATTCTTATCGGGCGAGACTTGAGTATCGTGCTAGAAATTATGGAACGAGTTAGTGAGTAAGCTAACGATAATGCGAGCACCGATTAAGAACTTGATTGAATGACTCAATTTCGAGTGGTGGATGGATCAGTTAGAAACGTGCAAACGGATCCATAACCCGTACGATATTCAGACTGAACAATATTGAGAATAACTTGAATAAATGATAAGGCTTATATCGAATAGTAATTCTCGAAAATAGAAACCAATATCTTGGTTAAGGAAAAACTTGTTGGAAATTGGAGAATCGTGTGAGCGGTTTCGGATTAAGCAAACAAATTGTACGTGAATAAGTTATCGCTCGAACAAGTTAACCCGAGGGTGAATATTTGGCTCCGGAATATAAATTTGACTTGGTATCGATAATTTGAAGATAGCATGGATCGATACAAGCAAAGAAAATATTAGATTTCTGGAAATGATATAAGCGATAACAAATCTTGCTTGGAGTTTGGAAGAACGAACTACAATCACTGCATAAACGGATTTGACTTGGTGGATTACAGTTTGATGGAATTAAAAGGTTAAAGGATAAGACGATCTGGGAATGCAAGTGATTGAAAATGTTTTAATGGATTAGTTAGCCTAGAACCTGGAGTAAATCATGTTGGATGGTTTGTGAACGAATACGTGAATCAGGTTGAACCACTTGGAGAAATAATCTAAGGTTTAGAATTGAATCTTGGCTTGGTGGACTAGGCTTGGAATGGATATGATTCTATCAATTGAAGGATAGAATAGGCGAACCACTAGGCTTGTCCTGCAACTTGGATATATTTTGGATTTTATCGAACGGACTCGTCCCCCGGGAAAACGAACGTGTTAATGAGAGTAGGTAAACCTGTGCTCGACGTTTAGAAATCTCAGTGAACGAGCTTGGGTAGAATACCCCCTGTGAATGGACAATGGTTTGACCCTAGGAATTAGGGCGAGCATCGTGCGACAAATTTGTACGATGAATCGCAATATGCTTGAACCTGTACCTATGACCTTGTGAGCTAACCTAGTAATTAGGCAGACGACCCTGTGCCGAGGGAATGAGCCTGTGCTACCGACTTTACCATATTGCTTGTATAAAGCATCACAACTGGGGCAGCAAGACTTAGGGTTAGACTTGGGGCACGATAACGTATGCTAACTTGACCCGAATGGATGGACGCTAGTCGGTATCAGATTGATAGTGTTTAACGATAGTCCAAATACTTGGTTGATATGGAAACCAGATTTGATTGACTCTGTTGGAAGTATCCTGGTGATTTATATGGATTGGATTGAACCCTTGAAATTTTTGCAAGTAGCTTGTCCGATTTCACTATCCCTAAGTTTGGTTGACTGCATGTGTTTGAGGGACGCTTCGAATATGTGCACGATCCAAGACTTAAGAAATGTGAAACTCGAGTGCTAAGACTTCGCTATCGCTAAGTTGGTTGACATGCATGTGTTTGAGGGACGCTTCGAATATGTGCACGATCCAGACATGTGATATGCTGATCTCAAAAAGCTAGTGCAAGTAAAAATCCTCCTGAACAAGCATAACGACTTGTATAAGTTTGCCTCGGCCTTAGACCACTATCCAAGATCGATTGAAACGTGCCTCGTGTTAAGAAACTTGTCCCGCGCCAAGGCGCAAATTATACTGACTCAGTATACCCTTGACACGACGTAAGCATCGAGTAGGGGATTTTGTGTTCCAATGGATCTAGTGGTATCGATAGCTACGCTTGGGCTAGATTTGAAATTCGATAGTATGGCTTGCCCTCAGGAAGTCTCAAGGACGAGACTTTTCTGAGTGGTGGATAATGTAATGCCCCGTTCCGCTCAAGCGGACTGCCGATTCAAACGGCAAAGTGCAAACGTCCCGACCTGCCTCCTTCAGCGAGGCAACTCATTTGAGGCAAGGATATCCAGACTTGGTCCCTACAGGAGTTCGGCTTAGGATTTTCGAGGCTCGCTTGCAGTATCACTCGACCGAGGCAGATCATCGCTAAGGTGGGTGGCTACGGTGAACTTGTCTTTGCTTAGCCAGCACACATAAAATCTGGAATATTCATGCTAGTCGCTAGGTGAATCACCCCCTGCATGCTAATAAATCCAACGCACCTAGCTAAGGAAATAATCCCAACTTGTACTGCTTGTCGCTAGAACATGGAAATAAAATATTGCTTATATGTTCAGACCCTCGCATGTTACCTATGCCTCGTGCAACTGGACCCGCTATGCCTCGAATAGAATGACACAAACGTATATTCAGAAGTGCACTGTTCACTCCCTAATACTGCATAACCCTAGATAACTTCGCTCGGAAAGGCCCCAGTATGGTTTCGCTCGGCTTATCTTCGGGCCCGAGCGAACTTGAATGCTTAAGTTATACAAGTGCATGCTTTCCTGCTTTTATGTATTGCCTAGTTTCAATGCTTGCTGCATAAATATGCCCCGACCGTGAAATACTCTGCTTGTCATGCATTCATTTAGATTCTCCTCGGAAGACTACCTGATAGTCGTTCCGTGCATGAATAAACCTGAATGTACTTGGGACCGTTAGGTCGCTAAGGCAATTCCCGAACCAGGGAACTTGCACAAATCCTGTGATCCAAAAATCCCTGCTCGTTGAGCAATACTGTCCTGTACTGAATCAAATGGCTCGTGGAGCCGATACTCTACATTTAAGAGTAATCCTGACCCTGCCTCAACAAGTTACAAATATATATATATCCTGACTTGAACTTGTTCCATGAAGCTTGTTCTATATATATATATCCTGCCCTGAACTTGTTCCTGTACCTGACCTGATCCTGAAGATTAGAGACTTGTATGGTCACAGGACAACTTGGAAACAAGGTTTTAGTTCCGCAGACGCTCGCTAGGGCACTGGCACCGATCTGATCCGGACGGAACTCCTGATAGTCGCCTGCTATAGGACGGAATGCCACGGGACGTCCTGCTCTATGCGTCGCACGACATTCCGTACTGAGACTAGACCGTCCATTATGGCGCCGTGCCAGTGACCTCCTGTTCATATAGATAAGTCATCCTCGCTTAGCGGCTACCCGTGTGCGAGTTACTGCATCGCCTCAAGAATAACTGAACACCTGAACGATCTTGTTATAACAACACTCATGCATAAAGAGCACTTGATCATCATATGCAACACACCTGATATTTCCTGTAACCCGTGCATCCAGTACGGGATCTCGCACTGAAACGCTTGTGTTTGCATATGCTTGCCCTGAATGCTTATACATGTTTCTGCTTGAATTAACTTGGTTTGCCTTGGACAGGGAAGGACAAATGGTAAGTTGGTAAGTCTCGCCGTGTTTCCTCTCATGTCGCACGGTGCACTGCCACACTGATTAGGCTATTCAAATCTTGCATGAAAGTGATCCTAGGCTCAACTAGAAAGACAACTTAATAGTTGGTGCACGAAACCTGTACTACGTGTTTGGATTTGTCGAGCGGGCGAGTAGCCTCCCCACCAGTGCATTCATGTACTGATAACCCACCAGATTGCTTGCAGGGTGCGGGAGAACCTCGTTCGGTGTGGATGCCTCCCTCGTGCGTGCCAAGGCGTGGAGTTCAACTCAGAAGCCTCAGAACGCTACGTCCGGAACTGAAGCACATATACAAGACATAATGTTGGAACATCGCCTCGCCCGAACATCGCCTGAACATCGCCTGAACATTCCTGTATATCATCCATAAATGTAGCCACTTGGCACGCTTTTATGTTTCAGAGAGAGTGCTCGAGCGACTTGTAATCTCGGCTATAAGCCGCCTGTAACACTTGTTTCAATATGAATAAAAGAGCTTGCTTTACTCCAACTTGTGTTTCCGTGCTTCCGCTATATTGTCGACTCAGTGAACCTGTTACCGATCGCCTATGCGTTCATAATTTCGCTGCACTCGGACAATCTGTGCGACTCTGTGGCTTAAAACTCTTAGCGCCAGCCAGCGAACCACGGCCTTGCACGGGCGTAACTAACGCTCGTGCGGCATCACGTCCCCCGAAAGCTCGACTCGGGCCATTCGATTAGCTCTCCTTCCTCCCTCGCGCCCGCGGGACGGACGCGGTAATTCGCGTCCGGCGCGCCGAGGCACGGTGATTCGTGCCCGGTTCGTTGGATCCCGGCCGCACGGGGCGGGGCAGGGCGGAGCGGCGGCCCTGGCGGGACCGGGGCGTGACATCAAGCCCCTCCCCCTCTTGCACACACAATCTTATACATATATATATATACATGGCTATATACATATACATATATGGATATGTCTCTCTCTCTCTATATATATATATATACATAGATATACACTCAAGTGAACTTCCCTAATCTTATACAAATATATATATATAATCATGCACATACATATATATGTTTCAACTTACATATATACATATAGGTAGATACATCACAACCTCTCATACATACTTATAGATATAGTAACATCAAACACATAATATATATATACAACATATATGTATACCTATACATAACTTATTCAAATAGTTATTATATATAGATGTATAACCACACACACACACACACACACACACACACACACACACATATATATATATATATATATATATATATATATATATATATATATATATATATATATAAACACATATGTATGTAGATACTAATGCACTAGTACATATAACTATATATATATATATATATATATATATATATATATATATATATATATATATATATATATATATATATATATATATATATACATAACAATATATATATATATATATATATATATATATTTATATATACACACACACACACACACACATTTGAATACATCTATTACAATAGCTAAGAACAATAGAAATTGGATCTAGAATGTAACACAATAACACGTGGAGTGCATCTCACCCGTATCACACTAGATCTATGATATGCTTGCGACATGAGTCCACCACACAACCAAACGTACTCCGAAGGACACGAGTAAGTCTAAAATACCAATTATGAATAATACGAAGAGTCAAACACACATATACGTGTCCGTGTCAAAATATGACATGCACAAAGTTTTGTGACGGAGGAAAAACTCCCAAATCAACACGTATCACCAAATTATTGGGATACGACCTACACATATCCAATTGTGGACACGACACTAGCCACAAGTAAGCAAACACATGCCAATTTGATCTACATGACCAATTGATAAACACAACATGTGTCAATCTCAAAATTCCCCCAAAATTGATACAAAAAGCACCATAACTTTCTACATAGGCCTCCTATGAACTAAATTCTAAATCCTATGGGTAGCCTATACATATGGGTTAGTTTCTCATAGTTAAATCTTAGATTTAGAACCTAATTAAAGAAGAAAATTGAATTATACCTATTGGGAGATGGATTCCCAATGCAACCTCCAAATTTGATGAAATTTGCCTTCAACTTGTAGATCCTTGCTCCTCTTTGTAGATCCTTGCTTTCTCCTTCTAGATCCTTGCTCTACTAGCCTCCAATGGTAATTTGGAAAGGAATTGGGATAAAATTTGGTAGGAAATTGATGTAGGAATGAAGGAATTTGGTTGAGAAAATTTTAGATCTAGTTTTGAAATAAAAAGAGGAGAGAGAAACTTTCCTCCCTCTTTATAATGGCATGCCCCCCTTGCCCCTTTCTCAAGCTACTATGTAATATCCATTATACCCCTTGGGGTCTCTCATGAAGAAATAATTAAGGAGGGAAGGTTCTAGTCTAATGGTTTTAATTAAACTAATCATCCTCCTAATGAATGGGCTTCAAGTTGGGCTCAAATCTAATACTTTAATAAATGTTGGTCCGTGAGTCTAAACTAAACTAGTTATGTCTACTAACACAAGTCCAAAATATTAAACCAACATGTAATAATAATTAAATAATATAATAAATAATTATACAACATGCATAATATTTTCTTTATTATAAAATTACCAAAATATCCTTCTCTAGAAAATATTGTAGTGACAAGTCTACCCTCCTTAAAATAATTTCGTCTTCGAAATTCAAAGACAAAAACTGACCGCAGAAAATAACAGAATAGAAAAAAAACAGAGCATAACTAGGAAAGAACATACCTCAAGACACAAACAAATATGGATAACACTCTCGCATTTCATCTTCTCTCTCCCAAGTAGACTCCACCGGATAGTTATGCCTCCATGCGACGCATACCAAGGGAAGATTCTGGTTTCTCAACACCTTCTCTCTCTGATCTAGAATCTCAACTAGCTGCTCTAGATAGCTAAGAGTAGGGCCCACCTCTATCTCCGAGTGATCTAACACGTGACTAGGATCCACCACGTACTATCTTAACTGCGACACGTGAAACACTTTGTGCACTCCCTCCAATGCAGGTGGCAAGTCTAGTCTATAAGCAACTATATTGACCCTCTCTAGAATAGTGAAAGGTCCGATGAATCGTGGACTAAGCTTCCCGTCTCTACCGAAATGAATCGTGCCTCATGTCAGAGAAATTCTCAGAAATACCAAACCACCCACCTAAAACAAAAAATAACCTCAAGAACTTTAACAATAACAAACAACCAATATCAAGCACAAAACAAAAATCTAAAACTATACCTCACACCAAAGGTCTCTGATGGTTATTGGCCCAATGCTGCAGTCTGCCCTGCGCCACTCGAAGTCTGTCTCTGATCAGCTTAACCTTCTCCGCTGCATCCACAATCATCTCTGGCCTAATATAGTCCCATGACAAAGGAGTACGACATCTCAGACCGTATAGAGCCTAAAATGGTGACATCTCTATACTAGCCTGGTAGCTGTTGTTGTAAGCAAACTCTACCAAATGAAGATGGTCCTCCCAAGAACCCCCAAAATCTAGTACACAGGTGCGCAACATATCCTCGAGAGTCTGAATAGTCCTCTCTGACTGCCCATATGTCTGGGGGTGATATGCAGTACTGAACTTGAGCTAGGTGCCCAAACTCGTCTGCAAACTCCTCCAAAAATGATAATTAAAATGACTATCTCGATCCGAGACTATGCTGACGGGAACTCCATGTATCCTGACGATCTCCCTTACATACATCTCTGGCAGCTTCTTCGTAGACAAACCCACCTTGAAAGGAAAAAAGTGGGTCGACTTGGTCAACCTGTCAATGATGACCCAAATTGCGTCTTTCCCTCTTGGAGATCGTGGAAGTCTGGACACAAAATCCATAGTAATGTGCCCCCACTTCCACTCTGGAATGGGTAATGGCTGAAGTAAACCTTCTGGCCTCTGCCTCTTAGCTTTCACCTGCTGGCATACTAAGCATCAGGATACAAACTGTGCCACTTCCCTCTTCATGCCATACCGCCATACATTCTCTCGCATATCCCGATACATCTTGATGGCACCTGGATGTATGGAATACTGAGAGCGATGTGCTTCCTACAATACCTCCTCACGCAGCTCCCCAATAGGCACACACAATCTAGCACCATGTCGTAAAGAACCATCCTCATCAATGGTGAAATCATCCTCCAATCCTGCTCTCACCTTATCTCTGATGCTCCTCAGAGATACATCCTCATTTTGGGCTACCTTGATCCTGTCTATCAACTCTGAGTGTATCTTCAATCCCCACATCTACATAGTAAACCCAGGAACTATCACCTCAATGCATAATCTCTTAATGTACTCCAATAAATATCGATCCTGCGTTAAGAATATAGCTACCGGATACCTGCTCAAGGCATCGATAACTACATTAGCTTTCCCAGGATGATACTGCAAAGATATATCAAAATCCTTCATCAGTTCCAACCACCGATGCTGTCTCATGTTCAACTCCTTCTGCATGAAAACGTACTTCAAGCTCTTGTGGTCTGTGAAGATCTCCATACGCTCTCCGTATAAATAGTATTTCCATAATTTCAGGGCAAAGATGACTGCTGCCAACTCCAAATCATGGGTAGGATAGTTCTTCCCATGAGGACGCAATTGCCTGGATGTATAGGCAATTACTTTTCCATTCTGCTGAAGAACACAACCCAAACCATTCCCGATGCTTTACTATAAATAGTAAAACCTCCAGACCCTGATGGCAACGTCAAAATAGGAGCAGACGTCAGCCTCTTCTTCAATTCCTCAAAAGGAATCTGGCAGTCCTTCGTCCAAACAAACTATACATCCTTCATGGTGAGTCTGGTTATCGGCTCGACAATCCTCAAAAAATCTTGCATAAACTTCCTGTAGTAGCCTGCGAATCCCAAGAAACTCCTAATCTCTGCTACCAAACTCGGGGTCTTCCAAGACTCCAGTACTGCGATCTTCTTCAGATCCACTGAAATTCTATCATCAGTTGCAACATGTCCAAAGAACTCTATCTTGTCCAGAAAGAACTCACACTTGGACAGCTTTCCATACGGCTTCTCCATCCTCAACACATCCAACATAATCCGCAAATGCTCCTCGTGCTCCTCCGGTGTCTTCGAATATATGATTATGTCATCGATGAACACCACGACGAACTTGTCAACGAACTGATGGAACACCTTGTTCATCAAATTCATAAATAACGTCGGGGCATTAGTCAACCCAAACGGAATTACCATAAACTCATACTAACCATACCGAGTTCTAAAAGCAGTCTTCGGTATGTCCACCGGCTTTACTTTTACCTGGTGGTAGCCTGATCTCAAGTCTATCTTAGAAAATACCTTGGCACCACTCAACTGATCGAACATGTCATCAATCCCTGATAAAGGGTATTTATTCTTGATAGTGAGATTGTAACCTCCGATTTCCAATTTCCAAAATAATTAGATTTTTAATTATTTTAAAATATCAAGTGTTATAAAATATTTCTCCTTGAAAATTTTATTTGATTTTGAACGATGGTTGATTGTAGAAGGTAGTTTAAAAATCCTTTATAAAAATCCTTTTTCCTAAGTGACGATGTAGTACAAAATAAATAAATAATAATAATATATATATTCCTCTAGTTTCAAATTTTTATTGGCTTGAAATCATAAAATTATTTATTGGATAAAATTAATTAAAGGAATAGTTGTTTCTTCAAAATAATTTTTATAACTAATGGAATGGTAAATAAATAAATTACGTAGCTTTCCTAAAATATTTTCCGAAATTATAATCTCTTCTTTTTAATTTTTTCAAATTTCTATTTCCTATTAACTAGCCAGCACACCCTCATTTTTCCCACATGAGAAACCCTTTTATATTTAATTCTGGGCCATTCATTATTGGGCCAACCCGTAACCCTTTATCCCACACCATCTCCCCTATTTAAGTCCCTCATCACACCTCCCTAGAAACCCTAGCTAGCCTTCACAAATCCCCATAAAGCCAAAGCCACCACCATTTTTGTGTGCGCGTGTCCGTGTGTCCAGCATCACCGTGTCAGCCGTGATGGCCTCGGGTCCGACCCCGGGTGTCCCACCGTATCCATTCATTTCCTGTGTCCAGATTTACAGTTTACAACCAGCTTTCCGTGTCCGATACACCCGGACACGCCCACAGTACATCAGATTTCTGTGTCCTGCCCCGGACACGTCCCCCACACAACACCACCCTCGTGTCCAACCCGGACACGTATACAACACCATCCCCGTGTCCGGCAGACCCGGGCACGACCCCCTGACACCCAGAACCCTAACCCTAGATCGAGCCGCCGTCGCCGCTGAAGCCGGTGGTCGCCGCTGGAACGAAGCCGCTGTCGCCACCGCGTCGAGCCCTCGTCGACGCCGCCACCGCGTCGAGCTCGGAGATCCGCCTCGGATCTCCTCAGATCCGTCGATCGACAGAGCGCCGCGCCGTCGAACTCAGCCGACCGCCTACTCGGGACGAGAGCGTCGCCGTCTCCTCGAACAGAGCGCCCGCCGCTCTCGAGTCCCACGCCGCCGCAGATCTGCCGAAGACGCCGCCGCGGATCCCCTCCTCGCCGAGTTCGAGCAGCCCGCCACCGCCTCGCGTCGAGCTGTGGCCGCTTCCCCTCAACGTCGACCGCCCTGCCCGGCGGACCTCATCCGCCGACGCCGGTAGACCCAAACTGTGAGCCCCCTTCCCTGTTTCCTTTTCCTTTCGATTTCTCAGAGGGGGAGTGAGTTTAAATGGTTTAATTATATAATTAATTAGTTAATTAATATTTAATTAGTTTAGTTAAGTATGATTAATTAGTTAATTAATTAATTATAGTTAGTTTAGTTAATGATTTGATTAGTTAATAATTAATAAACAGTAATTAGTTATTAATCAGGAATTTATTTATTAACCAGTTAGTAAATATTAATTAATTAGTTTGGTATTTTCTTATAATTAGTTTAGTTAATTTGTAATTGATGTAGTAAATAAATATAATTGGTTTAGTATATGTAATTAGCTAATTTTATGTAATTAGTTTATTTAGTTATAATTAAAAGGTTTTTGATTATGTTAAATATAATAAATCTTGGGTTTATATTATTATTAAAAATATAGTTCCGATAATAAAATGAGTTCAAAATTAGTTTATATGGATCGGTGACCGATTTTACCATAAATGAAAATGTATTGGCTTTTACGTAAATTCTAGATTTTTATAAATAAGCCTTTAAATTGTAATTTTGTTCAAAAGGGAAGTTTTAACAATTATTGTTCAAAATGATTTCCAAATGATTTTTTCATAAATTAAGGAGTTACCTTGATTTCGAACAATCGACCCTTTTCTCTTATTAGCTAACTTGTAAATCTTAACCTTAGCTAAACCCCGGTAAATTTCTCTATGTATTGAGGACTCGGTATCCTTATCTCGATTTTCGTGCCGAGCTCCGATCGTGGACTTCCTTATGTAGTTTCTAGCTAATTGGACTGCTCCGGACCCATTGGAACTAACTGCTACTTCATTTGGGATCACCTTGAGAAGTGTGGCATTATGTACATTCTTTGATTTGCTAATATACATATATAAGAATATTTGATTGATATATAAATATACAAATATGTATTTTGGTATAAAAAAATATATATTTATAAACATCTATTAGTATATATACACAAATATGTATTTTGTACAAATACTAAGAGACACTTATATATATATTATATACGTTTTTTGGTATATACTTGGAGTGTAAATGTGTATGATATACGTGTCTATACTAGATGACCCTAGTTGACTAGTGCCCTGCCTGACCTGGCCCTGAGACCAGTATTTTTGACTGTGTTAGTGTAGCATCTGATGCAAATGTGGTTTTGCTTGTGTTATGTTTATAGGACTGTTGGTTTACCCAGGGGATACTCTGGAACAGGACATTGGTTTTACCAGCTAAGGACCCAAGGCGAGTACATTCTCTGATTAGTTTCTAATTTATGATATCTCCTATGTTCACTGTATCTAGTGTAAATATCCATGTTCTTGGCACATTGGTTACACGGATTGGTATACACGGATCTCGTCATGAGATGTTATTCCTTATTCATGGTGTAGCTTGTACAAGACTTGTTTCCTTGATATCTTGTGCATGTACAGACACTGATTCTCGGGGAGATTTGCTACCTTCCTAGGGAATCCCGTGCCATAGCGTACCATGATTGGATCTACTATACCAGTCGGGGGGGTTTGGGGAGTACTTTAGTGTAGATATGTGATCATACCCAACTTTATATGCACCATAGCTTACCCCACATCTCACGTCGGGTGCGGCCTGACTATTTACATGCTCCATAGCTGTTACGTGTGATTAGCCTGACCTCTACATGCATCATAGCTAACCAACGGTTAGCCTGACTTTATATGAACCATAGCTAATCACATGTAACCAGCCTGATCAAGTTCCCAAGCCGATCACATATTAAAGCTAGTACTCACACACTTAGTCATAGGATTCTTGCTCATTGACATATTGTTCTTTTCCTGCATTTACTTACAGTATTTTCAGTATTTCTCTCATTGTACATTTCTCGTACCTATACATGCATCTGGTATGTTTCCATCTAGAACTGCTACATAGTTTATGTCATTTATATAGAACTGCTATTTAGAGATGTACTTTGCTCCTTCCTGACTGGAAAATATTTTTCCAGACCGTGACCTTAGTAGACTGGTTTCCAACACACTTGGGGGATTGGATGTTACTGATTGCAGGTATGATTATGTTGGGCTTGTGTTGTATTCTTTTATTCCTTCAAATCCCTATAGTGCTGCAGTTGTGATTGAGTATGTTGTTAATATTTTTAGTATAATCCGAGTCTCCTTATGGAGTTGGATACTAGCGTGAGATTGTTTAGATAGCACTTGACCTAGACAGCGTTCTACCGCCGATGCTGCGGCGTAGGCTGGACGTACCCACGCTCTCGTGCCCCTAAATCGGGTGTGGGTCGTGACAAAGATTATTCATTGCCCTGTAATCAGTGAACATGAGCACTGATCCATCCTTCTTCGGTACAAATAATATCGGGGCTCCCCACGATGAAGAACTCGATCTGAAAAATCCCTTATCCTGCAATTTGTCCACCTACTTCTTTAACTCGACCAGCTCTCTATAGTTTACTCTATAGACATATTATAAAATTGGTTCTGCACCTGGCACCAAGTCTATAAAGAATTTAACATCTCAATCTGGCGGTAATACTGTAAATTCCTCAGGAAATACATCCAAGAACTCTGCTATCAACGGATGCGGCAACTCCTTGTTGTCACGCCCCGATCTCCCGTAAGCTAATCGGCCGTCCCCGTAAGGTGAGAATCACCGTGCCAGCGCTCTTGCGGAATGATCGCTAGACCTATCTGGGCGTGATGTCGCACGAGCGTAAGTCGCGTCCGTGCAAGGCCGTGGTTCATTATGGCGGTAAGAGGTTTAAGACATAAAGTCGCACAAATTATCCGAGTGCAGCAGAATTATAAACGCATAGGCGATTGGTAACAAGTTTACTGAGTCATTTATAGCGGAAGCATTGAATAACATAAGTATTAAAGTAAAGCAAACTCTTTATTGATATTAAACAAGTGTTACAGGCGGCGCTAGGCCGAGATTACAAGTCGCTCAAGTCTCTCTCTCTCTGAAAAAGTAAAAGCGTTCTAGGTGGCTATATTTGTAGAATAATATAGGCGATGTTCCAATATTATGTCTTGTATATGTGCTTCAGTTTCGGACGCAACGCTCCAAATGCTCCAGAGTGAACTCTACGCCTTAGCACGCACGAAGGAGGCATCCGCACCGAACGAGGTTCACCTACACCCAGTAAACAATCTGGTGGGTTATTCGTACATGAATGTAGTGGTGGGGAGGCTACTCGCCCGCTCGACAAATCCAAATACGTTCAATAAGTTTCGTGCACCATCTATTTAGTTGTCTTTCTAGTTTTGCCTTAGGATCAGTTTTATGGCAATGTTGAAAAGCCTAACTCGTGTGGCAGTGCACCGTATGATATAAGAGAAAACACGATGAGACTTACCAACTTATCATTTATTCTTCCCTGTCCAGGGCAAACCAAGTTAATTTACGCACGAGCATGTATATACATTCAGGGGCAATAGCATATACAAATACTGTGTTGTGAGCGAGATTACGCTTTGGGTGCACGAGTTACACGAAATATCGGATGGTGCAGAAGATATTGAAGTACTCCATATGTACAAGTTATCCTCAAGACTCGTTCAGGTATTTTTGATTTCCAGGCGTGATATAATAACTCGCATGCGGATAGCCGCTAAGCGAGGATGACTTATCTATATGAACATGAGTCGCTGGCATAGCCATAATAGAAAATAGTCGATGACGAGGATGGAATTCAACAAAAAGAATAAGGTGCGTTGCAAGCCATCCCATCTAGAATAGGAGACTAAACTAGAAGTTCCATCTAGATCGGATCAGCCCCAGTGCCCCGGTGACTGTTCGTGGAACTGTACCTTGTTAAAATAAGTTATCCGCGACATGAAATTATTGGTCTTCCAATTTCATGAGATACACGAGAACACGAGATGTTTGATCCTTGATTCTTGCTTTAAACGAGTATTGCTCTACGAGCTATGTTACTTGATTTAGCTTGACATGATTCTCGTTCAGTGAACAACTTGCCTTGATGCATTCCCCTGGTTCGGGGACTACCTTGGCGACCTAACGGTACCGTATACTTTCAGGTTCATACTTGCACGGATCGACTATTAGATAGTCTTCCGAGGAGAACTATATGAATGCATGACATGCTCAGTGTTAGACGGTCTTCGCATAGTTTATTGGACAAGCATTAAAATAAGGCAGTATTTCAAGTTAACATATAAGCAGGCAAGCATTGCACTCATAAGAAAAGTTCAGCATTCACATTGGCTCGGGCCCGAGGGTAAGCCGAGAGGTAAAACCGTAAAGGGACTTACCGAGCGACATGATCTAGGGTCGTGCAGTGTAGCAAGTAAAGCAGTGTACTCCGAAGAATACATACATATCATTTTACCCGAGGCATAGCGGGGTTTAGTTGCACCAAAAAAAGGTAACACGCGAGGGTCTGATTATAAGTAATATTTTATTTCCATGTTCTAACACAAGCAATATAATTTAGGATTATTCCCTCAGCTAGGTGCATTTTATTCTTATTAGCATGTAAGAGGTGATTCACCTAGCGACTAGCATGAAACATCCATATTTTAAGTGTGCTGGCTAAGCAAAGACAAGTTCATCGTAGCTAACCACCTTAGCGATGATTCACCTCGGTCGAGCGATACTCCAAGCGAGCCTCTGAAAGCCTAAGCCGGAACTCCTGAAAGGCCAAGTATTGAAATTCTCTTATCTCAAACGAGCCTTCTCGCTGAAGCAAAGCGGGTCAAAACATTGCACTTTTGTCATTTGAATCGGCAGTCCGCTTGAGCGGAACGGGTCATTGCATTATACATCACTCAAAAAAAGTCTCGTCCTTGAGACTTGTCACTGCCATATTTTCTAGGAAAGGGTATTTTAGTAATTTCATAATTAATTAAATATTGTGCATGATAATAATTATTTTTTGTATTATTTAATTATTTTTAGATGTTATTTATTTATTTTGGACTTGTGTTAGTGGACCTAACTAGTTTAGTTTAGACTCATGGATCAACATGTATTAATTATTAGATTTGAGCCCAATTAGAAAGCCCATTGATTAGGAGACGAATTAAAATTAATTAAACCATTAGACTACAAGCTTTCCCCCTTAATTATTTCTTCTTGAGAGGCTCCAAGGGGTATAATGGACATTACATGGTAGCTTGAGGAAGGGGTAGAGGGGGCTGGCCTATTAAAGTGGGGGGAATTAATTTCTCTCTCCTCTTTTCATTTCAAAACTAGATCTAAAATTTTTCTCAACCAAATTCCTTCATTCCCACTTCATTTTCCTACCAAATTTCATCCCAATTCCTTCCCAAATCACCATTGGAGACTAGTAGAGCAAGAATCTAGAAGAAGGAAGCAAGGATCTACAAAGAGGAGCAAGAATCTATAAGTTGGAGGCTAATTTTATCATATTTGGAGGTTTTATTAGAAATCCATCTCCCAATAGGTACAATTTAGTTTTTCTCCCTTAAATTAGGTTCTAAATCTCAGATTTAACCATAAAAAATTAACCCATATGCATAGGCTACCCATAGGATTTGGTTTGGTGTTCACAGGAGGCCTATTGGGAAAGTTATGGTACTTTTTGTGTCAATTTTGGGAGAATTCCGAAATTGACATTTGTTGTATATGTCAATTGGTCCTATAGATCAATTTGGCATATGCTTGTGTGTTTGGGGCAAGTATCTTGTCCACAATTGGGTATGTATAGGTCGTATCCTAGCAATTTGGTGATACGTGTTGATTTGGGGGTTTTTTTCGACAGGGACTTTGAACATGTTATATTTTGACACGGACACGTAGAATTGTATTTGACTCTTCGTATTATTCATAAATAATATATATGACTTGTTTGTATCCTTCGGGATACGTTTGAATATGTGGTGGACTCGTGTCGCATGCGTATCCTAAATCTAGTGGGATACGAAGTAATACGTTCCATGTGTGGGCAATTAATTGTTGATCTAATTCATTTGTGTTCCTATTTCATGGAGAAGTATAATTATACATGTATATATATATATATATATATATATATATATATATATATATATATATATATATATATATATATATATATATAATGTTGTGTGTATATATTAATGTAATATTGAGTCTTAGATCTATGTATCTATGTATATTCTATATGTGTATATATTGTATGTAACTATTCTTCTATATGTATATATATATATATATATATATATATATATATATATATATATATATATATATAGATATGTATATGTTAATAGATAATTAGATGTGTTTATAATCATATAATATATGTTTTATTTGGTGTATATATTTATATTTACGTATGTTGTTATAAACATATTACTATGTATATGTGTGTATGATACTATATGGTATTTTGTACCTATTACTATGTATGGGTGTATGTATAGTTATTAGTAGTATTATATGCATATTGTATAGATATTATGTGGGTAATATATATATATATATATATATATATATATATATATATATATATATATATATATATGACAGCGGGCAGGAGCGTCGCGACAACAGCAGCAATGCCAACAGCACAGCAGCATCCGCAAGGGCAACAGGGACAACAAGTGTCACACCCCAGTCCCAAAATACGTAGGACTAGGAAACGTAAGCATGCTAGCCGCATGTATATGGCAATTCCAATATATGGAAATTATAACCCATGCGTTTGCTGTGTCATGAACAATAATTCATAAGTGGTAAAACTATCACATGTCACAGTTTATAATCTAATCTCATCCACAGAAATCAAATGAATAGCCAATAACTATGTAACTAGATCACAATATGAAGTATCTCCAGATGATAGTCGGATGAAAACAAATCCACTGCCGAACTAGAATATAAAATAAAAAAATAATGTACAACAACTAATAATCACGAGGCTCGAAAAGAAGACCTCCTCGAAATATAAGTAGCAAGTCTGGATCTGCGCTCCTGTGAATACTCATGAACATCTACACCTGGAAAGGGACCAGGTCCTCAGAGGAATATATCAAGATATATAGAAGCATCCCATAAAGTAAATACTGAATAAATAAAGAGGTACGCTAACCATCTAAGTGAATGCAATTTGAGGACAACTTTGAGTGTATGGAAAAGTGTAGGCTAGACATATGCTGACATAATTCACCAATCGTGACAATTGGCTAGTATATGCCACATATTCCCCCATACAAGGGCGCCCTTTAATATAATAACGTTCATCTTCGAAGAGCATGGCATCTGTATAGTATATCGTCCAAATCGCTCTGAAGAACGTGGCATCAGTGTAGTATATCGTCCATATCGCTCTGAAGAATATGGCATCAGTGTAGTATATATCGTCCATATCACTCCGTCGAGTGTGGAATCAGTGTAAAGAAAGTGGGTGTCCCATACGCCTACTAGTCGTCCTCCCCGCCCAATGATCTATGTATATTGTATCCACAATACGTTATAGCTACTACACCAAGACGGAGTGCAAGTATTGGTGCCGTAACTCTGGCTCATAGTCTATCGTTAGAACAATAGTCTAACCTTACAACCAAACAAGGACAAGGATTGGACCTTCGTACTACAATAGTCTATGCTTTGCCTACTAATAACTGCTAAGTCTTCTAACATGCATCACTATTAGCAGTTATACCCTATCCGTCGCACGACCTACACGTACAGGTGGCCAACCGCATACGCAAGTCTGTGCCCTACATGAGACTCATAACATGTGTAAAAATTGTGTCAAGGCCTGGGGAGTCATACCGATAACTCCACAACTTTAGGTGGGTCTACTAGACACTAGGTCAGACACATGTCCTAACGTCAACGCCTTCGTTGACTGCACCCGAGTCTCTCTCGGACGCGCACAGTTTATATAATCTAAAATACTAAATATGCAACTAAAATAATAATTGAATTTAAATAGTACAACAAGGCAAAGTATACTTGCCTGGCAGGAAAACTGCGTAGTATCCATAACCTGCTCCTGAAGTCACGCAGAACAATCCAGTATCCTCGTGGTACGCGTACGAGAATGACGGTGACGACGATGATGGTAAACGATGATGATGACGATGATAATGGCAACGATGTGGATGACAATGACGAAGTTAACGATGATGATGACGATGATGGCAATAATGATGATGACGACGATGATGACGGAGGTGGTGATGACGATGTTGACGATGATGAGGGTTACGATGGGGTGATGTGGATGATGTTAATGGTGATGGTGTTTATAATAGCAATGGTGGTGGTGATGAGGTCATTACTATTCTGGCCAGGGAGTCCAGCAAGGAGGAGGAGTAGGAGGATAGAAAACAGGGAAGAGTTTGACGAGGTCCGATGGTGTTGCTGGTGGCAAGGTGGACGAAGGAAGATGGAGGTCGAGGGGGAGTTCGACGGGGGATGGTCAGAGTTGGGGATATGTGGTGGTCGAGGGTGGTAATGGTGGTGGTCGTGCTGGTGTTGTTGTTGTCGAGGACAACGGAGGGGTGGTTCAGCATAGGAATGGAGAGGTGCAGGCGGCTCTGGTGGTCCAGCGGGTTGCAGAGGGAGGCCGGGTTCGACGTGGGGGCTTCAACGGGTTATGCTGGTGCTGGGAGGATCCCGACGGGATGTAGCCGCTGTCGAGTTGGTCGTAGTCCAGGCGATGGAGAGTCGGGTCGATGCTCGTCGGGTGGACGTGGACGAGGACAGTGGTCGAGATAAGGAGGAGGTGCAGTCGAGGTCGAAAAGGGGTACTCCGGCGGGACTGCTCCATTGCTCAGGCGGTGGAGACTGCTCGGTGCTGTGCAGTCGGGGTCGGGGCCGGCTCCAGACAGGTCGGGTCGAGTCGTCGATGTGAGAAGTCCAGCAAGTTAAGGGCAGCAGCCGGTGGTGCTCTGGTAGGGTCGGCTTGGGGAGGAAGAAGGTGAACAGGAGATGGGAATAGGTATTCGGCTGAATTTTAGTTTGGGTTTAGGTTTTGGGAAAAATAAAGGAAAATGAGGTATTTATACATGTAGGATTTTTAGGTGTTTGACCTAAAAGTTTGGGCTTGGTCAACCCTCCTTGTGGTTGGGCCTTACCTCACATGGGGGTGTTTGGAGGGCCATAATTGTATTGTTTAAATGCAAGGATAGGTTTAAAATAAAGGGGGCGATGTTACGCGTTGCACATTCCAAAAATGATGGAAAAATTCCTATGAAGGAGAAAGTTGGATTTCTTCATGTATTGTCCAATGGTGTAGACACCTCACTGCACTTTTGCATAAAAGTGCCCACCAATTAAAAAATTGCACAAAGATGGAAATTGGATTTAAATTAATTAAAATTTCTGCGCAAGGTGTTTTGGAATTAATTAGAAGTACATGGGAATAAAATTAGGTGGGACACAAGTATCATGGACTTATAGGGCTCAGAGTAAAATATTGTCATAATTTAGGTTGAACGAAACGGGTCAAGATTGTGTCTCCAATTTCGATTGGAACGCACAAGGATACAAAGTCGTATTTATATAGAATTAAGTACAAACGTCCACGATGAATATTATGCGACTAAAATATAGCACAAGAGAGCATAATTATAAGTTACACAAAGGTCAAAATGGAAGGCGGGCACGACCAGGACAAGGTTGTGAAATTTATAGGAAGGCAATGGCTAGTGAGGTGCTCCAATTATCGAAGCAACGGTAAGGTGCACTAGGTGATATAAATATTGTATAATTAGATAAAAGCCATGTCCTATTTCCAATTGGATACAAACTAGCCCTAGTTTCTCTATCTAAGCCAAGTAGGCCTAATTTTGGGTGAGGGGATTTACAATCTACCCAACTTAAAACAATTTTGTCCTCTAAATTAAAATAAGGCATAGTTTGTTAATCCTTCACATTCATAAGGCAAGTCAACCGCAATCTCTTTGTGATAATTAAAATTTCAATCAATCCTTCGTAATCACTTCAAAATTAAGATAGTCACTGTTCAAATCAAAATTCAACCTATCGTAATCTCTTCTCACTTTTTCAAATCATCAACATCCATTTTTTTAAATTAAATCTATATAACATCTTCAAGAATTAAATAACGCGCATAAATTTTACACCACTATTTCCAACTATCATAATCTTCTTTAGAAAATAATTCTAATCACGTATTATTCCTATCTTCAACTTATGAATTTTTTTATACTCTTTGAATTTAAATTCAATTTACATCCTCAATATTTTAAATATGTACTCTAACAATCAAAAATTTAATTCTTAATTCAAATCATCAAATTTGGAATTCAATCCGTCGATGTTCATGTTTAGAGTTCTATTAATTTTTCTCAAGATTTAAATCGATGATTCAATCCTTCAATACTCTAAAATTAAATCTTGCTCAAATTATAATTATTTGGTCCGAAATATCAAGATTTCAAAAATTCATTAATTACCCATCCTCTAACTCTTTCTTCTAAAATTTCCCACATTTAAAATGACTTAATCTCTTAATCTACTCTTACTTGATCACATTCTCACAGAAATTCCTCTCAAGTTAACAATGCAACTTTTATCCAACTTAGAATTTACCAATCTATCGCATAAGGCTATACATTTAAGAAAGATATTACTCAAATTATTTACACATGTTATTCAATCCTCAAAATTTAATACCAAATATATCATATATGATATGCCCTTAATCAATTATAAAAGATAGTCACCTAGTATTATGATTGGTCTATAGGGTATATCTAGTACTCTGTTTATCAAACTTATACCAAGCACGTGATTTCGTCTTTCCGAAATAAGGAAAGACGGAAAACAATAATAAAGAGTCCAAGGGGAAGGTAATCGAATAGAAGTATGGGGATGAAGGCGTTTAAAGAATTCAAATAGTAATTGTCAAGGTAGCTGTGAATTGAAATCCTATTTGGTAAATTCCTATTCGCATGTTCATATCGAAACAGTTATGTAACCGATACGATATGCTCAGACATGTCTAGAGGCAAGTATATTCGTCTACTACTATATATCTCAATCTACGTAAAGTAGTCATGCAAAGAGCGAACCAAGCGCACTAAGGTTAGCTAGACCTTAATACACCGATTCTGATTTAGACAATGTATTAGTGTAGCACTCCAATAATAAATATGTCATGAACAAGCTCGATAAAGAATAAGCTTGCAAAACTAGGCTATAATAGCAGCATAAGTCAAGGTAGTACAACAACTATAAGTACGCTAGATTATGATGAGAGAAATTACAAAATAATTCAAGTTCACAAAGAAGATGAGACTCTACAATATTTACAGTTGTCGTACTAACTCTTGTCTAAGTCGCTAGTCGACCAAATATGGTATGGGCCTCTAAGTTCTATAGTCTGAATAAACACTATCGCTTTATGCTAGTATAAAGTTAATGTCATTCAGTTATACTTCAATAAAAGGTCAAGGAACTGTGTGATACTAGGTTGTGAGGCATACTATCCAACTTAAAATAATAAACTAATACTGTAATTGTCTTGGGGGGATCCTATAAAATAGTATTGTACTTGTAAATAAAGTAGAAACTATGGTTAGGGCATACGAGGGAAAGATCTTGGTACTGATTAGGGTATCCTATTGCATTATATAGGTAATAGTCATCTTAAGTCTTAATCATAGTGATTATAGAACAAAGGTGTCAATAGTAAGTATGGAAAAGTTACTATCCTCAAGTGAAAAGGGGATATAACTTGTATCGAGTTATGGATACAAATTACGTGATCTACAACTAGAGGGTAATCATCACAATCGAAATGAACAACTCAACTATCAGGTTCTAACTACAAGGCACATAATTTTAAAATTTAAGATTTATCAAACTATAATCCTACCACACTATATCTCCTTAACATAAAATAAAATTACTTGGCCTACAATCATAAGAGTTATGTGGCACGAGTTGAAAGATAAAGAAAAGAAGAACATAATTTAGTCGTCGCACAATTAGCGAACGTTAAGGTTGTAGAGGAATAAGATATGCAATTAAAATAGAGGGACTCTAGATAATATCATAGTTTCCTAAGGGGAAGGTGGTATGCTAATATCTGTTTTCGAGGTTTGATCGAGGAAAATGTTATATTCGTTGCTCTTGGCTTACTAAAGTACTGTCTGCAAGTATCAGGACAAGAAATTAATTTATAGTTCTATAATAATATCTCACTATAAAAGTTATGTTTTGGTCCTAATTTTCAACCTTGGATTTCTATTGGTCCCTCAATGCTAGGGTCATATAATATGGTTAAATTTATAACTCGCTCTAGTTGTATCTATACTACTCTCAAGTCATCCCTAATTATCAAGGGATAATGGTCAATCATTCTACAGGTAAGGGTTGCTAGGGTTCATTAGGTAGTCTAAACTTAATGGTGTGTCAATGCCCTAGCTGTATTCTTAATAAGAATGTTACCCTAATTATCATCCTATCAACATAGATTCCTATATTCTAGCAAGGGCTATACTCAAGGAACTATTATGGAAGCACATGAATCAAGCATGATGCAATTATTTAAGTAGAACAGACTGGAAGGAAGATAAGTCATAGTCAATTATGGATGAGATCCTATACTCTAATCCTAGGTGTAGGCTTGCTCGGTACAGTAACGTAACCGAGACAATATGATCTTGACCTGCATGGGCCACCACTAGAAATATGTCACGCCCCAGTCCCAAAATACGTAGAACTAGGACACGTAAGCATGCCAGCCGCATGTATATGGCAACTCCAATATATGGAAACCATAACCCATGCGTACGCTGTATCATGAACAATAATTCATAAGTGGTAAAACTATCACAAGTCACAGTTTATAATCTAATCTCATCCACATAAATCAAATGAATAGCCAATAACTATGTAACTAGATCACAATATGAAGTATCTTCAGATGATAGTCGAATGAAAATAAATCCACTGCCGAACTAGAATATAAAATAAACAAAATAATGTACTATAACTAATAATTATGAGGCTCGAAGAGAAGTCCTCCTCAAAATATAAGTAGCAAGTCTGGATCTGCGCTCCTGCGAATACTCATGAACATCTACACCTGGAAAGGGACCAGGTCCTCAGAGGGACATAACAAGATACATAGAAGCATGCCATAAAGTAAATACTGAATAAATAAAGGGGTGCGCTAACCATCTAAGTGAATGCAATTTGAGGACAACTTTGAGTGTGTGGGAGAGTGTAGGCTAGACATATGCTGACGTAATACACCAATCGTGACAACTGGTTAGTATATGCCATATATGCCCCCATACAAGGGCGCTCTGTAATATAATAACGTCCAGCTCCGAAGAGCATGGCATCTGTATTGTATATCGTCCATATCGCTCCGAAGAACGTGGCATCAATGTAGTATATCGTCCATATCGCTTCGAAGAATGTGGCATCAGTGTAGTATATATCGTCCATATCACTCCGTCGAGTGTGGCATCAGTGTAAAGGAAGTGGGTGTCACATACGCCTACTAGTCGTCCACCCCGTCCAATAATCTATGCATATTGTATCTACAATACGCTGTAGCTACTACACCGAGATGGAGTGCAAGTATCGGTGTTGTAACTCTGGCTCATAGTCTATCGTTAAAACAATAGTCCAACCTTACAACCAAACAAGGACAAGGATTGGACCTTCGTACTACAATAGTCTATGCTCCGCCTACTAATAACTGCTAAGTCTTCTAACATGCATCACTATTAGCAGTTATACCCTATCCATCGTACGACCTACACGTACAGGTGGCCAACCACATACGCAAGTTCGTTCCCTACATGAGACTCACAACACGTGTAAGAAATGTATCAAGGCATGGGGAGTCATACCGATAACTCCACAACTTTAGGTGGGTCTACTAGATACTAGGTCAGACACAAGTCCTAATGTCAACGCCTTCGTTGAGTACACCCGAGTCTCTCTCGGACGCGCACAGTTTATATAATCTAAAACAATAAACATGTAACTAAAATAATAACTGAATTTAAATAGTACAACAAGGCAAGTTATACTTGCCTGGCAGGAAAACTGCATAGTATCCATAATCTGCTCCTGAAGTCGCGTAGAACAATCCAGTATCCTCGAGGTACGTGCACGAGAATGACGGTGACGACGATGATGGTAAACGACGATGATGACGATGATAATGACAACGATTTGGATGACGATGATGAAGTTAACGACGATAATTACGATGTTGGCGATGATGATGACGGAGGTAATGATGACGATGTTGACGACGATGAGGGTTACGATGGGGTGATGTGGATGATGTTAATGGTGATGGTGTTGATAATGGCAATGATGGTGGTGATGAGGTCATTAATATTCCGGCCAGGGGAGTCCGGCAAGGAGGAGAAAGAGGAGGACTGGGAGCAGGGAGGAGTTTGATGAGGTCCGGTGGTGTTGCTGGTGGCGAGGTGGACGAGGGGAGATGGAAGTCGAGGGGGAGTTCAGCGGGGGATGGTCGGAGTCGGGGATGTGTAGTGGTCGAAGGGGTAATGGGGGTGGACATGTTGGTGGTGTTATGGTCGAGGACAGCAGAGGGGTGGTTTAGCATGGGGATAGAGAGGTACAGGCGGCTCGGGTGGTCCGACGGGTTGCAGAGGGAGGTTGGGTTCGACGTGGGGGCTTCAGCAGGCTGTGCTGGTGCTGGGAAGATCCTGGCGGGATGTAGCCGTTGCCGAGTTGGTCGTAGTCTAGGCGACGGAGAGTCAGGTCGATGCTCGTCGGGTGGACGTGGACGAGCACAGTAGTCGAGATGAGGAGGAGGTACAGTCGCGGTCGGAAAGGGGTACTTCGGCGGGACTGCTCGGTTGCTCAGGCGGTAGAGACTGCTCTGCACTGTGCAGTTGGGGTCGGGACCGGCTCCAGGCATGTCGGATCGAGTCGTCGAGGTGAGAAGTCCGGCGAGTTGAGGGCAGCGGCCAGCGGTGCTCCGGCGGGGTCGGCTTGGGGAGGAAGAAGGTGAACAGGAGATGGGAATAGGTATTGGGCTGAATTTTAGTTTGGGTTTAGGTTTTAGGAAAAATAAAGAAAAATGAGGTATTTATACATGTAGGATTTTAGGTGTTTGACCTAAAAGTTTGGGCTTCGTCAACCCTTCTTGGGGTTGGGCCTTACCTCACATGGGGGTATTTGGAGGGCCATAATTGCATTGTTTAAATGCAAGGATAGGTTTAAAATAAAGGGGGTGATGTTGCGCGTTGCATATTATGAAAATGATAAAAAAATTCCTATAAAGGATAGTATTTCTTTCTGACTCATTGATGTATTATTTCAGACTCATGAGTTGTATGTGACTATTCTATTCTTTATCATATTCGTGCTTGTTCCATCTTAGATATGTGATTGAGTATATTATTATTGTTGGTGGTTTATTATATTGCTAGATAGATTACCCAGATATCGTTCTACCACCGATTCTGCGGCATAGGCTGGGCGTTTTTCCTTACTTGTACCCTTACACCGGGTGTGGGTTGTGACATATTTTTATTGGTGGCCCATGCAGGTCCTCGAGGTCGTAATTAGTGCGATTTATAGTGGTGCTCTGAATTGAGTACTATTACGAGCCTAAATTAGGATATAGGATATAGGCTATAGGCTTAGAATACTCAATCACACCCAAGAAAAATTCTTTTGATTCATTCAACTATTCTCCTTTGATATTGACATTTGATCTTTTAATCTGTCCTTCCTTGAGTGTCTTATATCTTGTGCCATAATGATTCTTTCTTTCGCTTTGTCTTAGGATGCCGCCTAAGACTAGATCGCAGCAATGGAGAGCAGCTTCTGAGAGGTCTGCGACGTCTCGAGGGCCTGTACTGGTCACTTCTCCAGTGATTGGAGTGTCAGCAATTTTTGGAGGTCCACCACCTACTCAGAGGACTGTACCAGCTGTATCTGAGGGGCTTCCACCTCCACCTCTAGTGCCAGCAGAGGCAATACAGATGTTTACACTATTTTGTGAGTTGCTCGAGGCATAAAGGGCTCAGTCAGAGGCACATCAGAGCGAGACCGACGTTCTATGGTAGGGCATCGATTGTGCTCATCATCTTGCTCGTGCCGTAGTAGAGAGAGGAGTTCTGGTCCAGCAGCAGGTTTTTCCTTAGGTTGCTCAGCTTCGGCCAGGCAACATTCAGAACTTCAAGAAGTTGGAGCCTAGGGTCTTCAAGGGGACGGAGGGCATCGTCTATGCTAATGATTGGCTCGAGGACATTGAGCGTCTTATAAGGGTGTCCCATCTTTCTGAGGATCTGAAGGTTGAGGCGGTAGGACTTTAACTGTTCGACGTCGCTCGCACTTGGTTCAAGAATGAGCAATTCTTGTTGACGCGGGACAGTCTTGGGATGTATTCAAGGACCTCTTCAAGAAGAAGTTTTTTACTCGTGCAGATAGACTAGACTTGGGGAGACAGTTTGAGAGTCTCATTCAGGGGAGCATGTCTGTGGAGGAGTACGTTGCGGAGTTCGGCAGGTTAAGCCAATTTTTAGAGTATTTGGTGAGAGAGCCAAAGGTTCGGGTTATTCATTTCTGTGAGGGTCTAAACTAGGAAGTGAAGATCCTTATTCCGTCTTTTTATGAGACCTACTCGAAGATACTTGCGGAGGCACACAAGGTTGAGTGGGAGTTGAGTTTGAAGCCTAAGAGAGATCATGATTGTTTTTTAGGGGCAAACAACAGTGCAGTATCAGCCAAATGTCCTCATTTCTGGTCCAGGCCTTTCCAGCAGACACAACAACACCAGACTCCAGCTAGGATGCTGTTTCACCAGGCACCACAGCAACAGAGGCAACAATCTTTCTGTTATTTCTGTAAAAAGCTCGACTACATCTGGGAAGTTTGCAGAAGAAGGCTAGGAGTTTGTTTGTATTATGGTACTGAAGGGCATCAACTGAGAGAGTGTCCTCATCGTGCAGTTTAGGGAGAAGCTTCAGCTCCAAGGGCACAGGCGAGACCACCTGCAGTACAGCCGAGGGGACCGCTTCCGATACAGCAACAGCATTATGTCCATCATCAGCAGCAGGAAGGTACATGTCAGGGACGAGCGTTTGCTACGACCGTCGAGGAGGACGAACCCACCCGAGATGTCATCGCAGGTTCTATTCTTCTTGATTCTATTCCAGCTTTAGCTTTGTTTGATAGTAGTGCTTCCCATAGTTTTGTATGTGTTTCTTTTGCTCTGAAGCATGGTTTGGTAGCTGAGTCTTAGAACTGCAACCGATAAAAGCTATACCATATCTATCGCTTAGGCGAACATAGAGAATCAGGCTTAGATTTTTTAGAAATAGCTCGAACGATATTTTGTGTTAAAAATACAAATCGAATATAGTTTGCTTCGATGACTATTATTCCATAATATATTACGAGACTAAGAATTTACTAGGCGATGCCTAAATATCGTACAAGGATTCTTAGGTATGACTTGGGGAATATACTAACGATAAATGCAAAATATCGAATTTTGGGTTTAATGGGATGACTCGATTCCGAGTGGTATATGGAACATTTAGAAATGTTCAAACAGATTCGGAAGTTTCGTGCGATAGTCGAATTAAATGATTGTAGAATGTCTTGAACTAATTGATAAGGCTTATATTAATTAGAAATTCTCGAAAATGGAAACCAACGTCTTAGTTAAGATGATCTTACTGAAACTTGAGAATTGTACGAGCGATTTCAGATTGAAACCAAAGGATTGAACTTGAGTTCAATATCGCTCAAATAAGTTAGCCCGAGAATGAATACTGTGGTTCGATGAGAGATATAAGCGATAATAGAATTGGCTTGATATTTGGAAGAACGATCATAAAATCGAGTTTGAAAAAGATAACTCTCGAAATCAGTCCCAACGAGAACGGTTATCCTGCAGGAGCGCCGGCATGGTGATTCGCGTACGGCGGGGATAATCGAACTCAAGGGAACATGTTCAGTGATTATTCCAAACGGACTCGATGAATGGAACGTATCGAAATGGAATAGACTTGGGCTCGAATATAGAAACTTGTTTCTTGAGGAATGTTATCAGTAGACTGTGGAAATATTGAATGATAATATTGATGTTGGATGATTTCGCTAGATGAATTTTAATCACTTCATGAACGGTCATGACTTGGTGGATTTCATATAAAACTTGGATGGAGTGAGGTGAATGATAAGGAAGTCTCGATCATGTCGAAGATAATCATAGCATTCAAACGTTCTTGTCTTGTGCTAATGTAACTATATGCCCGTACATTCGTCACGTCCAGGTTAGGACGATTATCCAGCGGGAGCGTTGACATGATAATCTTACGTCCAACGAGGGTGAACGAACTAGCGGGAGACCGCAGCGTAACAACTGAAGAATCTTCTTGACTTTTGGTTCGACACGATAAGACGAATCGAAAATATAGTGAATCAATAAGAGTTGATGATAAGTTAGCCTAGAACCTGGAATAAATCACGCTTGATGGTTTTGTGAACGAATACGTGAATCAAGTTGAACGACTTGGGGATATAGTCTAAGGGTTAGAATCAAATTTTGGCTTTGTAGTCTAGACTTAGAATGGATATAGATTCTATCAAACATGTTTGGAGAGATAGACTACGCAAATCACTAGGCTGGTCCTGCAACTTGGATATTATGAAATTGTACTGAACGGACTCGTCCCTCGTGCAAACGAACATATTATTGAGAGTAGGAAGAATCTGTGCTCGATGTTTAGAAATCTGAGTAAAACGAGCTTGGGTAGAATACCCCGTACAAATGAATAATGGTTTGACCCTAGAAATTTGGGATGAGCATCGTGCGACGAATTTGCACGATGTATCGTATGCTTGAACCTGTACCTATGAACTTGTGAGCTGACCTAGCAATTAGGCAGACGACCTTATACTGAGTGCATGAACCTGTGCAACCGACTTTAGAACGTTGCTTGAACAAGCAAAAGAACTGGGGCAACAATACTTAGGGTTAGACTAGGAGCGGTGAGTGCGTCCTATGTTTGATCCGAACGAATGGACGATAGTCAGTTGAATCAAACGAATCATGCTTAACGGAAATGCAAATACTTGATTGAGTGGAATAGAATTTACCTGGGATTTGATTGACCCTATCGGAAGTATCCTTGTGATTTATAAACGGGAACCCTTGAGATTTCACAAGTAGCTTATCCGATTTCACTATCTCTAAGTTCGGTTGAATTCATATGTTTGAGGGACGCCTTGAATGTATGCATGATCCAAGACTCAATAAGATATGAAACTCGAGTGCACAGACTTTGTTACCTCTATGTTGGTGAAATGCATATATCTGAAGGACGCTTTGAATATGTGCACAATCCAGACTTACGATATGTCGAATTCAAATGATCACGCTAGTGAATATCCTATCGAACAAGCATAATGACTTGTATAAGTTTGCCTCAGCCTTAGATCATCATTCTCAAGGGATTGTATCGTACCCCGCGTTAAGGAATTTGTCCCGTGCTAAGGCACAAATAAGACCGACTCAGAACACACATAACACGGCGTAAGGAACGAGTAGGTGATGGTGTTCAAATGGATCTAGGGGTACCGGTAACTATGCTTGGACTAAATTCGATAGAACGGCTTGCCCTCAAGAAGTCTCGAGGACGAGACTTTTTCTGAGTGGTGTATGATGTAACACCCCGTTTCGCTCAAGCGGACTGCCGATTCAAACGGCAAAAGTGTATCGTCCTGACCCGTCTTGCTCAGGCGAGAATACTCGTTTGAGGCAAGGGATATCCAGACTTGTCCCTTCAGGAGTTCGGCTTAGGCTTTCAGAGGCTCGCTCGGAGTATCGCTCAACCGAGCTGAATCATCGCTAAGGTGGGTGGCTATGATGAACTTGTCTTTGCTTAGCCAGCACACATAAAATATGGAATGTTTCATGCTAGTCGCTAGATGAATCACCCCTTTCATGCTAATAAGAATCCAACGCACCTAGCTATGGGAATAATCCCAACTTGTAATGCTTATGTTGGAACATGGAAATGAAATAATTGCTTATATACAGACCCTCGCATGCTAACGTTGCCTTGGGCAACTGTACCCTGCTATGCCTCGATAGATAGATATGTGTATTACTTTTCTCAGTGCACTATTCACCTAGTTACATTGCACGACTCTAGAAAATGTTGCTCGTTAAGTTCTTTAACGGTTTCACTTCTTGGTCTACCTTCGGGCCTGAGCTAACGTGATTGTTTAAGTTTGCATGCTTGTCTTCTTGATATGTTAACTGGTAATATTGCCTCAACCCCGCTGTGCCTCGAGTAGGATGATACAAGTATACTATGTTTACTCATTTCACTGCACGACCCTGGAGCATGTCATTCGATAAGTTTCTTGCGGTTTCACTCATCGGCTTACCTTCGGGCCCGAACTAACGTGCATGTTTAAGTTTCATTGGAAATGCATGCTTGCTCGCTATATGTTAACTCATACCCTTGCCTCGATTCAATGCTTGTTATATGGAATTATGCCTCAATCAAGTAAAACACTGTTGTATATTGTGCATACATCTTGTTAGCCAGATGACTATTAAATAGTCCTTCTGTGTAAAATGAACCTGCTGGTATCCGGGACCGATAGGTCACCAAAGAAATCCCTGAACCAGGGGAGCGCATAATGTTAAGTTGCACCTGAACATAACTATGGATTTGTATATCAGCTTGTGTGAAATTCATAACAAATGAACTGAACGGCCTGGGATGGTTTGTAGCAAGGATCATGGCCTGCGCCTACAACCATTGTCGTTTACTCAGAATAATGAAAGAACAACAAGAACTCGTTCATTCAGTCACGGACGCTTGTACACAAGTTTGATCTCCTCGGTTCAGGACACCAAGACCGATCTGGCCTAGGGGGAAGATCCGGTAGTCGAGCTAGTTTGTTCCTAGCACAGATAAGTTCGGTCGAGTTGTCAGGGCAGTGGGACTACCGTCTTATTGTGACTATGTCCATAAATGGCTACGCCAACGACTCCTGTGCATTCATGATCATACTCGCTTAGTGGCAATCCGTGTGCGAGTTATTGCATTGCATCTATGAATCTGAATCCTAGTATCCTGGTAAAAGAACAACGAATCTGTGAATCATCCCTGAATCTGAGAAATAAGTATACTTGTGTTCCATAAATTAAATAGAAGAACTCGTTCACCCAATATTAATTCTCGCTTTAGACACTTATGTTGCATAAGCTAATGCTTGAATATTTATATATCCTGGTGCATGAATTAACTTGGTTTGCCTTGGACAGGGAAGGACAAGTTGGTAAGTTGGTAAGTTTTACCGTATTTCATCCTATATCGCACGGCGCACTGTCACACGAGTTAGGCTTTTCATATATGCCATAAAATTGATCCTAAGGCATAACTAGAAAGACAACAAATAGATGGTGCACAGAATATATATTACGTGTTTAGATTTGTTGAGCGGGCGAGTAGCCTCCCAACCAGTGCATTCGTGTACTGATAATCCACCAGGTTGTTTGCAGGGTGCGGGAGAACCTCGTTCGGTGTGGATGCCTCCTTCGTGCGTGCTAAGGCGTGGAGTTCAACTCTGGAGCCTTGGAGCGCTGTGTCCGAAACTGATGCACATATACAAGACATGTTGTTGGATCATCGCCTATACAATTATTCCACAATTGTAGCCACTTGGCACGCTTTTATGTTTCAGAGAGAGAGAGTGCCCGAGCGACTTGTAATCTCGGCTATACGCCGCCTGTAACACTTGTTTGAATATGAATAAAAGAGTTGTCTTACTTTTATACTTGTGTTATTCAATCTTTGTTTCCGCTACTGTCGACTCAGTGAACTTGTTACCATTCGCTTATGCGTTATACTATCCGCTGTACTCGGACAATTTGTGCGACTCTGTGGCTTAGATCTCTTACCGCTAGCCAATGAATGGCCTTGCACGGGCGCGTTTCACGCTTGTGCGGCATTACGACTGGATGGGTTGAAGCGATCATCCTGCGGGAGCGCTGGCACGGTGATTCGTATCCAGTGGGGATGGTCGATTTGCCTGCGGGAGATCAGGGCGTGACACATACGGGTCATACGGTTAAATGCCAATACAGGCTATCCACTACTAACACTTATGGTAAATAAACATCTATAATACAGTCATACCTAGTACTAGCATAAATTATCACACAATGTATAGGTACTAATTAAATTACCTATACACACGCACACTAGTCTTTAGGTTAACCGACACGGTCTGAACTAAACTGAACCATGAAGCAATACTAATCACAAGCACACATAAAATAAAAGGAGAGGGACAGGTCCGAACCTCGAGGTTAGCGTACAAAGGCACGAAGATCAGGGGTGACTGTTGCAGGTCATCTTCGATGAGGGTGACAGGTCCACGATGACGACAATGATGGTGATGACGAGGGTAATAATGATTGGGTTAATAATGGCGATGATGATATTGATGATGAAGGGGATAATGATTTTGGTAATGATGATGGTGATGATTAGGGTGATGATGATGAGGGTTATGATGATGATGATGGTTATGATTATGATAAAGATGATGGTGATGATTATGATGAAGATGGTGGTGAAGATTATGATGAAGATGATGGTGATGATGCTGAGGAGTCGAGGGTAGTGGCAGGGCTACCGGAGTCGGGGGATGTCTCAGGTGAAGTCGAGGAGTTCAGGTGGAGGAGGTAGAAGAGATCGACGAGGTCGAATGGAGGTTGATGGAGGCTGGTGGTCGTGCAGGTCGAGGTGATCGTGGGGGAGACGGATGGGGGTGGTGATACAGTCTGCCGGAGGAGGTCGGCTCGGGATTCAGTCGGTCCAGGCGGTGGTAGGGGGTGATGAAGTCGTCGGTCATGGGATCTACAGTCAATGGCGGGGGAAGGTGATGGCAGGCGATGCAGCGAGGGAGGTCGACGAGGCATCGACGGGCTGCAGGTTGTGCTCAGGCGGAGGTGCTCACCGGAGAAAGGTCGGGATGGCCGGGTGTTCGTGGTGATGGTTGCAGAGGTGGCTGCTACGGCTGTCATAGGTGGAGATGACGATGGGAAGGAGGTCAGGCAAGTTGAGGCGGGCGGTCAGGAAAGAGAGCAGGGAGGACTGGGTGGCTCATCGTGGGTAAAGGAGTTCAGGTGGTGGCGAGTGGCGGAGGTCGAGGGTGATGATGAGGATGGCCGGAGGAGACACTCAGCGAGGAAGGTTGAGGATGCTGTTGTTCGGTGAGAAGAGAATGTGGAGGACAGGTCGACGACTCAGGCGGGTTGTCCGACGAGGTCGGGGTTGGCTCCGGCCAGCGGGTTTGCTTGGGGATGATAATGAATAGGAGGGGGAGGGGTGTAGTTGGCTAGCTATAGAGTTTGGGTTTTTTGTGAAAAAAGAAAAGTTGTATTTATAGATGTATGTAGAATTTGGGTTTGGGTGTTGACCTAGGAAGGTGGGATTGGTCAACATCCTTGGGATTGGGCCTTGGCTTCACATGGAGATGTTTGGAGGGCTAGGATTGCATGGTTTAAAATTCATGGCTAGGATTGATGATGGGTGATGATTGTGTGTTGTACATTCCAAAAATCATAAGAAAATTCACATGAAGTAAAAATGGTTTTCTTTCTTTGTTGTGTCCAATGGTGTGGACACATCAATGCACTTTTGCATAAAAGTGCCAAAAAATTAGAAAATTACACAAAGATGGATTTTGGATTAAATTAGTTAAAATTATTATAATTGGTGTTCTAAAATTAATTAGAAGTACATGGGGCTTAAATTAGGTGGGACACAAGGGTCATGGACGTAGAGGACTCAGAATAGAATATTATCATAATTTAGGTTGCACAAAATGGGTCAAGATTCTGTCTCCAATTTCGATTGGAACGCACAAGGATACAAAGTTAAATTTATTTAGAATTAAATATAAATGTCTGCGACGAATATTGTGCGACTAAAATGAAGCACATAAAAGAATAAGTATAAGTTACACAAAGGTCAGAATAGAAGGCGGGCATGTCTAGGATAATGATATGAAATTCATTTGAAGGTACAAGATAGTGTAGCGCTCTAATTATCGAAGCAACGGTAAGGTGCACTAAGTGATATAATTATTGTAAAATTAATTAAAATGCCGTGTTCTATTTCTAATTGGGTTCAACTAGCCCTAGTTTCACTATCTAAGTCAAGTAGGCCTAATTTTGTGTGAGGGGGTTTACAATCTACCCAACTTAAAATAACTTTGTCCTCAAAATTAAACTAAGGTATAATTTATTAAATCCTTCACATTCGTATATAAGGCAAGTCAATCGCGATGTCTACCAAAATTTTAAATAACATAATCTATTCAAATCCATCGCACTTACTTCAATTTAAAAATAACCATTATTTAAATCAAGATTCAATCCTATCATAGTCTCTTCTCGATTTTCAAATCATCAACATCCAATTTAAGTTAAATTCATATAACATCTTCAAGATTTAAATAACGCATATCAAATTTTATATCACGATCTCCAACTATCATAATCTTCTTTAGAAAACAATTCTAATCAAATATTATTCCTATCTTTAACTTATGAATTTTTGTACTCTTCAAATTTTAAATTCAATTTTTGTCCTCAATATTTCAAATAGGTAATCCAACAATCAAAATTTAACTTTTAATTCAACTATCAAATTTGGAATTCAATCCGTCTATGTTCAATATTTAGAGTTCTATTTATTTTCCTCAAGATTTAAATTAATGATTCAACCTTCAATATTCAAAATTTAAATCATGTGCTCAAGTTATAAATATTTGGTCCAAAATATCAAGATTTCAAAAAATCATTAAATACTCATCCTCTAACTCCTTCTTCTAAAATTCTCCACATTTAAAATGACTTAATCTCTCAATCTAATCTTATTTTATCACAATCTAAAATAAATTTCTCTCAAGTTGATAATGCGACTTCTACCCAACTTAGAATTTACCCGTCTATCATATAAGGCTTATACATTTAAGGAAAATTATTCGTCAAATTATGTTATTCAATACTTAAATGTTTAACACCAAATATATCACATATGATATGCCCTTAATTACAAAAGATAGTCACCAAATAATGCGGTTGGCCTATGGGGTATATCTAGTTCTCTCTGTGTATCAAACTTATACCAAGCACGAGGTTTCGTCTTTCCGAAATAAGGGAAGACGGAAAATAATAATAAAGAGTTCAAGGGGGAGGTAATAGAATAGAAGTATGGGGATCAAGGCGTTTAAAGAATTCAAATGGGAATTGTCAAGGCAGTTATGGATTAAAATCCTATTTTGGTAAATTTCTATTCACATGTTCAATTTTTTCAAGTATGAGGGCAAGTACATTCATTTAAGAAGCTAAGTCAATTTTTTATCTCAATTAAAATCCTATTTTGTCAAGTATGAGGGCAAGTACATTCATTTAAGAAGCTAAGTCAATTTTTTATCTTAATCCACATAAGTAGTCATGTGAAGAGCGAACCAAGCGCACTAAGGTTAGCTAGACCTTAATACACTGATTCTGATTAGACAATGTATTAGTGTATGCATCCAATAATACATATGTCATGAACAAGCTCGATAAAAGAATAAGCTTGTAAAACTAGGCTATAATAGCGGCATAAGTCCAGGTAGTACAAAAAATATAAATATGCTAGATTATGATGAAAGAAGGTATAACCTATATGGAGATATGGGTATAAATTATATGATTTAAAGCTAAAGAATAATCATCAATTCACAATCTAAAAAAACAACTCAAACTATCAAGTTCTAACTACCAAGCACAGAAATTCAAAATTCAAGATTACAACTATAATCCTAGCAAACTATATATCCTTAACATAAAAGGAATCACTTGGCCTACAATCAGAAGGGTTAGGTGGCACGAATTGAAAGAGGAAGGAAAAAATTTAGTCGTCGCACAAATAGCGAGCATTAAGATTTTAGAGAACAAGTTATGAAATTAAATAGAGTGGCTCTTGATAATATCATGGTTTCTTAGGGGAAGGTGGTATGCTAGTCTCTATGTTCGAGGTATGATCAAGGAAGATATTATATTCATTCCCCTTGGCTTCCTAAGGTACTGTCTGCTAATACCAAGACAAGGATCTAAATTTATAGTTCTCTAATACTATCTCACTATGAAAGTTAGGTTTAGTCCTAAGGTTCAACCTTGTATTTCTATTGGTTCCTCAATACTAGGGTCAAACAAAATGGTCAAATTTCTAACTAATCCTAGTAGTATCTATACCACTCTCAAGTTATCCCTAATTATCAAGGGATAATGGTCAATCAATCTACAGGTAATGGATGCTAGGGTTCATTAGGTATTAAGGAATGCTAGGGTTCATTAAGTATTCTAACTTATTGATGTTTCAATATTCTAGTGGTATTCTTCTTAGGAATATTACCCTAATTATCATCCTAACAATAAGGATTCCTATATTGTTGGAGAGGCTATACTCAAGGAACTATTAGGGAAGCATATGAATCAAGCATGATGCAGTTATTCAAAAAGAACATATTGGAAGGAAATTGAGTCATAGTCAAATGTGGATGAGATCCTATACTCTAATCCTATTTCCAGGCTTGCTCGGTGCAGTAATATAACGGAGACAATATGCTTTCGACCTGCATGGGCTAGCACTAAAAACATGTCATGCCCCAGTCCTAAAATATGTAGGACTAGGAACACGTAAGCATGCCAGCCGCATGTATATGACAACTCCAATATATGGAAACCATAGCACATACGTACGCTGTATCATGAACAATAATTCACAAGTGGTATATATACACGGCATAATCTAAATCTCATCCACAGAAATCAATATAAATAAATAACCAATAACTATGTAACTAAATCTCAATGTGGAGTATCAAAAAAAGATAGTTGGGTGGAAACAAATCCATTGCCAAACTAGAATATAAAATAAATAAAACAAGTACATCCATTAATAAGCAAAAAGGCTCGAGGAGAAGACCTCCTCGAAATATAAGTAACCAGTCCGGATCCATGCTCCTGCGAACAGTCATGAACATCTACACCTGGAAAGGGACGAGGTCCTCAGAGGGACATAACAAGATACATAGAAGCATGCCAATAAGTACTGTAAAATAAACATCCAATGGGTCGCCTAACCATCTATGTGAATGCATTTTGAGAATAACTTTCCAACACATGGGATATCTGGCTAAAATAGGATTGGCATGATTCTCTTGGAGATCTAGGGGCCAACAAAGTATGTTTTCTTTTGAACGGCAGAGGCCGCCTGATAATATATAATATATAGTGGTCATCATGACCGCACATCTCCGGCTGAGCGTACGGGTTACAAAAGAAAAGTACAAAGGAGCCCAAATGCCTTACTTGTTATTCTCCCCACCCTATGCTTTTAGCATGTCATATCCATGACACGATAATTTCTTTAATAACTGCCAAGTCTCCTAGCATGCAATTTCTAAAAACAGTTATCCCTAACGCACGTCCAATACGTACATGAGGCCACCCTGTCATGCAAGTCCGTGTCCTACATGAGACTCACACTCATGTAACAGCTGTGTCATAACCGATGAGATCTAAGAATGCCTCATGATAATGGGGTGGTCTCATAAACAAGGTCAATGCATATACATAAATAAAAATAGAATACGACGCCACCGTCGTTGCACCCAAGTTTCCTTGGACGCACAGTTTATATATAACAGTTTAAAATATATAAATTAAATAACAGAAATAAAATGCATGTATTATATGGAATATAAATTATAGTACAATGGCAAGGTATACTTGCTTAGCGAGGAAGCTGCGTAGTACCAATAACCTGCTCCTGAAGTCGCGCAGAACAATCCGATATCCTATATACATATAATATAATACAATACAACATCAGCCATGACACTAGCACATATACAACCATAATTATACTGGACTCAGAGGGTACGCTAGGGTGACACTGGTCAACTAACAGGGTCAACTGTGCGTCTAATTATGTGGGTGTCACATCTTTAAATACTGTGCACAATCAAACAATCAACTCAGTAACACATCTAGGCCAGTACGTCAGTGTACATAAAGCAGACAATTCCCTAATATTCAGGTCACAAGGTCATGGTTAATATGCAGGAAAATCCACAGTGTCCTAGGGTCGTACAACAAATAAACACATATACAGTCATAATTACCATTATCATTTAATTATTTATACAATATAATACATACATATATATATATATATATATATAATCTGAATATCATATACATACACGTACATATACGCATACGGGTCAAACGATGAAATGCCAATACTGGGTATCCACTACTAATACTTATGGTCACTCAACATCTATAATACTGTCATACCTAGTACTAGCATAAATTACCACACAATGTATACGTACCAATTAAATTACCTACACACATGCACACTAGTCTTTAGGTTAACCGAAACAGTCTGATCTAAACTGAACCATGAAGCAATACTAATCACAAGCACACATAAAATAAAAGGAGAGGGACAGGTCCGAACCTCAAGGTTAGTGTGCAAGGGTATGAGGATCGGGGTGACTGCTGCAGGTCATCTTCGGTGAGGGTGACGGGTCCACGATGACGACGATGATGGTGATGACGAGGGTAATAATGATTAGGTTAATAATGGCGATGATGATATTGATGATGAAGGGGATTATGATTATGATAATGATGATGGTGATGATTAGGGTGGATAATAATGATGATGAGGGTTATGATGATGATGATGGTTATGATTATGATGAAGATGATGGTGATGATTATGATGAAGATGGTGGTGATGATTATGATAAAGATGATGGTGATGATGATGAGGAGTCGATGGTTGTGGCAGGGATACCGAAGTCGGGGGATAGCTCAGGTGAAGTCGAGGAGTTCAGGTGGAGGAAGTGAAAAAGAACGACGAGGTCGAGTGGAGGTTGATGGAGGCTGGTGGTCGTGCAGGTCGAGGTGATCGTGGGGAAGATGGATGGGGGTGGTGATACAGTCGGCCAGAAGAAGTCGGCTCAGGATTCAGTCGGTCCAGGCGGTGGTAGGGGGTGATGAAGTCGTTGGTCGTAGGATTTGCTGTCAATGGCGGGGAAAGGTGACGTTAGGCGATGTAGAGAGGTAGGTTGACGAGGTGTCGATGGGCTACAGACTGTGCTCAGGCGGGGGTGCTCACCGAAGAGAGGTCGGGATGGCCGGGTGTTCGTGGTGATGGTTACAGAGGTGGCTGCTGTGTCTGTCATGGGTGGAGACGACAATGGGAAGGAGGTCAGGAGAGTCGAGACGGGTGGTCAGGGAAGAGAGCAGGGAGGACTGGGTGGCTCGTCGTGGGTGGAGGAGTTCAGGTGGTGGCGAGTGGCGGAGGTTGAGGGTGATGGTGAGGATGGCCGGAGGAGACACTCGGCGAGGGAGGTCGAGGCTTTTGCTGTCCGGCCGGCGGGTTTGCTTGGGGATGATAATGAATAGGAGAGGGAGGGATGTAGTCGGCTAGGTATAGAGTTTGGGTTTTTGGTGAAAAAGAAAAAGTTGTATTTATAGGTGTATGTAGAATTTGGGTTTGAGTGTTGACCTAGGAAGGTGGGCTTGGTCAACATCCTTGGGATTGGGCCTTGGCTTCACATGGAGATGTTTGGAGGGCTAGGATTGCATGGTTTAAAATGCATGGCAAGGATTGATGAGGGGGTAATGATTGTGTGTTGTACATTCCAAAAATCATGGAAAAATTCATATAACGGAAAAATGGGTTTCTTCCTATGTGTGTGTCTAATGGTATAGATACCTCAATGCATTTTTGCATAAAAGTGCCCAAAAATTAGAAAATTACACAAAGATGGAAATTGGATTAAATTAGTTAAAATTATTATAATTAGTCTTCTAAAATTAATTAGAAGTACATGGGGCTAAAATTAGGTGGGACACAAGGGTCATGGACGTAGAGCACTCAGAATAGAATATTATCATAATTTGGGTTACACAAAATGGGTCAAGATTGTATCTCCAATTTTGATTGGAACGTACAAGGATACAAAGTTGAATTTATTTAGAATTAAATATAAACGTCTGCGATGAATATTATACGACTAAAATGAAGCACATGAAAGCATAAGTATAAGTTACACAAAGGTCAGAATAGAAGGCGGGCATGTCTTGGATAAGGATATGAAATTCATTGTAATGAACAAGCTAGTATAGCGCTCCAATTATCAAAGCAACGGTAAGGTGCACTAAGTGATATAATTATTGTAAAATTAATTAAAATACCGTATTCTATTTCTAATTGGGTTCAACTAGCCTTACTTTCACTATCTAAGTCAAGTAGGCCTAATTTTGGGTGAGGGGGTTTACAGGAATGAAGTGGGAATAAAAAATTTGGTTGAGAGAATTTCTAGATCTAGTTTCCAAATAAAAAGAGGAGAGAGAAATAATTCGCCCCCTCTAAATAGGTCGGCCCCCTTTCCCCTTCCTTAAGCTACTATGAATTGTCCAATATACCCCTTGGGGCCTATCATGAAGAAATAAATAAGGAGAGAAGCTTCTAGTCTAATGGTTTAATTAATTTAATCCATCTCCTTAACAATGGGCTTTCTAAATGGGATAAATTCTATCAATTAAATCATGTTGGTCCATGAGTCTAAACTAAACTAGTTAGGTCCACTAACACAAGTCCAAAATAAATAACTAACATCTAACAATAATTAAATAATATAACAAATAATTATTTATCATGCACAATATTTAATTAAATATGAATTTTAGAAAATACCCTTTCCTAGTAAATATGGTAGTGACAACTGCAGTTTAGGGTCTGCATAGGTTGGATCCATGTTATAATTGTCGTATATTATGTGGGAAGTAACTAGTAGAACTTGAGTGTATGTGCGAGTGTTAGTGTCAAGCTTTGAGAATAGGTAAGTTAGATATAGGTAGTGCCATGGTACCTTGTACCAATGAGTAAGGTTAAGGAGGATAAGTTGGGAGTGAGGTATTCTAGTAGTATTAAGATATTAGAACTAATATTGAGTAGTATCAAGGTAATAGGTAAGTGTCTAGGATACGTGCTAGCTAATCGGTAGTGACCAAGGATTTGGTCAAGGTATTGTGAGGTATTAATATATATAAATATATATAGTAATACCCATAGTATATATGCCTAGTATATCTATACCAAAATGATATGACTTAAATAACATAGCTATAGCTTAGTAATAACTAGTATAGCTTTATAAACCGATCAAGTAGATAAGTTGGAATTAAAAATTAGGTATTGACCTAATTTTGCCCGAATGATCTAGAATTGACATAGAAACCTAATATAGAGTTAATTTAGCATGTTTATGATTCCAAAATACATGTTTGACATGATAATTCATATATAGGTCACTTGGACTCCAGTACAGGCATTGTTTGATATTCAATGCTATGGACCACAGGCAAGTATATTCTCTGATATTTTCTATTATTTGATATTAACTATGAGTCATGTATTTAGTAATATTATACTTAATTGTTGACACGATAGTGCACAGATTGGTATATAGATTGGATCCTTAGTAATGAGATATTATATGGTACGTCGTATTAATATATTCGTATATGGTATTATTATTGGACATTGATCATTGTATCATAATGTGTCATGGTTGGCTCCATTATACTAGTTAGGATGGGGGAAAATGCTAGCTAGATATGTGATCATATCCCTAATGTTATTGTGTAAATATTGTTAGTGTTAATCAAATATCTCAAGTATGACTAGTTAGGCCATTAGCTATCGTACAAGTTTCCAAGCCAATCACATATCGAAACTTGTATTTCAAAACACACAGTTAGTTATAGTTCTTCCCGTCTATTGCATACTTTTTGATTTGTACCTTACTTGCTCTGTCTACTTACTTCTAATTACATGTATGCCATATATTAAGTATTTACTTATTTCTCATATTGCCATTGTCAGGATAGACTAATAGTTCTGTTTTTACTCATCATGTATCATATTCAATATTTTTGTTTTATAGTCTTTGTCATTTAATTGGAACTGTTGTTGGAGTTATACACGTTCCATCATAACTGGATAATATTTTTATGTATCGACTTGTTTGACTAGTATCCTACTTATTATGGACCCCAACAGGGAGTAGCAGCAGCTTTGGACCCTGAAGCTCAGGAGTGATTGTTAGAAGGTCTAGTCGGAGTTACTATTTATCTTAATTTATTTTATTAGTAGCTTGCTACAAGATTTTTCTTCGGGTTTTATTTGAGACTTGGGATGTCGTATTTGGTCTCTTTAGACTTCATAATTTGTGTTGTTAGACTTATTTAGACTTATAACCTTAGATCTCTTTCCTTTATATCATATCGTGCTATTATCTTCATTCTAGATTCTTGTTATTGAGTATTGCCATTATTATATATTGTCATCTTGTCCTCCTTATGGAGTTGAGATATCATTGATAGGCTATTATGATTTTATTGTGTAAGATTGATAGTTAGATATTTTTGACCTAGATAGCGCTCTGTAGCCGATGTTGAGGCGTAGGCTGGATGTACCCACGACTCATACCCGATCATCCGGGTGCGTGTCGTGACCTTAGATGTGAATAATTGCTATAGATGTGAATAATTGCTACTGAAGACAGGCATCTGCACCAAATATGTGGATCTTATTTTGTCTAGTCTTTTCTTTATTTAGTAATAAAATTTAATATTTAATGAGTCTAGGACTTATGTACATTGAGTCCCACTGGCATACTAGAAGACTAAATCCTGTTATCTCAAAAGTCAACTCAAAATACCCTAAGATAAATAACATAAATACTAGAGAGAATATAACGACAGATAATGGAACAAGTAACTCAAAGCAATATGATAGGAATCATCAATATATGAACAAGAAGTAAAAGAGAACTACAATAATAAATGCCTTGAAATATTAGTACAATATGTGATCGGCTTGGGCCTAGCACGATCTATAAATAAAGGAAATTAGCTTAACCATACATAAAGAGCATGATCAGCTAGTTGTCACGGTCTACACTATCGCACGGTCTATAAGGTATGATCACATATCCCACTAATACTTCTCCTGTCTCCGACTAGTACATGGATCCAAATTATGATACGTTATAGCACGTAAATCATGATGCATGGTCTATAATATGAGAATGATGATCACGGTCTATAATAATCACAAAAATATCATGATAATCACAAGTAATCACGAACAACGATACGGTAATCCCTGAGTAGTCACGAACAATAAAATCTCATGACGGGAATCCAAGTATTCCAATCCATGTACCATCGTGTCAAGAATCAATTATCTTAATACTAAATACATGTCACATATAGACTATCAAATAAGAAAACTATCGGAGAATGTAGTCGCTAGTTGTCCCGAGCAAATAATGCAAATCGATGTCCGAATTGGTGTCACACTGACCTATATAAGAAATTATATTTTATTTTGTCAAATGGAGTAATAAATACACTTAAATATGCTAAAATGTGATATTTAAGTCAAAACTAGGTCATACTATCAAACTAAGTCAACTAAGTATTCTAGGTCAATACTTTGTTAAGCTAGATTTTCTATGTCTTTCCGGTAAGATACTATATATATATATATATATATATATATATATATATATATATATATATATATGCATTGGCCTGTAGGTAATTACCTTTATATCTTAGCCCAAAACCTTAACTATGAGTCAATACCTTAGCTTTAGAGTCAATACCTTGGCTTTGAGCCAAAACCTTACCCTGTATCATAATATTACCTATTACCCAACTCACTATCTTAACTTATAACCAACCACTTAGTCATTCTGATAATACCTTACCCCAAAACTTAACACTTGGCAATTACCTTGATACAATTTACCTCAACCCAATACCTTATCTAAACTCCCTTTACCTAGCCCCATAACTAACACCTTGACCAATCCTTAATAACTTAACCAATCGTACAACATTACCATATCTTGTATCTCAATACCTACCCCATATCGTAATATCTCCCCGTATCATAATATCTATCCGATACTCTAATATAACTTATTACCTTGACCCATATCCTATATCTCATTATACCTCAACATACCAACACCTTGGTATCTAATCATTACATCAATAACTAGCTCACATCCTTGACCAATACCTTAATTATATCCAATATCTAATTCTAATACCCGTATATTATGTATGTATGTAAGACACTAGCTTACAACCCTTAAACCTAGATAATACCCACATGCTAAGATACACTAGTACTACATGAATACTAAACTCACCACCACCCTAACTCAACAATCACATGTTATCCCTGACATCCACATGAACATACTCAACCCTAAAAGCCTTGGTATTTATAGACACCAACTATTTTATATCCACCACCTCAATACTAGGATACAACCTTTAATACCTTGCCTGACCCTAAGATACACATTAATCTCAAATACCCCCTAATACTCTTATCTAGCTACTGATACCTCACTGATACCTATCACACCTAACCCGAAACTGAGCACAGATCTATCTATTTTTTTATATACTTGCATCTATATTATACTATACTTCTTTGTAACCTTGGTACCTACACTAAGGTACCTATATTATATATATAATACATATACTCATAGATATATATATATATATATATATATATATACATAAGGTACCCTCTATAACTAATATACTCACATACCATAGTAATCACCTAGTATCCTAATTCTCCAACACAATTAAAATCTCATTAAAATTTACACTAACACTTCACTAACTCACTCGAATACCCCCCCACATACATACACACTAATCTAAATACACAGGCAACCACACACACTCTCTATACTTGTGCAAATCTGTGCACAACACTCACCTCCCTGACACTCCTCACTGAAACTGCGACTTTTATATCAGTACATTTTCCAAGCCTTGATATACCTGATCCTATCCATTATTCTTGCATGTTCCTACTACTATTTCTTTTAATCAACTACCTGAGCTTTCCTCCTCTCTTTGCCACTGCACTTCTCATTATTCTCAATGCAACTCTGAAATCCTGACCCCTTCCTCATACTACTATTATTACAGTCATTATTGTGTTCCCCTTCTATTTTGTTGCTACTGTTGTGATATCTCCTAATTGCTGCTAATGCATGCTCCCTACCACACTGCAAGCTGAGAATACCCCACCTCTAATATCCGAGACTTCCTTAGCAACTGTGAACTACTCCTACCAGGCAGTACCCCTAACTATAACATCTTCAACTCCTACTCCTCCACAGAAACTGCTAACTACTTTCCCTCCCAACTGACTGCAGACCAGGTCTGTCCATACTTGTGCAATGAGTGCACTGCACAATGCAGTTCTTGCTGCTCCTAAATAATGCACTAACACATCACAACTTAATTTTCTAAGCATTGTTGTTTGCTACCCGACACATACCTTAGCTTCCCCAACTTGGACAATAATGCATTAAGCCTGCCTGCTTGTACTGCTAACATTAAAAGTAAGAAGTACATATATAATTCCTATACCATATCAATACTACTATTAATCCCTCACTACCCATCAACCAGTCTAGGACATAAAATTTTCCCTGATTCCAACAAAAACACACTAACCAATTGATACACTAACATATGTTCTATGCACTCTCACACCAATACACTAAGGCACTCCCCTCTATTAGTGTTTCTTCTCCTCTAAGTCACTCACACACACATGCACACAGGTTCTCAAACACAAATAACTCTAATAAACTCACATAGGCTACCCAACCAGAGCCCTTACTTGTACCATCAGATGCAACGAGGACATTACACCTGCAAGCCTACTCCACTGAAATGAGACTGCACCAATAGCACAGCAGCAGTGCAAAAGTTGCATGCAGTACACAATGGGTCTGTTGCACACCTGAGCTCACTTCCACCAAGCCACACTCCACATGCACCCCATCCTCCTTACTGCATACACACAAGGCTCTCGACACAAATAGACTCTCAACCAACAGATATTTCCCAGGAATACTTATCTATCCTATGGCATCAATTCAAGGAGACCACTCTACTCGGACACCAAGTGCTCTATGAAGCACACCCATAAACACACAAGCTATATTAACACCCACAATACCTTAGCACAAACACCTAGAGTGCACTTCTCATACCACTAGTATACCAACCCCTCATGATACCCCATTATACTCAAATTCTATACTAACACCATCATGATACAAACCCCAATCATATGGAACTATATATAATATGGTATGAATATAACTAGATCTAATACAACAAGAAGAAATGATACATTGGAAACACTAATACTTAGAAATACCAAATCCTAACCATATGTATCATGACATACCATGACACGTCCTCTAGGTATCAAATTGTGGACACATGGACGTAAGCACAGTACCAAATTAGGCTATAAATCTTATTAAGATAATTCTATAAATACTTGGTGTGCACAATTCGGGTCTTATCACTACCATATTTTCTAGGAAAGGATATTTTAGTCATTTGGTAATTAATTAAATATTGTGAACGTTGAATATTTATTTATTGATTAGCATGTTAGATTTATTTTTGGACTTATGTTAGTGGACCTAACTATTTTAGATTAGATCAATGTACCAATATTTAATTGTAGTTAGAATTGAGCCCAACAATAGGCCCAATCATTAGGAGGATGATTAATTAAGTTAAACCCATTAGACTAGAACCTTCCCTCCTTAATTAATTTTTTCATGAGAGGCCCTAAGGGGTATTTTAGACTTTACATAGTAGCTTGAGGGAGGGGGCAAGTGAGGCATATATAAAGGGGGTAAAAATATTCTCTCTCTTATTCTTTTTTATTCCAAGTCTAGATCTAAAATTTTTCTCAACCAAATTCCTTCATTCCCACATCAAATACCAACCAAATTTCTTTCCAATTCCTTCCCAAGTCATCATTGGAGGCTAGTAGAGCAAGGATCTATAAGGAGGAAGCAAGGATCTACAAGGAGGAGCAACGATCTACAAGTTGGAGGCTAATTTTATCAATTTTGGAAAAATTATTGGGAATCCATCTCTCAATAGGTATAATTTAGTTTTTCCTCCTTGTGTAGACTCTAAATCTATAATTTAACCATTAGGAAGCACCCCATATGCTAAGACTACCCATAGGAATTCGAATTAGGTTCATAGGAGGCCTATGGAGGAGGTTATGTATGTTTTTGTGTCAATTTTGGGAGAATTCCGAGATTAACATATATTGTATTTGTCAATTGGTCAATTAGACCAAATTGATATGTGTTTGATTGTGTGTGGCGATTGTTGTGTCCATAATTGGATAGGTGTAGGCCGTATCCCAAAAATTTGGGGATACAGGTTGATTTGGCAGTTTTCCTTCGACAGGGGGGTTTGTGCATGTCACATCTTAACATGGACACGTAGTTTCTTTAATTATTCTTTGTATCATGCATGATTAATATATTAGACATGCTCTTGTCCTTCGGGATGCGTTTGGATGTGTGGTGGAGCCGTATCGCAAGCGTATTATAGAATGAGTGTGATACGGGTGCTGTGCACTCCACATGTTTGTTTAATTGCCCCCTAATTCTACGTGACTTGTGTATATACATATGTATGAGATATTGTGTATGATTTATATGTATTGTGTATGTACCTATAGTATATAGTATACATAAGTATACATAGCTATGAGATATTGAGTGTATATATATATATATATATATATATATATATATATATATATATATATATATATATATATATATATATATATGAGTGTTTATATCTATCTATATGTGTATATGTGGTTGTATATATATTATTTGTATAGATGAGAGGATATTGATATATATGAGTTAGCATATATAGGATAGTATCTAGGTATATGTATATGTGTGTGTGTGTGTGTGTGTAGTGTTATGAGTTGGTTGTTTGTGTTGTAAGAGTGTGTGTTAGTGAGTGGCAGTGTTGAGAGGTTTGGGCTGTGCTCAGCAAACAGAGATATAGTAGCAGTAGGTTTCTGAATTAAAGTAATTCAACTCGTGCACAAAAACTAGCAGTGTGGCAGATAACAAGTTATCAGCAGAGAGTATGCACAACAAGTTCAATATCAATCCAACTGCAGGGGGCTCGAGGAAGTTCAAAATGCAAGCAGATTTTAACGAGGAATGCAGCAAGTAGCAGTTCAACACTACTAGCACAGCTAGAGGCAGAGGCAATGAAGCCAGTGTAGTAGCCATCACTGCAGCAGGCAGCAACTGCTGTAGCAGCAGCAGGCAAGAAGCCTTCATCAGTGAGAAGCATGCAAACTGTGTAGTGACCAACTGCATAAGCAACCGGTTCTGCTCTGAGAGCCAACTACAGTGAGCAAGACTGAGCAGAGGCATCGAACCACTAAGCAGTATGCTCAGCACGGGGAGCCCAATGCAGTATCAGCATAGATCCACAATAGCAGCAAGTGCAGCTTGCAGTTTGCATCAGCCAAGGACTATCCGTACAGAGTAGTAGCAGCCAATGTATTCAGCATTTTTAGCAACTCAACAATACAGTATCATCAACACAGGGAGTTTCAGATAGGAGTGTATTAGTTGACTAGTAGTTAGTATAGCTAGATAGTTAGTTATATACTTGTTAGTTGAATAGTTAGATAAATGTACCTACTAGTTAGAATATTAACTATATTTTAGTATGTAGTATATGTATCTATGTACTAGTATGTATTATATGTTAAGTTAGTAGGTATGTATTGATATGTATTATAGGCTAGTAGTTAGTAGCATTTCATAGTTAGTATATGTGTTAGCATACAGTTTAGTTTATGGGTATTAGCTATATGTATTAGAATTTGAATTACTTTGTGATACCAATGTAATGTCAAGGTAATCGGTCGATACTCAAGGTATTGGGTTCGAGTATTGAGATGGGTTTGTAGGTAGTGAGATACACATTGGTTCAAAGCCAAGGTATCCATTTTGCTTTAGTTAGCTTAGCTACTATATGTATTGTCTTGTATATATATATTAATTACTATTTTCATATTAAAAACTTGCGTATCCTGTGATACGATATTTTTTGTATCACTTAGTCTCCTAGACATTGCTAGTATGGCCTAGATGCATAGTGTGTGGACCTAGTATCCTAGAGATAGACTCATACAACCTAGAAATAGCTAGTTTGACTAGTTTGGCATAGAGTTGACCTAGTTTGACTATTTTGACATAGAAATGGCTTTATGACCTAGAATTGAACTAGTTTAAATTATTTTTATTTTAATATCTTGTATTAATGCAATATTACATATATAGGTCTGTGATACTAGTTCGGACACCATTTTTTATCATTTGCTCTGGACCACAGGCGAGTACATTCTCTGATAGTTTCTCATTTATGATATCCTCTATGTCTCTTGTATCTAGTATAGATATTCTTGATTTCTTGACACGATGGTTACACAGATTGGTATATCCAAATCTCGTCATGTGATATTATTCTGTGGTATTTACGGTGTATCTTGTGCAAGCATTATTTTATTATTCTTCTTGTACATGTACACACATTGGTTCATGAGGAGAGTAGCACCCTTCTTATGGAAACTCGTATCGTAACGTACCATAGTTGGATCCACTATACCAGTCGAGGGTTGGGGAGTATGTAGTGCAGATATGTGATCATACCCTCCTTGTATCAAGTCTTGTCATTAAATAGTGTTAATCATACACCACACATATGATTAGCCAAGCCATTATTCTTGTATCAAGTTTCCAAGCAGATCACATGTTAAAGCTGGTACTCACTCACTTAGTCATTAGTATTTCTTGTTCATTCCATATTGCTCATTCTTGTATTTATTTCTATTATTCTTTTATAGCGTATCTCTTGTATATGTATATGGCATCTTGTATATTCACATCTATTTACTGATACATAGTTTATATCATTGATTAGAATTACTGTTAGAGATGCACTTGCTCCATTTCTGACTGAAAAACATTTTTCAGAGGATTTGGGAGACTGGTGTCCGACAAACTACGGACCCTGACCTATAGATGGTGCAGACTTGGACCCACTAGTTCTAGAGTAACTGTCGAAAGATCTAGCCGGAATCACTTATTAGCATAGTTAGTTCTCTTTCATATTTTGGTACCGCATTTATTTTTCGTCTTATATTTTGAGATTTGATTATTGTTTCTACTGTTGTTGTTATATTTGTTTAGATTGTATAGTTATGTTAGACTTCCTTGATATCTTATCGTACTATAGAATTGTGATTGAGTATTGTGTTGAATTAAGTTTATTGCAGTCTTCTTGGAGTTGAGATATTATTGGAGGTTTATGCATTTTTGTGAGATAATTAGATAGTATAGTTAACCAAGATAGCGTACTACCACCGATGCTGCGATGTAGGCTGGGCGTTGTTTACTACTTGCATCCCTACACAGGGTGTGGGTCATGACACATTTTTAGTAGTAGCCCATGTAGGCCAGGCTTCGCAAGTTGAGCGATGTCATGGTAGTGCGATGGCTTAGTTGTACTACTGCAAGCCTACAATAGGATATAGGATATATGATATAAGATACTAGGATGAGAGGATACCCAATCTCAAATTTCTTGAGAGATTCCTGGGACGAACCTTGAGAATCTTATTATAAATTCCAATTCAAATCTTTCCCTTATTTCTATCCACTCTTACTTGTTGTTATTGAATTTGATTCTAGGTTATCGGTTCTTAAATTTAATTCTTGGTGTTCGTTATTGAGTTTGATTTCATATCGAGATAAATTTTATGGACTAAATTACGGTATCATCTAATGACATATGTTGATAAGGACAGTGAGAAAGGTGAAACATCTGCTTTGGTTATGGAGCATAGATTTTATCGCAGCCATATTAGCTGGTATGGCAGAAACGTAGGGACCTAACTTCGGATGTACATATCTTAGTTATGAAATTTAGAATTTCTCGCAGCTATACTAGTTGGCACAGCGAGGATTCTAGATAACATGATTATAGAGGTGCGTACCTAAGTTATGGAATATATCGTTTATCATTACTATGCTTACTGGTGTGGCGAGGATTCTGAGTGTCATAATTTCGGATAGACGTGTATGATTATTAGGTTGTAACTTAAATTAGTTCTTAAAGTATCATCTCAATACTTTTTTCACTCCTGTTATTATAGGACTTTGTTATATTATTCTTTATCTTAGCAGTAGAGATACCTTCAGTTCTTTAGTCCAGTTCCTTATAGAGCTTCATTCCATTAGGGTTTCTTGTGATAGTTGGTGACTTGCAATTAGGTCTGTGTCTTGAGTATCAGTATTGACTGTTGGGAGTGTAGCTCGTGAGTCTATAAGTGGTTCTTAGTTGGGCATGTGAGCAATAGACATTAATATAGAGATAAGCCATAGCATAGTACCTTATAGCAATAGTTCTATGATAGGTGTCGTATAGTTAGTATTGGTACGAATGGTAGAAGGAAGATTAAAGAGTATCAGTGGTATTTCCAGGAGTTAGTATCAGAGTCAGCATGCCAGTTCTGGATAGTCATGAATTCATGTAGTTGGGTGATCCATGTAAAGAATTAAGTATCAAGGAAATTATGTTAGAAATTAATGGAGCATGACATTCAATTGGGTGGTTGATACTTGGGTATGTCAAGAGTGAAGAAATATATATGCATAAAGGGTACTAATAAGCGTGCCATAGTAGAATGGTACCCATAAGTGTATAGGAGAGTGTAAGATAATAAGAATACATTATGCTAAAGTAGTAGGACTTATGTTACAGGTTGATGTGAGTATATATGAGTACACTAGTATATGACTAGTGATGGGTATATCACCTAATATTGACGCCAGTGATGTGTTGGAATCAATAGGTGGGAGAAGTGTCTAGAAATTGTGTGCAAGATGCATAGTGGGTGATTAGTGTCAGTGTGGAAGTTTATGAAAGTGGAAGCCTGAGTATTAGAAATTTTAATAGTATGTCATGGGTTGAGAAATATTGAGATTGGTCATGGAAGATATATAGCGTATCACTGATTAGTGTATCCATATGTAAAAGGTTTAAGGGGAGATACGTATATATCAATAGAGATATGGAACCATGTGTCTGCCTTAAGAGTGAAGTGAAACATGTGTATTGTAGAAGTTAATAACTAGTGCAAGTGATCATGAGTTCTAGTGAGTGTGATGAGGTGATCTAATGAGGAAGCTAGTGTCCTAGAACATTAAGGGCATATATTGTATAGTTAGGAAGCTAGTGTTACTATATCAAGGGTGCTAGTGTTTCTATATAAAGGATTAGTTGAGTAATGTGCTAGTAACAGTAAGTACCTTGTATGATAATATTAGATTGGTGTATCAGTTAATATGGATAATGAAATATTTGGAAGTAATAGTACAAGTGATCCAAGTAGTAGAGGAGAGAGACAATATATATATATATATATATATATATATATATATAGAGAGAGAGAGAAAGAGAGAGAGAAGTAAGTTTAGTAGGTATAGTACCTTGCTAATTTTGAGTATAAAGGTCTTATGTATCAGGGAATAGTACGAGGGGTAAAGGTTACCAGTGAGATATCTTGGTATTGTAATGGATAGAAGGTAATTATGTATGTATTATGATACTAATGTATAGATAAGAACCTTAGGATGATTAACAAATGTTAGAGGATGAGTTGTACCAAGTATCAGATAGGAAGAGAGACCCTAGTAACAAGAGACGGAGTACCTCAAGTATTATAAAAGTTTAGACAAAAGTATTTTAGTAACTAGTATAATAATATAGAGGAGAAACATGAGTAACTTGGTATGAGGATGTCATCTAAAATGAATATGAGAGATGGTGCCTCGTATAGATAGTAATAAGATTTGTGTAAGGCATCCTAATGGATTTATTAAAGTTAGACAAGGGTGTGCTAATAAAATACATGATTGAAAAAGTATACAAGTGTTCCTTGCAAGAGAATGGTTGAGAAATTTTGGTGATTACAAGAACTGAAACAAATAAAAAAAGTAGTATTTTAGCGGTATTTTGTATAGTATCCTAGTTAGCAAGGCCAGTGAGTTAAGCACGTCCATGACCTAGAACTATAGTATATCATTAGTAATTGGTAACTCTCAGTATTAAAAAAATACCTTAACTAGGTTGATGATTAGTGAATGCTTATTGTGTGATGGAATAAGCCACAGGTGGCATAGCAGATTACCCACACCAGTAGAGAGAGAGACACCCAAGCAGGGTAGATACACAAATTCATGATAGTTAGAGACTATATCCAAGTATGATTTCTCTTTCATTAGAATCATAGGATTATATGATAGGACTATTTTAGACTGTGATTGATGGGGGTTTGACCATAGTAAAATTTGTATGAACAGGTTGTGATGGCCAAAGAGAGGGGGGTGAGAGTTTTAATTTTGAGGGCAAAATTTTGCTAAGGGGGGTAGACTTGTCACTACCATATTTTCTAGGAAAGGATATTTTAGTCATTTGGTAATTAATTAAATATTTTGCATGTTGAATATTTATTTATTATTTTATTTATTTATTGATTAGCATGTTAGATTTATTTTTGGACTTGTGTTAGTGGACCTAACTGGTTTAGATTAGATCCATGTACCAACATTTAATTTTAGTTAGAATTAAGCCCAACAATAGGCCCAATCATTAGGAGGATGATTAATTAAGTTAAACCCATTAGACTAGAACCATCCCTCCTTAATTAATTTCTTCATGAGAGGCCCCAAGGGATATTTTAGACTTTAAATAGTAGCTTGAGGGAGGGTGCAAGTGATGCCTATATAAAGGGGGTGAAAACTTTCTCTCTCTTTATTTTTTTATTCCAAATCTAGATCTAGAATTTTCCTCAACCAAATTCCTTCATTACCACATCAAATTCCTATGAAATTTCTTCCTAATTCTTTTCCAAATCACAATTAGAGGCTAGTAGAGCAAGGATATACAAGGAAGAAGCAAGGATCTACAAGGAGGAACAAGGATCTACAAGTTGGAGGATAATTTTATCAATTTTGGAGAATTTATTAAGAATTCATCTTCCAATAGGTACAATTTAGTTTTTTCCTCCGTGTGTAGACTCTAAATCTATAATTTAACTATTAGGAACTACCCCATATGCTAAGACTGCCCATATAAATTGGAATTAGGTTCATAGGAGGCCTATGGAGGAAGTTATGTATTTTTGTGTCAATTTTACGGGAATTCCAAGATTGACACATGTTTTGTTTATCAATTGGTTAATTAGACCAAATTGACATGTGTTTGATTGTGTGTGGCTAGTGTCGTATCCATAATTGGATACGTGTAGGCCGTATCCCATTAATTTGGAGATACGGGTTAATTTAGGGATTTTTATCCGACAAGGGGGTTTATGCATGTCTCATCTTGACACGGACACATAGTTGCTTTAATTATTCTTTGTATCATGCCTAATTAATATATTAAACTTGCACGTATCCTTCGGGATGCGTTTGGTTGTGTGGTGGAGCCATATCGCAAGCGTATCATAGAATGAGTATGATACGGGTGCGGTGCACTCCACGTGTTTGTTTATTGCCCCCCAATTCTATGTGACTTGTGTAAATACATATGTATGAGATATTGTGTATGATATATATGTATTGTGTATGTACCTATAGTATATAGTATATATAAGTATATATAGCTGTGAGATATTGTGTATATATATATATATATATATATATATATATATATATATATATATATAGTATGTGTGTTTATATCTATCTATATGTGTATATGTGGTTGTATATATATTATATGTATAGATAAGAGGATATTGATATATATATGAGTTGGCATATGTAGGAGAGTATCTATGTATATGTATATGTGTGTATGTAGTGTTATGAGTTGGTTGTTTGTGTTGTGAGAGTGTGTGTTAGTGAGTGGAAGTGTTGAGAGGGTCGGGCTGTGCTCAGCAAACAGAGACATAGTAGGAGCAGGTTTCTGCATTGAAGCTATTCAGCTCGTGCACAGCAACTGGCAGTGTGGCAGACAATAAGTTATCCGCAGGGAGTTTGCATAGCAAGTTCAGCATCAATCCAATTACAGGGGGGCTCAAGGAAGTTCAGAATTCAAGCAGATTTCATCGAGGAAAGTAGCAAGTAGTAGTTCAACAATGCTAGCACAGCTAGAGGCAGAGGCAATGAAGCCACTGCTGTAGCCATCACTGCAATAGGCAGCAATTGCTGCAGCAGCAGCAGCAGGCAGAAAGCCTTCATCAATGAGCATCAAGCAAACTGTGCAGTGACCAACACTAGGAAGAGGCATCGAACCACTGAGCAGTATGCTCAGCACGGGGAGCCAGTGCAGTATCAACATAGATCCACATTAGCAGCAAGTGTAGCTTGCAGTTTGCATCAGCCAAGGGCTATCAGCACAGAGCAGTGGAAACCACTGTATTCAGCATTTTTAGCAACACAATTTTAGCAACACAGGGAGTTTCAGATAGGATTGTATCAGTTGATTAGTAGTTATTATAGCTAGATAGTTAGTTATATACTTGTTAGTTGAATAGTAAGATAGATGTACCTAATAGTTAGAATATTAATTATATGTTAGTATGTAGTATATGTATCTATGTACTAGTATGTATTACATGTTAAGTTAGTAGGTATGTATTGATATGTATTATAGGTTAGTAGTTAGTAGCATTTCATAGTTAGTATATGTGTTAGCATACAGTTTAGTTTATGGGTATTAGCTATATGTATTAGAATTTGAATTACCTTGGGATACCAATGTAATGTCAAGGTAATAGGTCGATACTCAATGTATTGGGTTTGAGTATCGAGATGGGTGTGTAGGTAGTGAGATACACATTGGTTCAAAGCCAAGGTATCCGTTTTGCTTTAGTTAGCTTAGCTACTATATGTATTGTCTTGTATATATATATATATATAAATTACTATTTTTATATTAAAAACTTGTGTATCCTATGATACGACATTTTGTGTGTATCTTAGTATCATAGACATAGCTAGTATGGCCTAGGTGCATAGTGTGTGGACCTAGTAACCTAAAGATAGACTCATATAACCTAGAAATATCTAGTTTGACTAGTTTGGCATAGAATTGACCTACTTTGACTGTTTTGACTTAGAAATGGCTTCATAACCTAGAATTGAACTAGTTTAACTTATCTTCATTCCAATACCTTGTATTAATACAATATTCCATATACAGGTCTGTGACACCAGTTTGGACACTGTTTCTCATCATTTGCTCTGGACCACAGGCGAGTACATTATCTGATTGTTTCTTATTTATGATATCCTATATGTCTCTTATATCTAGTGTAGATATCCTTGATTTCTTGACACGTTGATTACACGAATTGGTATATCTAGATCTCGTCATGAGATATTATTCCTTGGTATTTATGATATATCTTGTGCAAGAATTGTTTTATTGTTCTTTATGTACATGTATAAATATTGGTTCATGAGAAGAGTAGCACCCTTCTTATGGAAACTCGTGTCATAACGTACCATGGTTGGATCCACTATACCAGTCGGAGGTTGGGGAGTATGTAGTGTAGATATGTGATCATACCCTCCTTGTATCAAGTCTTGTTCATTGAATAGTATTAATCATATGCCGCACGTATGATTAGCCAAGCCATTAACTTATATCAAGGTCCCAAGCCGATCACATGTTAAAGCTGATACTCACTTAGTCATTGGTATTTCTTGTTCATTCTATATTGCACATTCTTATATTTATTTCCAGTATTCCTTTATTGCGTATCTCTTTTATATGTATATGGCATATTGTATATTCACATATATTTACTATTACATAGTTTATATCATTGATTAGAACTGTTGTTAGAGATGTACTTGCTCCATTCCTGACTGGAAAATATTTTTTTTAGAGGATCCGGAAGATTGGTGTCCGATATACTATGGACTCCGACCTATAGATGGTGTAGACTTGGACCCACTAGTTCTTGATTGACTGTCGGAAGATCTAGCCGGAATCACTTGTTAGCATAGTTAGTTCTTTTTAGTATTTTGATATCGGATTTGTTTTTGGGCTTATATTTTGAGATTTGATTATGGTTTCTATTATTTTTGTTATATTTGTTTAGATTGTATAGTTATGTTAGACTTTCTTGATATCTTATCGTGATATAGAATTGTGATTGAGTATTGTGTTGAATTAAGTTTATTACACTCTTTTTGGAGTTGAGATATTATTAGAGGTTTATGCATTATTGTGAGATAATTACATAGTATAGTTGACCAAGGCAGCGTTCTACCGTCGACGCTGCGACGTAGGGGGGCGTTGTTTACTACTTGCATCCCTACACCGGGTGTGGGTCGTGACACGTCTCCCTAATTTGAGCACCAAAATCAACATTCCTCCGAGCAAAAATTTAGATCTACTAATTAGAAGGCTCCTACCACCATGATCTATCATTAGAGAGTAAATTCTAACCATGGTAGGGTCCCTATAGGTCCAATGGGTGTTCCAAAACATAAAATTTGGGAGAAAGAGGGATTTACCTATTGGGAGTTGGATGCCATGCCCTGGTTCAGTAGAAACGAACATCCTCGCTTGGACTTCCCACACCCCGGTCCTGTAGGGTCGTCGTCCTTGCTTGGCATGATGTTGTATAAGCCTGGGATTGCGCTTGTACAAGGCCTACTCTTGCTTATTTTTTAACACAGATATTTCAAGATATAGAATATATTATTCATAGAGAAATTGAACACACATTTAAAATGGAAATAGCACTTTATTGATAATTCCCTGAAATAAAAATATAAGGCCCTCGAACGACTGAGATAAAAATGCCAGACTTGTCTTAGAACTTGTAGAAATATTAAAAAAGAGATACAAGGTTGCTCCATATATCATATCCTGTATTAAAATATTAAAACTCATGGACCACCTTCAGTTAGAGTCTTTTTCTCCACTTGGAAGCTTCAAGTGCAAGCCTTCAAAATAGTCGGACCAAAACCTTCAATGTTCCCTCGCAGCAGCAAAATTCCCAACACCTGAGGATGCCCACAAACATGGGTCAGTACGAAACATGTACTGGTGAGCGGCCACAACCAATCTAACCTAAAAAGATAACACTAAGTAGATATGTGAAAGCAGCAGTTATTATTATGATCTTGCTATGTTGCCTTAAGTTTATTTAATAATTCATATCTCAAGAACATAAGTAACACATATATTTATCACCATATCTGATGATTCTTACACACGGTCGTTCAGCCGTCCCAGTTTATTAATAATAACTTACTCTGCTTGCACAAGACATTATTAGCATGAACCCTGTCTATATGAAGGTCACTGGCCACGCCATCACGATATTCTTGGAATTTTATAATCCTGTTTAGCGCATAGAGCTAGCCTCACTGAAGGTCCTGAACTTTCGATGCCATTAATTTAGCAGCCATGTTACCCCTAGGACAAAGCGGTCCCATAGCCTCGTTGCACCGTTTCGAGGAACCTACCCCTTGTGCACAAGTTTGTCTTTGACCATGCATGAATGAAACTAGCTCCATGCGCTGAACGGAGTCATATTGATTGTCATATTGATTGTCTTAGCCATAGCCCACCATACTTCCTGTCCAGTCCAGGGTCTTATTGATTGTCTTATCCACAGCCCACCAAACTTACCGCCCAATCCAGGGTCTTTGCCACATAATCAATTATACCATAACAGTCCAGTTCATAGTAATTTGATTATTATCTTGCTTATCTTTCTGGGTTATTTGATAGGTATCATTGATCATTTTGTTCAGCATGATGACTAAAGGATTCATCGAAGGATCGAAGTCACTCACCAGTTGGTGAATTACTGATGAAGAGAGATTTTTTTCACGACTTTAAGCTTGGTTCACAGGTTTACCTACATTGGCACCAACAAAGGTTCAGTATCCTTCTTCTTTTTCTATCAGTTATTCGATATGTAAATGAGGGACAGTGAATGCATTCAATGAAAGACGTTCATCGAAAATAATTACGAAAATACAAATCATAAAACCAACAATGAAAACCAACATTGAAAATCAACAGCGCATGGGTCTTGAGACATAGACCCTTTTATGGAGTTCATTCTCCAAGACACCATACAGTGCATCTTGGAAGCAACATCTAAGGATTTCATCCCATAATGAGGAACGCCTTCCCGTTTGTTTGTCTCGACCAATCGATATCGACAAAGTTTCCCTATTCTCTAATTCTGAATCATCCATTCAGCTGCTAGCCCATTCCGTGCTCCACAATAGGATCAGGGCACTACATATTAATATACTAATAAAAAGTTTTATACCCGAAACTTAAAATAAAACCCACCTCCATAATCAAATAATGAAGAAAACCTTTCTCTCATATCTGCTTTGAGTTCCCATGTCGACTCATCGACGGAGTGGTTGCGCCAAAGCACGTGAACCAAGGTAACAATTTGATTCCTTGACACCTTCTTTTTCCTATCCATGATTTTGATATGTTCCTCCATGTATGTCAAGTCGGTCTGCAGTCCCAACTGATCAAAGTCCAATACGTGAATTGGATCATGCACGTCTTCTGTAGTTGATAAACAGGAAATATATTGTTTACTTTAGCCAATGACGCTGGTACCATGATCTGGTAGGCGACTGGACCCACTCGCTTAAGAATCTCAAACGGACCGACGAATAGAGGGCTCAGTGTTCCTTTTGCACCGAACTGCATAACTCCACACATAGGAGATACCTTCAAGAAAACATGGTCCCCGAATGTGAACTCTAACGGTCGCTGATGAATATCCGTGTAACTCTTTTGCAGACTTTATGCCACTTTTAACTTCTCTCGAATTATACAAATTTTCTCGACTATATTTTCTATCAATTTTGGCCCAAGTGCTTGCCGTACCCCGACTTCATCCCAGCGGATCAGTGACCGAATCTTTTGCCTATACAATGCTTCATACAGTGCCATCTCAATGCTCGATTGGTAATTGTTATTGTAGGCAAATTATGCTAGTGGCAAGTAACTATCCCAACTTGTTTTCAGATCTACGACGCATAGGTGTAGCATATCCTTCAAGTTTTCGTTAACTCGTTTGGTCTGGCCATCAGTCTGAGGATGATACAGAGAGCAAAAATATAATTGTGTGTCCAGCATTGCCTACAGACTGCTCCAGAACTGTGATGTAAGTCTTTCATCCTGATCTGACATGATTGAAGTTGGCATGCCATGTAGTCATAATACTTCATCCAAATATAGCTAAGCCAACCGATTGACTCCCTAGGAGATCTTGATCGCGATAAAATATGACGACTTGATCAATCTATCCACGATTACCCAAATCGTATAATTCCCTCGCTGCGTCTTCGGCAAGCCAACTATGAAATCCATAGAAATATTATCCTTTTTCCACGCTGGAATAGGGAGGTTCTGTAGCTCCCCGCCTGGTCTTTGGTGTTCTATTTTTACTTGCTGACAGGCCATACATTATGACACAAAGAGTGGTACATCTTTCTTCATACTGTGCCATTAGAAGTTTGTGCGCAAGTCCTTATACATCTTGGTATACCTCGGATGTAGTATATAACTTGCATAGTGCGCTTCCGTCAATACCTCCTTTTGAAGCTCTAAATCGTTAGGCACACATAATCTTCCCTTTACTCGTAATATTCTGTTTTCATCTTTTATAAAGTAGGTTGCCTTCCCTATTGAAGTCAGCTCACATATTGTCACGCCCAGTCCCAAAATACCGAGGGACTAGACACGTGGCAATGGCCAGCAGCACACACCGATGGACAACCCAATTTAATGGATCCATCGGGGCATACTTAAGCTGTAGTACAATAATAAATAGGTCCAATGTTACAAGTCACAGTCTATTCTAATCTCATCCACAACAGATAAACACAGATTAAAAGACAGAATAATGTAAAATAGAATAAACTAACAATCTCAATAAAAGTGTCTCGGGGAACAATCCGAGAATATGTCTGATACATCAATGCAAATAGACAGGAAATAAAGGAACTGGAAATAGAAACAGAAATAACTGACTATATAAAGGCAATGCTCAGAAGAAATCCTCTGGCACGATCTCGTTCTCAGGTTCTGGTACAGCTCCTGGAAGTGCTCCTGTATGGTATATCTCTGGATAGATCTCTTCGGCTATACCTGGGGACATAATCCGGATCCAGGTCCTCAGGGGACATAACAAAGTACAAAAAATACAAGCCATAATAATGCAGTAAAATAGTCAATAAAATAAACAGGGTAAATATGTAACCATCTAGGTGAAATGCAGGTGAGAACATCACCAGTACTCAGGCTGAGACTACTACAAGCTCTGTGTAGGGGAGCCGGTAGCAGCGATATCATGTAGTTGTCTAGCTCGGAGAGAGACTGAGATGCCAGCATAATATAAAATCAACCTGTAGCTTGTGTGTCTCTCCAGCAATAAATGAAACAAGATGGGAACACTATATAATCAGCTAAGTGATATGCAAGATAAGAGCAGCACTAGAACTCAGGCTGAAACCACTACAAGCTCTATGTCGGGGAGACGGTAGCAGTGATATCATGTGGTCGTCTAGCTCAGCGGAAGACTGAGATACCGGTATAATATAAAATCAACCTGTAGCCTGTATGACTCTCCCCACCCAATGTAATCATACGTTTCATGTCCATGTGGCCCCATGTCCATGTCACGTAAGATCATATCTAATGCAGCAAGTCATATAAGCTCTAAGCATATATGTAAAGAATATGACATGAACCTGTATCCTATACAGAATCACCATGAATGACTCAGGAAGATTCTGTCTCTTGAATAGTGTTAAGTGTCCTGGGTTATAATGTACTTGATAGGACAAGTACGAGAAAGATGGGGTCTCGGTATCCATGTCTAGATGACAATACACAACGCCACGTACGGTGTTGGCACCCCACTATTAATCGGACGCTAAGTAAGTCACACGATCCTAGGTCAAGCATGAACCACATTATATATATATATAAGCCAAGGAAATAAGTAGTAAGAACTGCAAGTTTTGGCGAGGTACACTTGCCTGGGGTTCTGGCTCCTACTGTAGCTCTGGTCTCAGTATGATTTGCAGGTACTACTCCGGTTGCTGAAATAAACATTACCATTATATTCAAAAAATATCAAATAGCTAGAAACACCTGTCCTTGAGTCCAATTTGGAGACAATGGCAAAAAAAATATTTTTGGGTCAAAGCGGGGTCCACACGTAGGCCACTTTGCACCGAAAAATGTGTCAGGGACAAAGATCTCCAAATTTACCAAACTTAGTGTCAACAGGTCAGGATAGATGATACGAACCCAACGGAACTTTCAGAATTGGATTCCGATGAGCCGATCACAAAATCGCCCCGTCAAGTGGAGCCTGTGGGGCCCATGATACATGATTTTGTCAACGTTCTCAGAATCGAAACAAATTTGGGTCACAGGACCAGCGTATCACTACGAGTCCGATGGCGCAAGTTTCGTTTCGATCTGACGTGTGTATACAAAGTTACGACGCATTCCAGAAAGGACGGATACGGGACTGTGTCCGCGGATACGCGTTGATTCCGGTGTGCACGCACATCCAAATCAACTTCTGCAAAATCTCACACATCCTTATCGACGGCGCGCACGTTTCAGTGAAGACCGCGTACGACCAAGTCGTCCCGTTTGGCGGGGCGTACTTAGTTCCGGGGTGAATCAGGGCATTATTTTTCCTGTTTTTGGATCGCGGTTCGCGATCACCACAGGATGCGATGCACCGAGCGGGTTGTACGGGCACCGAGAGGGTCACGCAGGGTCCGCGATGCAACTGACGAAATAAAAAATGGGGCATCGAGGAGAGAGAAACGGGTACCTGAACAGGGCTCGAGAAACTGAAGTTTTCCGTGTCCGATACGACACAAAGTGGGCCATGTCCGACCTAGGGTTAGGGTTTGGGTCTGCTGACGGAGATCGCCGGAGGAGGGCGGCGCTACGGCAGGAGGCGGGCCAGAGGGGGCTGGGGCGGCGCTGGCGACGCTGGCTGGAGGTGGCGGCGCTGGCGATGCTGGCCGGAGGTGGCGGTGCGCGGCAGGCGGCCGGAGGCGGCGTCGGGCGACCGGAGGGAGGCTGCAGCTGGGTCTACTGTCGGGGGAGGAGGAGGAGGAGGAAGGGGCTGGGCGAGGCGCTGGCGAGGGCGGGGCACAGCGGCGCTGGCGGCACGGCGAGGGGAGCGGTGGCGGAGCATGGCGAGGGGAGGCGGTCTGAGTCGGGGTGGATCTGGCCGGAGGGGAGCGGGGGTTCTAGGGTTTAAATAGGGAGCCGACGAGGGAGAGGGGGCCGAGCGAGGCGGAGATCGTGGCGGAGTCGGCCGAGGGGTGCGGGGCGCGTACCGAGCGGGCGGCACGGCGACGTGGCCGGCTGTCACGCCCCAGTCCCAAAATACTTGGACTAGGACACGTAACATGCCAGCCGTATGTATACGAACTCCAATATATGGAAACCATATACACACGTACGCTGTACATGAATATCAATCCACAAGTGGTATGAAATGTAATACAAGTCACAAGGTAAAATCTAAATCTCATCCACAAAAATCAAATATAAATAAATAACCAGCATCTATGAAACTAGACCTCAATATAGGTATCTAAGGATGATAGTTGGATGGAAACAAATCCACTACCAACTCGAATATAAGAGCAAATACAATATGAGTACAACACCACAACACAATATAAGAATACCAAGTATCCATCACAGCTCGAAGAGAAGACATCCTCGGATCACATGTAACCATCCAAATCTGTACTCCTGCAAATACTCAAGAAAAGATACACCTGGCAGCGGACCAGGTCCTCAGAGGGACGTAACAAGATACAGAAAATACGAGCCAATTTGAATACAGTAAACATGCATATTGTTTGAAAATAAATAAGTACGTTGTATAAGATAATCTATATGAATGCAAATGAGGATAACTTTTCGACGTATGGGCAAGGGTAGGCTACTCGATCTACCTCACAACTCACACACACGTCAATGGACATCAGAAATCGACATACCGCAGGGGTAGCGACCAGCGAGACTCCAGAAATTGACATACTGCGGGGGTACCGACCAGCGCGACACACGCCCGTAGTGCGAGCTATATACTACGGTTTACCAGAGTGGTTAAAAGCCCATACGCCTAATGATTGTCCTCTATGATACTAGGTGCCATGTGTGTGTCAACATATCTAATACATAGTAATGACTGGAGAAAAACTACACATGCAAGAACTATACAGAAATGAAATAAATAAACAGAAATATAAATAGCATGCAAAGTACTATAAATAATTTGGCAAGGTATCTTGCCTGGGGTCCTGCTGCTGGTATGAATCAGAGTCCAAGTCACAGTCCAAATAGCCTATGTATTACAAATTTATCACGTCCAAAGATAATTTATTTTGATTTATTTAATTCTAGAATAATTACTCTAAAATCCTATTTTAAACTTATTATTCTGATTTTTATGTTAATTCCTAAATTTTGTCCAAAAAAAAAAAACTGAATTTTATCAACTCGAGACTCATGGCACGCAAATCGAGGCGATCTGTTGACCAAAAAGTCAACCGACACAAACTCAACTTTTATGCATGATTTCCTATAGATTTCAGCGTCAAAAACATGCTAGAATTTACGGCTCATCCGAATTCAAATTTGTTTGGGAATTATGGCACATAAAAATTTTGTATTGTGCACCGATGGTTAAATTCTAACATAGAAGTTCTACAGAATTAACAGTATGTAAATACTTCAAAATAAATTCTAAAAAAAATATATGTCGATGATCTCGACATTAGCTTTCCGAAACTTTAAACGGTTCATGATTCTGATTCCTGGTTCTCCCGGAATCGCAAAAACATCGAAACACATCTATTTTTGGACATGCTGTGCTCTACTAATTTTCCAGAATTTAATACTAATAATTTAGAAAAACAATTTATATAATCAGAAAGCTAACCTCATTATCATTCTAACAAAAAAAAATTGGAGCGTGTTTGGAGTCCGGAGATAGGAGATATCGTCTTTTTAATTCGTCATAACTAGTAGAAAATGAGGCTGAATTTATGACGAATTTTGACTATTTTTTGGACGAAAAAGAGAGGAATTTGGGGAAAAAAAATATGAAGGATGAGGTATTTATAATGGTGGACACTACTTAATTAAATACGACTAGGATTGGTTAATTTGGATAGGATTATGATGAATTTAAATAAGGATAGGATATGCATGAAGTTGATTTCCTAGTAGGTTCAGGATTTGAATTAATTTAAAATAGAGTTTGAATTTATCTCAATAATTTATAATATTAAATATAATTAAAGATAATAAAAATAATTTATAAAATCTTATTAATATCTATTAACACTAAATTAGCATCTATTTAATATTAAGACTATATATATCCAAATAAATCCTAAATAATTTAAAAAATCTAAATAAATTTCTTAAAATTCTAAATAAATTACAAAAATATATAATTAAATATTTTAAACTAAAATAAATATTTGGTAGGAACGACATGCAAGTATGGTCGTATAGTAAATCATAGAAGTCCTAGAAATTTATGTTTTCTAAGTTTTAATTACCAAAAATTCTAGAAAAATCTCCAAAAATCTAAAATAACATAAAATAATTCTAAATGAATATTTATATAAGTAAATATACTAAAAAAAATTATTTTTTAATTAACTAAGAGAATACTCTAAATAAATTCAACATCTATAATAAATATAATAATATAAAATATACACAAATACCTATTTTGGGTGAGGGGGTTTACAATCTACCCAACTTAAAACAATTTCGTCCTCGAAATTAAAATAAAGCATAATTTGTTAAATCTTTCACATTCATACATAAGGTACATCAATCGCAATCTCTTCCAAAAATTTAAATAACAAAATCTATTCAAATCTATCGTGATCACTTCAAAATTAAGATAACCACTGTTTAAATCAAAATTCAACCTGTCCAAATCTCTTCTCGATTTTTTTTTTAATCAACATTCAAATCTAACTCAAGTCTATATGACATCCTACATCAAAATTTATATCACCATTTCCAACTATCATAATCTCCTCTAGACTTTGAATAATAAACAATTCAAATCAAATCTTATTTCTATTCTCAAATTAAGAATTTTGTACTCTTCAAATATTTAAACTCAATTTACATCCTCAATATTTCAAATAGGTGACCCAACAATCAAAATTAAACTTTTAATTCAAATCATCAAATTATAAAATTTAAATCTAATTCACCAGTTGTTCAAGTCTAAAATTCTATATTTATCCTAAAAATTTAAATCGATGATTCATCCTTCAATATTCAAAATTTAAATCATGTGCTCAAAGTATAAATATTGGGTCCTCAATATCAAGATTTTTAAATTTTCATTAAATCCTCATTATCTTAATCCTTCTTTTAAAATTTGTCAAAATTAAAATGACTTGAATCTCCCAATCTAATCTTACTTGATCACAATCTAAAAGAAATTCCTCTCAAGTTGACAATGCACTGCTACCCAACTTAGAATTTATCCATCTACCACAGAAGGCTATATACTTTAAGAAAAATATTTCTTAATTTATTTACTCATGTCATTCAATCCTCAAAACTTCAACGCCGATTATATCATATATGATATGTCCTTAATTATAAAAGAATAATCCTCAAGTATGTGATCGGCCTACGGGGTATATCTAGTACTCTCTGTGTATTAAACTTATACCAAGCACGAGGTTTCGTCTTTCCGAAATAAGGGAAGACGGAGATCGATAATAAAGAGTTCAAGGGCGAGGTAATAGAATAGAAGTATTAGGATCAAGGCGTTTAAAGAATTCAAATAGAAATTATCAAAGCAATTGTGGATTGAAGTCCTATTTTGGTAATGCCTATCCATATGCTCGCATCGGTACAGTTATGTAACGGATACGATATGCTTAGACATATCTAGAGGGCAAGAACAGGTGTCTACTAGTCAACTATATATCTCAATCCACGTAAAGTATTATTGCGAAGGGCGAATCAAGCGCATTATGGCTAGCTAGACCATAATACACTGATTCTGATTAGACAATTTGTATTAGTGTGGTTGATCAGGCCCCAACAACACATATATCGTGAACAAGCTCGATATAAGATTAGCTTGCAAAAACTAGGCTATAATAGCAGCATAATTCAAGGTAGCACAGAAAATATAACGCTAGATTATGATGTGAGAAGTTACAAAATAATTCAAGTTCGCAAAAACAAAAATAACATAAGAAATAATAATAAAAGACTCTACAATATCTACAGTTATCATACAACCTCCTTATCTAAGTCGCTAGTCGAACAAATAGGGCAAGGACCTCTAAATTCTATGGTCTGAATAAACACTGTCGTCTTTTGCTAGCATGCAATAAATATCATTCGGTTACACTTTAATTAATAGGTCAAAAGACTATGTGATACTAGGTGTCAAACGTTATGGTAAAACTTCTAACTAACTCTAGTAGTGTCTATACTACTCTCAAGTCTTCTTAATACATCAAGGGGTAATGGTATAACAATCTAAAGATAAGGAATTCTAGGTTCACTAGATATTCTAAACTTAGTGGTGTGTCTATATTCTCGTTGTATTCTTAATAGGTGTGCTACTCTAATTATCATCCTAATAACAGGGGTTCCTATATTCTAGCAGAAGACTATACTCAATGAGCTATTAAGGAAGCACATGAATCAAGCAGGATACAATTGTTCAAAAATTTAAATAACAAAATCTATTCAAATCTATCGTGATCACTTCAAAATTAAGATAACCACTGTTTAAATCAAAATTCAACCTGTCCAAATCTCTTCTCGATTTTTTTTTTAATCAACATTCAAATCTAACTCAAGTCTATATGACATCCTACATCAAAATTTATATCACCATTTCCAACTATCATAATCTCCTCTAGACTTTGAACAATAAACAATTCAAATCAAATCTTATTTCTATTCTCAAATTAAGAATTTTGTACTCTTCAAATATTTAAACTCAATTTACATCCTCAATATTTCAAATAGGTGACCCAACAATCAAAATTAAACTTTTAATTCAAATCATCAAATTATAAAATTTAAATCTAATTCACCAGTTGTTCAAGTCTAAAATTCTATATTTATCCTAAAAATTTAAATCGATGATTCATCCTTCAATATTCAAAATTTAAATCATGTGCTCAAAGTATAAATATTGGGTCCTCAATATCAAGATTTTTAAATTTTCATTAAATCCTCATTATCTTAATCCTTCTTTTAAAATTTGTCAAAATTAAAATGACTTGAATCTCCCAATCTAATCTTACTTGATCACAATCTAAAAGAAATTCCTCTCAAGTTGACAATGCACTGCTACCCAACTTAGAATTTATCCATCTACCACAGAAGGCTATATACTTTAAGAAAAATATTTCTTAATTTATTTACTCATGTCATTCAATCCTCAAAACTTCAACGCCGATTATATCATATATGATATGTCCTTAATTATAAAAGAATAATCCTCAAGTATGTGATCGGCCTACGGGGTATATCTAGTACTCTCTGTGTATTAAACTTATACCAAGCACGAGGTTTCGTCTTTCCGAAATAAGGGAAGACGGAGATCGATAATAAAGAGTTCAAGGGCGAGGTAATAGAATAGAAGTATTAGGATCAAGGCGTTTAAAGAATTCAAATAGAAATTATCAAAGCAATTGTGGATTGAAGTCCTATTTTGGTAATGCCTATCCATATGCTCGCATCGGTACAGTTATGTAACGGATACGATATGCTTAGACATATCTAGAGGGCAAGAACAGGTGTCTACTAGTCAACTATATATCTCAATCCACGTAAAGTATTATTGCGAAGGGCGAATCAAGCGCATTATGGCTAGCTAGACCATAATACACTGATTCTGATTAGACAATTTGTATTAGTGTGGTTGATCAGGCCCCAACAACACATATATCGTGAACAAGCTCGATATAAGATTAGCTTGCAAAAACTAGGCTATAATAGCAGCATAATTCAAGGTAGCACAGAAAATATAACGCTAGATTATGATGTGAGAAGTTACAAAATAATTCAAGTTCGCAAAAACAAAAATAACATAAGAAATAATAATAAAAGACTCTACAATATCTACAGTTATCATACAACCTCCTTATCTAAGTCGCTAGTCGAACAAATAGGGCAAGGACCTCTAAATTCTATGGTCTGAATAAACACTGTCGTCTTTTGCTAGCATGCAATAAATATCATTCGGTTACACTTTAATTAATAGGTCAAAAGACTATGTGATACTAGGTGTCAAACGTTATGGTAAAACTTCTAACTAACTCTAGTAGTGTCTATACTACTCTCAAGTCTTCTTAATACATCAAGGGGTAATGGTATAACAATCTAAAGATAAGAAATTCTAGGTTCACTAGATATTCTAAACTTAGTGGTGTGTCTATATTCTCGTTGTATTCTTAATAGGTGTGCTACTCTAATTATCATCCTAATAACAGGGGTTCCTATATTCTAGCAGAAGACTATACTCAATGAGCTATTAGGGAAGCACATGAATCAAGCAGGATACAATTGTTCAAAATAGAACAGATAAGAGGAGATGAATCACAGTCAATTGTGGATGAGATCCTATACTCTAGTCCTAGGGGCAGGCTTGTTCGGTACAGTAACGTAACTGAGACAATATGCTCTCGACCTGCATGGGCCACCACAAAAATATGTCATGCCCCAGTCCCAAAATACTAGGACTAGGATACGTAACACCCCAGCCGTATGTATACGAACTCCAATATATGGAAACCATATACACACGTACGCTGTACATGAATATCAATCCACAAGTGGTATGAAATGTAATACAAGTCACAGGGTAAAATCTAAATCTCATCCACAAAAATTAAATATAAATAAATAACCAGCATCTATGAAACTAGACCTCAATATAGGTATCTAAGGATGATAGTTGGATAGAAACAAATCCACTACCAACTCGAATATAAGAGCAAATACAATATGAGTACAATACCACAACACAATATAAGAATACCAACTATCCATCACAGCTCGAAGAGAAGACATCCTCGGATCAGATGTAACCATCCAAATCTGTACTCCTGCAAATACTCAAGAAAAGATACACCTGGCAGCGGACCAGGTCCTCAGAGGGACGTAACAAGATACAGAAAATACGAGCCAATTTGAATACAGTAAACATGCATATGGTTTGAAAATAAATAAGTACGCTGTACAAGACAATCTATATGAATGCAAATGAGGACAACTTTTCGACGTATGGGCAAGGGTAGGCTACTCGATCTACCTCACAACTCACACACACGTCAATGGACATCAGAAATCGACATACCGCGGGGGTAGCGACCAGCGAGACTCCAGAAATCGACATACCGCGGGGGTAGCGACCAGCGCGATACACGCCCGTAGTGTGAGCTATATACTATGGTTTACCAGAGTGGTTAAAAGCCCATACGCCTAATGATTGTCCTCTATGATACTAGGTGCCATGTGTGTGTCAACATATCTAATATATAGTAATAACTGGAGAAAAACTACACATTCAAGAACTATACAGAAATAAAATAAATAAATAGAAATATAAATAGCATGCAAAGTACTGTAAATAATTTGGCAAGGTATCTTGCCTGGGGTCCTGCTGCTGGTATGAATCAGAGTCCAAGTCACAGTCCAAATAGCCTATGTATTACAAATTTATCACGTCAAAAGATAATTTATTTTAATTTATTTAATTCTAGAATAATTACACTAAAATCCTATTTTAATCTTATTATTCTGATTTTTATGTTAATTCCTAAATTTTGTCCAAAAAAAAAACTAAATTTTATCAACTCGAGACTCATGGTACGCAAATCGAGGCGATCTGTTGACCAAAAAGTCAACCGATACAAACTCAACTTTTATGCATGATTTCCAGTAGATTTCAGCATCAAAAACATGCTGAAATTTATGGCTCATCCGAATTCAAATTCGTTTGGAAATTATGCCACATACAAATTTTGTATTGTGCACCGATGGTTAAATTCTAACCTAGAAGTTCTACAGAATTAACAGTATGTAAATACTTCAAAATAAATTCTAGGAAAAAATATATGTCGATGATCTCGACATTAGCTTTTCGAAACTTTAAACGGTTCATGATTCTGATTCCTGGTTCTCCCAAAATCGCAAAAACATCGAAACACATCTATTTTTGAACATGTTGTGCTCTACTAATTTTCTAGAATTCAATACTAATAATTTAGAAAAACAATTTATATAATCAGAAAGCTAACCTCATTATCATTCTAACAAAAAAAACTGGAGCGCATTTGGAGTCCGGAGATAGGAGATATCGTCTTTTTAATTCGTCATAACTAGTAGAAAATGAGGCTGAATTTATGACGAATTTTGACTATTTTTTGGACGAAAAAGAGAGGAATTTGGGAAAAAAAAAAATGAAGGATGAGGTATTTATAATGGTGGACACTACTTAATTAAATACGACTAGGATTGGTTAATTTGGATAGGATTATGATGAATTTAAATAAGGATAGGATATGTATGAAGTTGATTTCCTAGTAGGTTCAGGATTTGAATTAATTTAAAATAGAGTTTGAATTTATCTCAATAATTTATAATCTTAAATATAATTAATGATAATACAAATAATTTATAAAATCTTATTAATATCTATTAACACTAAATTAGCATCTATCTAATATTAAGACTATATATATCCAAATAAATCATAAATAATTTAAAAAATCTAAATAAATTTCTTAAAATTCTAAATAAATTACAAAAATATATAATTAAATATTTTAAACTAAAATAAATATTTGGTAGGAACGACATGCAAGTATGGTCGTATAGTAAATCATAGATGTCCTAGAAATTTATGTTTTCTAAGTTTTAATTACCAAAAATTCTAGAAAAATCTCCAAAAAACTAAAATAACATAAAATAATTCTAAATGAATATTTATATAAGTCAATATACTAAAAAAAATTATTTTCTAATTAACTAAGAGAATACTCTAAATAAATTTAACATCTATAATAAATATAATAATATAAAATATACACAAATACCTATTTTGGGTGAGGGAGTTTACACCGGCGAGGCGGCGGAAGAAGCGGGCCGGCGGAGCGGTTCGTGCGGGGGAGATGAAGAAGCGGGTCTGCGGGTTTCGGGCGGGTCGGGTTCGGTCGGGCGGACCCGACCCGACCCGCTAAGCGGTCGGACCGGTCCGGTCAGTTGGGTTTATCTGGACCGGGTTCAGGCCGGTTCAGCCCGGTTTGAACCCGGTTCAGTTCGGTTTAAATTAATTTAATTTTAAAAATATTTTCTGGCTTTTAAAAATATTTTTGGGTTCCAATAAATTCCCAAAAAATTATCCTAAGTCCAGTATTTTATTTTACACCCAAAAATATTATTTTTATAATATTTTAATATATTTTAAAATCATTTAATTTTATTTAATGCCAAAATACCCTGGTTTTTAATTAGTAAAAATTTTCGAAAAATTCTAGAAAATTCCGAAAATCCAGTTTTGAAAATCTTGAAAAAATCAGGGGGTTTATAATCTATCCCCCTTAAGAGGATTGCGTCCTCGCAATCAAAGAATAACCGGTCAACAGAGATGACACGGTTGCAAGTATTGTTCGAAAACACATCACAAGACACTTAGAAAAATATCGTTTCCCTAAGAATGAAAGTTATGCACTTTCCAGAGTAAAGAAAATCTAGTTCAAGCAAGTGAACTACAACTTTTAGAAAACTAGGTTATTATTAACAAGTTCTAAATTACTAGGTTGGGGCTGAGGTCACGAACCAAATAGGCACGAGCTAAAACAATTATAGAAACGGTAGCTACGAATCACTTACGCGCATTAGCTACTCCAAGAGTCTGCGCGTTCTCCACGGTCATCGCGAAAGCTTGTCCGCATCCTTGTGGTGGATTCCTCTGCTGCTGCTGGGCCTGTTGGAAGAGTGCTGCTTGTGGTGCCAAGGGTGGCCTCGGTTCGGGTGCTGGTAGAGCTTGTTGGTTTATCACAGCATCTCGTAGTGATCTTGTAGGAATCTCGTCGCTTGCTGGTAGATCCATTACTCTGCATCCAAAATAAACGATAAGAGGCGAACATGAATCAAGGCAGGATACAAGTCAAGGAATTAATTCGAATTCGAGATAGATGTCAAGAATGATTCAAGCAAGTGGATGAGATCCTAAAAATATATCCTATTCTTACTGCAGGCCTGTTCGGTCCCTAAGTTGAAACCGAACAATTTAGTCGTAGACCTGTATGGGCCACCATAAAAACCATGTCACACCCCAGTCCCAAAATAATGAGGAACTAGACACGTGGCAATGGCCAGCAGCACACACCGATGGACAACCCAATTTAATGGATCCATCGGGGCATACTTAAGCTGTAGTACAACAATAAATAGGTCCAATGTTATAAGTAATAGTCTATTCTAATCTCATCCACAACAGATAAACACAGATTAAAAGATAGAATAATGTAAAATAGAATAAACTAACAATCTCAATAAAAGTGTCTCGGGGAACAATTCGAGAATATGTCTGATACATCAATGCAAATAGACAGAAAATAAAGGAACTGGAAATAGAAACAGAAATAACTGACGATATAAAGGCAATGCTCAGGAGAAATCCTCTGGCACGATCTCGTTCTCAGGTTCTGGTATAGCTCCTGGAAGTGCTCCTGTACGGTATATCTCTGGATGGATCTCTTCGGCTATACCTGGGGACATAATCTGGATCCAGGTCCTCAGGGGACATAACAAGGTACAAAAAATACAAGCCATAATAATGCAGTAAAATAGTCAATAAAATAAATAGGATAAATATGTAACCATCTAGGTGAAATGCAGGTGAGAACATCACCAGTACTCAGGCTGAGACTACTACAAGCTCTGTGTAGGGGAGCCAGTAGCAGCGATATCATGTAGTTGTCTAGATCGGAGAGAGACTGGGATGCCGACATAATATAAAATCAACCTGTAGCCTGTATATCTCTCCAGCAATAAATGAAACAAGATGGGAACACTATATAACTAACTAAGTGATATGCAAGATGAGAGCAGCACTAGAACCCAGGCTGAAACCACTACAAGCTCTGTGTCGGGGAGCCGGTAGCAGTGATATCATGTGGTCGTCTAGCTCAGCGGAAGACTGAGATGCCGGCATAATATAAAATCAACCTGTAGCCTGTGTGACTCTCCTCACCCAATGTAATCATACATTTCACGTCTATGTGGCCCCTTGTCCATGTCACGTAAGATCATATCTAATGCAGCAAGTCATATAAGCTCTAAGCATATATGTAAAGAATATGTCATGAACCTGTATCCTATACAGAATCAACATGAATATCTCAGAAAGATACTGTCTCATGAATAGTGTCAAGTGTCCTGGGTTATAATGTATTTGATAGGACAAGTACGAGAAAGATGGGGTCTCGGTATCCATGTCTAGATGACAATACATAATGCCGCGTACGGTGTTGGCACCCGACTATTAATCGGACGCTAAGTAAGTCACACGGTCCTAGGTAAAGCATGAACCACAATATATATATATATAAGCCAAGAAAATAAGTAGCAAGAACTGCAAGTTTTGGCGAGGTACACTTGCCTGGGGTTCTGGCTCTAACTGTACCTCTGGTCTCAGTGTGATTTGTAGGTACTACTCCGGTTGCTGAAATAAACATCACCATTAGATTCAGAAAATATCAAATAGCTAAAAATGCCTGTCCTTGAGTCCAATTTGGAGACAAGGGCAAAAATGACATTTCCGGGTCAAAGCGGGATCCACATGTAGGCCACTTTGCACCAAAAAATGTGTCAGGGACAAAGGTCTCCAAATTTACCAAACTTAGTGTCAATAGGTCAGGAACGATGATACGAACCCAACGGAACTTCCAGAATTGGATTCCGATGAGCCGATCACAAAATTGTCCGTCAAGTGGAGCCTGTGGGGCCCACGATACGCGATTTTGTCAACTTTCTCAGAATCGAACCAAATTTGGGTCACAGGACCAGCGTATCGCAACGAGTCTGATGGCGCAAATTTCGTTTTGATCTGACGTGTATACACAAAGTTACGATGCATTCCAGGAAGGATGGATACGGGACGGTGTCCGCGGATACGCGTTGATTCCGGTGTGCACGCACATCCAAATCAACTTATGCAAAATCCCACACATCCGTATCGACGACGCGCACATTTCGGTGAAGATTGCGTGTGACCAAGTCGTCCCGTTTGGTTGAGCATACTCAGTTCCGGGGTAAATTAGGGCGTTGTTTTTTCCTGTATTTGGATCGCTGTTCGCGATCGCCACAGGATGCGATGCACCGAGCGGGTTGCACGGGCACTGAGAGGGTAACGCAGGGTCCACGATGCAACTGATGGAATAAAAAATGGAGCAGCGAGGAGAGAGAAACGGGTACCTGAACAGGGCTCGAGAAACCAAAGTTTTCCGTGTCCGACATGACACAAAGTGGGCCGTGTCCTACCTAGGGTTAGGGTTTGGGTCTGCTGACGGAGATCACCAGAGGAGGGCGGCGCTGCGGCCGAAGGCGGGCCGGAGGGGGCTGGGGCGGCGCTAGCGACGCTGGCCGGAGGCGGCGTCGGGCGATCGGAGGGAGGCTGCGGCTGGGTCTGCTGTCGGGGGAGGAGGAGGAGGAGGAAGGGGCCGGGCGAGGTGCTGGCGAGGGCGGGGCACGGCGGTGTTGGCGGCACGGCGAGGGGAGCGGTGGCGGCGCGTGGCGAGGGCAGGCGGTCGGAGTCGGGGTGGATCTGGCCGGAGGGGAGCGGGGGTTCTAGGGTTTAAATAGGGAGCCGGCGAGGTAGAGGGGGCCAAGCGAGTCGGAGGTCGTGGCGGGGTCATCCGAGGGGTACGGGGCACATGCGGAGCGGGCGACGCGGCGACGTGGCCGGCGAGGCGGCTGAAGAAGCGGGCCGGGTAGAGCGGTTCGTGCGGGGGAGATGAAGAGCGGGTCTGCGGGTTTCGGGCAGGTCGGGTTCGGTCGGGCGGACCCGACCCGACCCGCTAAGCGGTCGGATGGTCCGGTTTATCTGGATCGGGTTCAGGCCGGTTCAGCCCGGTTTGAACCCGGTTCAATCCGATTTAAATTAATTTAATTTTAAAAATAGTTTTCTGACTTTTAAAAATGTTTTCGGGGTCCAATAAATTCTCAAAAAATTACCCTAAGTCCACTATTTCATTTTACACCCAAAAATATTATTTTCATAATATTTTAATATATTTTAAAATCATTTAATTTTATTTAATGCCAAAATATCCTGGTTTTTAATTAGTAAAAATTCCCAAAAAATCCCAGAAAATTCAAAAAATCCAGTTTTGAAAATCTTAAAAAAATCAGGGGGTTTACACATATTTTCTCTAGGTATGGATCATCATTCTGTGTGGACTTGATTATTTTTAGCAAGTTTGAGTAAAGATTCATTTGAGCCATTTGTACCCTGCGGTGTCAAACTCGGAGTTCGATACCCTTATGCTCTAAATTCCGCAGTAACAGATTGTCAATTGATAGAGATGCCATATACTTCATCAGTCTCAATGTATCCTCCATAACATTGCCTTTGCCCGAAGTATAATCTATTAATAAATTATAATCTTTAATGAGTTCCAGCCAACGCCTCTGCCGTAAATTTAATTCCTTTTGGGTAAAAAGCTACTTGAGGCTCTGATGATCCGTGTAGATCTTGCAAGTCGTTACATAAAGGTAGTACCGTCATAATTTCAATACGAACACAATTGCGACCAATTCTAGATCTTGAGTAGGTTAATTCTTTTTATGTGGCTTAAGTATTCGCGATGCAAATGATATCACTTTATCTCCTTGCATGAGTACACACCCCAAGCCTTGGCCCGATGCATCACTGAAAATCTGAAATCTCTCATCGCCTTCCAAAAGTGCAAGGATTAGAGCTGATACGATACGCTATTTTAATTATTGAAAACTGGCTTCACAGTCATCGGTCCACTTGAATGTCATTCCCTTGTGGGTGAGGCGAGTGAGAGGCGACGCCACTCTAGCAAAATCTTTCAGTTATTTCATAATTAATTAAATATTATTCATGTTAAATATTTATTTATTATATTATTTTCTTATTGTTAGATGTTATATTTGATTTTAGACTTGTATTAGTGGACCTAGCTAGATTAGACTAGACTCGTGGACCAATATTAATTATAGTTAGATTGAGCCCAACAATCAAGCTAATTTATTAGGAGGATGACTTAATTAGTTAGACCAATTGGATTAGAACCTTTCTTTCTTAATTAATTCCTTCATGACAAGCCCCAAGGGGTATTGTAGATTTTTCATAGTGACTTGGAGAAGGCGGCAAGGCCGGCCACAAGGGGGGAGAAGAGAGACTCTCTTTCTTCATCCATTTATCTCATTTCTAGATCTAAAATTTTCCTCTTCCAAATTCTTTCATCCCTACACCAATCCCTACCAAAATTATCTTCCAATTCCTTCTTTACTCACCATTGGAGGTTATTGGAATAAAGAGGAGGCAAGGATCTACAAGGAGGAGGAAGAAGTATAAGTTGAAGACTTTTGACACTCATTTGGAGATTTGTATTTGGAATCCATCTACCAATAGATAAAATTTAGTTTTTTTCTCTATAATTAGGCTCTAAATCTATAGTTTAATCATTGGAAACTATCCCATGTACTAAGGCTACCCATAAAAAGTGGAATTAGGTTCATAGGAGGCCTATGGTGGAAGTTATGGTGTATTTTGGGCCAATTTTGAGAGAATTTCGAGATTGACACATCATGTATTTGTCAATAGGTTACTTAGACCCAATTGATATGTGTTTGATTATATGAGATTAGTTTCGTATTGGTAATTGGATATGTGTAGGCCGTATCACGACAATTTGGCGATACAGATTAATTTGGAGGTTTTCTTCTGATACGGGGGTTTGAACATGTTATTTTTTGACATGGGCACATAATTGAGTAGCTAGCTCTTCGTGTTGCTTTTAATTATGATTCTAATCTTGCTCATATCATTTGTGATACATTTGGTGGTGCGTTGGAGCTGTATCGCAAGCGTATCATAGATTGAGTGTAATACGGGTGCGATTCACTCCACGTGTTTGTATATGGTATGTGATAATATATATATATATATATATATATATATATATATATATATATATATATATATATATATATATATATATATATATATATATATATTGGGGTATATAAGATATTATGAGTGCTTTGGATTGGTATAAGCATGTGTAGGTTGATTTGGTATGAGTTGTAGACTAATTTTGTGTGCTCACTGTCTTGACTGTGTGTGTGCACTGTCATAGTATATTGCAAAACTAGAGGAGAGGGTTGCTTGGAGTTTTAGATACTGTAGAGTGTGCACAGTGTGGTGCTCGGGTTCTGCTGTGTCAAGCAGCAATACATGGCAGTAGTACTAGCAATCCCGCATAGGGGAAGCAACAGCAATATCATGCAATACAGCCGCAAGAATCCCGCATAGGGGCAGTAGTAGCAACGACATGCAATAGCAGCAGCAACAGCAGTAATGCATATCTGCAACAACATGATGCATATGAGTTAGAGGAATAGGTTTAAGTGTTTGTATAATATTGATGGTTAGGATATGGTGAAGTTTTGTGTCAGTTATTAGTATGTTGTTAGTTCTTTTGGTTAGAATCCAAAGTTAGAAGGCTAGTTATGATATGTTGTTGGATACTTAAGCTATATATATATATATATATATATATATATATATATATATATATATATATATATATATATATATTAATATATATGTCACTACCACATTCTAAAAATAGGGATAATTTTGTCATTTTATTTATCATAAGTATTGTGTGTATTTATTTTAAAAAATTGCATGATATGTATATATATATATATATATATATATATATATGTTATATATATATATATATATATATAGTGTTCTTAATGCATGGGTTAGTGGACTAGACCTAGAGACCCACTAGATGAACCCCTGACCAATTATAGGAGTATGGATTTTAATTAGCATTTTTGGGATTAAATATGGAGGATTATAATTTATTATTGTGATTTTATTTGATTGTTGTACCTTACCGTTGCTTCGATATTTGGAGCGCTACGCTAGTTTTTGCCTTTCCACAAATTTTACACCCTTGTCCTAGACGTGCCAGCCTTCCATTCTGACATTTGTGTAACTCATATATATGCCCTCTTGTGCTTTATTTTATTCACACAATATTCGTCGCAGATGTTGTTTTTAAATTCCAAATAAATCCAACTTTGCATCTTTGTGCGTTCCAATCAAAACTGGAGACACAATCTTGACCCGTTTTGTGCTACCCAAATTATGACAATATTCTATTTTGAGTCTTCTATGTCCATGATACTTGTGTCCCACCAAATTTTAACCCTATGTACTTCTAATTAATTTTAATTAAATTGTTGTAAGGACCCAACTTAACCCAAAACTAGACCCAATACCAAACCAAACCCCCACTCACACCCTCAAGACTCATACTAAATACCACACACCCTTTTTAGCCATTACATCACACAAAATATGGTGTTTTCCCTCATTAAATTATAATTCCTACTTTCTATGCAATTTTCTAATTTTTGGGGGCTTTCATGCAAAAGTGCAATGAGGTGTCACCATCCTTTTCGTCAAGGCCAATGAAGAATCAACTCCCTCCCTCATTGACCGGTTCAACTCTCTCTCTCTCTTCCCTTTTTGGTGGTACCTTTTCCTTCATGATGAATAATGGCCCTTCATTCAAAATGGAGCACCATCCTCACCACACACACCCTCATATATATATATATATATATCACACATCCTAACCCTTTCCCAATCCCAATGAACACATGGCCGACCCTAATCCCTAGGCTAGCCCCCATCTTCTTCCTCATGCAAAAACCATCACCACCATCCTTCTTCCTATAACCGAACCTAAACCCTAGACATCCGGACTTCACTCCTTCCTCCGGTGAATACCCCGCCTGAGCGCAGCCGTCGACCTCGCCAGAGCAGTCGACCTATCTCCGGCTGTTGACCCCACCTCTTCACCATCACCACCGTCCCTATTAACATTATCACCACCGCTCTATCGTCATCTTGCCGGATCCCCGCTGCCACTCTCGACCACGACCACAGTGTCACCGCCGAAGCCCAAGCCGACCACGACCCCCGACACTAGTCTCCCTGGCCTCTAGATATCGAGCCTTGACTTGCCTGAACTTCCACCACCCAAAGCAGCCCCTTGACTCACCTGAACTCCCCCTCATTGATCATCCCGACCGGACAGCTGTCATGCCCCGATCTCTCGCAGGCAAATCGGCCGTTCCCGCTAGGCGGGAATCACCCTCGCCAGCGCTCCCACGGAACGATCGCTTGACCCATCCGGGCGTGATGCCGCACGAGCGTGAGCCACGCCCGTGCAAGGCCATGGTCCATTGGCTGGCGGTAAGAGTTATAAGCCACAGGGTCGTACAGATGGTCCGAGTGCAGCGGAGTCATGAACGCATAGGCGATCGGTAACAAGTTCACTGAGTTGACAATATAGCGGAAGCATTGAAACACAAGTTAAAGTAAAGCAAGCTCTTTATTGATATAAACATATGTTACAGGCGGCACTTAGCCGAGATTATAAGTCGCTCAAGACTCTCTCTCTGAAACAGTAAAAGTGTGCCAAGTGGCTACAATAGTGGAATGATTGTACATGCGATGTTCAGGCAAGTTCCAACATTATGTCTTGTATATGTGTTTCAGTTTCGGATGCACCGTTGCTTCGGAGTGATCTTCACGCCTTAGCATGCACGAAGGAGGCATCCGCACCCTGCATACAAACAATCTAAGTGAGTGGCTACCATCCCGATTAGCTAGCCCTACTTCCAAGTCTTCATACAAAAAATCTTGTATTCTTGTTGCCCCGATCAGACGATACCAAGTAATAATAAAAGATACCAAGATAAAAAGAGAATAGACTTGGATAATACTGCTTGTCAATCAAACTTGTGAACGGTTACTTACTTGCATGCTTGTTCGTTTGGAATATTTATCATATGCATAAATACAAGTTAGAATATATGCTCTTCTTTAAATTGTGCTATAAAAAGAGCTTATCCCAAATAAAATACACTAAACCAGGAGGCTATGCAACTGAATCATGAAATACTGCTTGTCTTGTACTGGCATTGTCTCAACTGCATGAACTGTTAACTTAATAAAACAATACCGATTCGATCACGGACAACTTGTTCACAAGGTCACTAGTTCCTGCGGACGGTCGCTGGGGTACTGGCACCGATCCGATCCGAACGGAACTCACTGTAGTCTACTACATCTGGACGGGATAGTTTATAGCCACTACTGAATCTTTGCTGCATTCCATCATCGTTCAAGACTAAATCGCCCATTATGGCATCCCGCCAGTGACCCATTGTATATTTAAATCTGTTGCAAACTAACTTGTGTCTTCGTGGCAAGAAAGGCAAGGTAAGTATTATGCAGGTAATTCAGACGGGCAGGTAAAATCCACCAAACGGTGGCAAGTTTATTTCAGTAAAATTCTATATGCTGCTTACTTGTAAATGAACTAAGGCAAGATAGAAACCTACAATTATGCATGCTTCATTAAAACAATGTGTTGATTGGTATAGTTCGGTTAGCTCGCCTTCACCAGTATGTTTCGATATGCTGACCCTCGTTGAAACAGGTTCTCCACACTAAGGCGAATCGAGTGAGGAGCCGAAGTCGTCTTCTCGATCCAGTCCAGCTGTTGGCGCATCTTCATCGCGCCCCTTTGAAGCATTTTAAAGACAGGAGCTTGTAACTCTTCATACACAAATGCAACTCCGTGGCAAAGCTGTCCTCCAGCCTGGAGGTCTATACATTTTGAAGTTTAGTAAAGGGATGTAATGTACATGACTGCTATCTTATTTTGAGTCAACTCTTTTGTAAGCCCGTGCGGCATATTAGCTGACTCGTTCAAGAGTTTGTAATAGATGTTCATTATCAATAAAGAGAACTTTTCCATGTTTCAAATCTGTGTTTCAATTTATCTGCGTACTTTGAATATGTGCTTGCTATGCAAATCATTAAAGCCTTGTGCGGTCGCAACCCCAGGCCCGCACGACGGTCACGATTCAGGGGATGCCTCAACGATTCTATGGAATCGGGTCATGATATAATGGTATCAGAGCACAGATTCAAGTTCCTTAGACTATCGCACTGGAAAAGTTTCTTTAATGATCAAATTCTTGTGCGAACTCTTGAACTCGCTAGGCCAAAATGAGATACATTCATGGAATAAGTCCATAATACATTATGATTCTAATATAATTTACTTTCTTTTGATGGAGTGGCACCAGCGCAATCTGCAGCACAAGCACCGGACAAAATGCAAGGCCAAGAAAGTAGTTCGTGCACTTCGGGAAGCTCTCAGAGCCAGCGTGGCATATCTCAAGTCGACCCGCTGGAGCGGGTGATGCAAATGTTAGAAGCACAACGACAAAGAGATGATGCTCGCCAAGCCAAGTTCGAAAGCAATCTAGAGACCCGATTCTCAGTCCAACAGAAGCAGGTAGATGCCCTGCAACAGATCGTTCAGACTTTGGCTTTCAACCATTCCACGGCAAGAGCGCCGACTCCGGTGGAACAGCTCGCGCTTGAAGTAGAGACGCCACAAATTCCAAGGCCGAGGGACGTGAATGCCTTCGACTTTGGCCACTTCAAGAAAGTCTGCAATACTCCATTCAACGGGACTGAGGAACCGATCGTGGCCCTAGATTGGTTGGCCGAATTTGAAGATTACTTCGCTTTGCTAGAGGTCCCCGAAGAGAAGCGCGTCACCTGCGCGCAACTACAGCTCCGCCTCAACGCACACGATTGGTGGAACGTGCATCGACGATCTCTTCAATTTGATCATAGAGAGGAGGCAATCTCGTGGACGACTTTTCGTGCCGCGTTTGAAGAGAAGTTTATACCCCCTTCAGTACAACGTCAGATGGAAAACGAGTTCGTGCAGCTGCGGTAGGACAGTATGACAGTTAAGCAATATTCTGCCGAATTCAATCGACTCTCCAAATTCGCTAGGGCCTATTTACCTGATACAGCGAGTCAAGCTAGAAGGTTTGAAGGCAGTTTGCGCCCTGCCATTCATGGGCACGTAGTCGTTCAGCAGTACGGGATCATGCGTGAAGTAATGAATCATGCCCTATCTCTTGAACCGCAGTATCCTCACGTTTCCACCGGCGCTGTGCATACCTACAATCACAAACGCCAAGACAACGATAGAGAAAACACCACTGCAAAGCGTCCTAACCACGATGGTCCACGGAGAGGAAACCCAGGGCAACCATGTTCTTATTGTAAGAAACCAGGGCACACAGCTGAAAAGTGCCGCAAGAAACTTGGGCAATGCCTCATTTGCGGGAGTCCAGATCATACCGTTCCTGCCTGCCCACTGAGCTGCCTCAATAATCCCTAACGGTAGGCTTTATTCCTAAGTTTTGGGACAAAACTTCCAATTAGTTGGGTAGGATATAGCTCCCCGTTCTCTCGGTGCGGGGAGCGTGGCTAAGAAATACAAGACGGTATCGTTCGATCGGGATAGAATGAAACAAGAACTCGTCCTCATTATGGATTTATTTCTTCGGAATCGATTCCCATATTCAGTGGACCGTGCCCCCGGGATCGACTTAGCGGCAGGGTCAGGAGGGACCTCTCCGCTGCTATCTTTTATTGCCTCGGTTTTCGATATCGCTTGTTGCTTTCGTGCTTTGAGTTGGTTTGGGGATTTGCTTATTTTTTATGAATGGTTTCGATGGTTTTTATTATTTTCGTTCATTGAACTGCACTTCAATTCCGAGATTGAAAAAGTAGAAGAGGTATTGATCGAGCTGTTCGTAATGCAGGTGAACGAGCAGTAGGCGGCTTGCGAGCGGAGTCGTGAAGCTCCTCTTTCCTTCTCCCCTCCAACAATCTAAGTGAGTGTCTACCATCCTGATTAGCTAGCCCTGCTTCCAAGTCTTCACACAAAAACTCTTGCATTCTTGTTGCCCCGATCAGACGATACCAAGTAATAATAAAAGATACCAAGATAAAAAGAGAATAGACTTGGATAATACTGCTTGTCAATCAAACTTGTGAACGGTTACTTACTTGCATGCTTGTTCCTTTGGAATATTTATCATATGCATAAATATAAGTTAGAATGTATGCTCTTCTTTAAATCATGCTATGAAAAGAGCTTGTCCCAAATGAAATACACTGAACCAGGAGACTATGCAATTGAATCATGAAATACTGCTTGTCTTGTACTGGCATTGCCTCAACTGCATGAACTGTTAACTTAATGAAACAATACCGATTCGATCACGAATAACTTGTGCACAAGGTCACTGGTTCCTGCGGACGGTCGCTGGGGCACTGGCACCGATCCGATCCGGACGAAACTCACTGTAGTCTACTGCATCTGGACGGGATGGTTTGTTGCTACTACTGAATCTTTGCTGCATTCCATCCTCGTTCAAGACCAAATCGCCCATTATGGCATCCCGCCAGTGATCTATTGTATATTTAAACCTGTTGCAAACTAACTTATTTCTTCGTGGCAGGGAAGGCAAGGTAAGTATTGTGCAGGTAATTCAGACGGGCAGATAAAATCCACCGAACGGTGGCAAGTTTATTTCAGTAAAATTCTATATGCTACTTACTCGTAAATGAACTAAGGCAAGATAGAAACCCACAATTATGCATCCTTCATTAAAACAACGTGTTGATTGGTATAGTCCGGTTAGCTCGCCTTCACCAGTATGTTTTGACATGCTGACCATCGTTGAAACTGGTTCTTCGCACCAAGGCGAACCGAGCGAGGAGCCGAAGTCGTCTTCTTGATCCAGTCCAGCTGTTGGCACATCTTCATCGCGCCCCTTTGAAGCATTTTAAAGACAGGAGCTTGTAACTCTTCATACACAAATGCAACTCCGTGGCAAAGCTGTCCTCCAGCCTGGAGGTCTATACATTTTGAAGTTTAGTAAAGGGATGTAATATACAGGACTGCTATCTCATTTTGAGTCAACTCTTTTGTAAGCCCGTGCGGCATATTAGCTGACTCATTCAAGAGTTTGTAATAGATGTTCATTATCAATAAAGAGAACTTTTCCATGTTTCAAATCTGTGTTTCAATTTATCTGCGTACTCTGAATATGTGCTTGCTATGCAAATCATTAAAATCTTGTGCGGGCGCAACCCCAGGCGGCTTCAGTGACTGCCAGAACTGTCACTAAAAGCAGCAGCAGCGACAGTGGTATAGATAGGTTTAAGTTTCGTTGGTGTACAAGATAACCAAGTAATAACATCTCATAATGAGATCCAGATATACCAATCCGTGTAACCATAGTATCAAGAGAACATGGATATCTACACTAGATATAATGAACATAGAGGATATCATAAATGAGAAACTATCAGAGAATGTACTCGCCTGAAGTCCAATGAATAGTCTCATAGATGTTTGACTCGGTGCCTCGAAGACCTAGATATGGAATACAATTTCAATACAAGGTTCCGAAAAGAGAATAAGTTAAACTAGTCAACTTTTAGGTCAATAAGTCAATTCTAAGTCAAAAGTCAACTCTAAGTCAACTTTGGTCAACTATGGTCAAACCAAGGTCAACTATCTATTTCTACGTTGCACAAGTCTAACACAAAAATCTTGGGACAAGATATTAAAATCTAAGTCATAAAACCACATCCTAAAATATTAGGATACCGTATCTCCGGATACGTGAATCCAAGGTAAAACATCAATAATATAAATCAAATAATATTTATAATCAATATAGAATCATAATTTACACATCAAATAGGTACCATATTTTTGAACCAACTTGGTATCTCAACAAAATCACAATCTTGATACCCAAACCCTGTATCTTGAGTATCCTACTTACCTTGGTTTTCACAAGGTAATACTCAATACCTTGATATAATAATTACCCTCATATATAATATATAAATATATACTAATATTATACAAATAAGGAATATAGTAATAATAATATATTATCTCAATATCAATACATATATATTTATATATATATAAATATAGTATATAAACACATATATATAATAATCTGCCTAACTGTCGCTGAAAACAGTGTTGAAAAACACTGATATGCTGAAACCAGGCTTTTAATGATAGTTCTGGTTGTCACTGAAGCCACTGTCGCTGCTGCTGCTTGGAATATGCATTGTTGCTGCTGCTTTGGTGACGGTTTTCAAGCGTCACCGATCCTGCTGTCGCTGCTGCTGCAATTCCCGCCGCTTCTTGCTGTTATTAATGACAGTGGCTGCTGCTGATCCCGCTGCTAATAATGACAGCAGCTCTGTCATTAAACCTGTTGTCGCTAAAAAAATAGTAATATATATATATATATATATATATATATATATATATATATATATTTAAATACTAAATGTAAATACACTCCCTCTATAATAATGTACATATTACAACATAGCCATATGCACACATACATAAATATTATAATTACATCTATACATATATCTACATAATTCTATAACAATTACCTATAAAATAATTTCCCAATTAAATATACATGTATATATATAATCAACATATACATATATACCCAAACAATATATTGTAAAATATATATATAAATGCATGTAGAAGAAAGCTACATAATATACATATATTCTATTAGTACATATATAGTACATAGATCTTTGATATAATAATCACTATAATAAATACACTATAATATATATATATATAATATCTATATATATGTACACAATTATAATTCAAGAATTAAAAGCACAATAATTAGATCTACACATAAATACATAACAAATAGAGAGTATCACACTGTATCCCACTAGGTCTAGGATACGTATGCGACACGAGTCCACCACACATCCAATTGTACCCCGAAGGACACAAACAAGTCACATATATTATTTATGAACAAAATAAAGTGTCAAATATAGATCTATGTGTCCGTGTCAAAATACGACATGTACAAAGTCCCGTGTCGGAGGAAAAACCCCCAAAACAACACGTATCACCAAATTATTCGAATACGACATGCACGTACCCAATTGTGGACATGACACTAGCCCCAAACATATAAACACATGCCAAATGATCTATAGGATCAATTGACACACACAACAAATGTCATTCTCGGAATTCCTTCAAAATTGACACAAAAAGCACCATAATTTTCTCAATATGCCTCCTATGAACACAAAACCAAATCCTATGGGTAGTACATACATATGGGTTGATTTTCTATGATTAAATCTCAGATTTAGAATCTATTTTATGGGAAAAAACTAAATTGTACCTACTGGGTGATGGATTCCCAATAAAACCTCCAATTGAGATAAAATTGCTTTCAAATTGTAGATCCTTTCTCCTCTTTGTAGATCCTTGCTTCCTCCTTCTAGATCCTTACTTTTCAAGTCTCTAATGGTGATTTGGGATGAAATTAAAATGAATTTGGTAGGAAAATGAAATAGAAATGAAGAAAATTTGGTAGTGGGAAATTCTAGATCTATATTTAGAATGAAAAAGAGGAGAGAGAATTTTCCCCCTCTTTTTAAATAGGCCAGCCCCTATTCCCCTCCCTCAAGTAATCATGTAATGTCCATTATACCCCTTGGGACCTCTCATGAAGAAATAATTAAGGAAGGAATCTTCTAGTCTAATGATTTAATTAATTTAATCCATCTCCTTAACAATGGGCTTTCTAAATGGGCTAAGTCTAACTAATTAATTCATGTTGGTCCATGGGTCCAAACTAAACTAGTTAGGTCCACTAACACAAATCTAAATTAAATAACTAACATCTAACAATAATTAAATAATACCATAATTAATTATTTATCAAGCACAATAATTAATTAAATAGGAAATTACTAAAATATCCTTTCCTAGAAAATGTGGTAGTGACAATCTTCATACCACAAGCACTAAGCCAATCCATTCCAGAATAATATCATAATCCTTGATGTCGAGAACAAAGACATCCTGGGATAAGTTTCTTCCCCCATTGCATATGTAGCCATCCCTAAATATCAAGTTAGCAAGCATCTCTAACCCCGATGGAGTGCTAACACTAAGTATTACATTTAACACAGATATTTTTAGTTCATGTTCCATTACATAATTAGCAGATATGAAACTATTGGTAGCACCAGAGTCAAATAGTACACGTTAAGAAATGTTATTAAATAATAGTATACATGTCACGATCGTATCAGAAGCGAAGGCCTCCTCCCGAGTCAAAGCATATACTCGGCCTTGCGCATCATTTCTCTAATTCTGATTTTGCCCAGTTTGAGGTGTTCGTGAGGCTTGCCCATAATTTTGTTGATTCTGTTGTGGAGGCTGCTGATGCTGAGGGCCTTTATTTACGATCGTTCCTTTTTACTCCCAAGCCTTGTGGCCCAGGTGGTCGCATTTAAAGCACCCTCTCTCCGACTTGGAAATTCCTAACAATGTGTCCCTTGTCGCAGAACCTATAGCAATACGCCCCACGTTGGTTGTGCCCCTGGATGCCGCCGTTGTTCTGGCGCTTCAGAGCCTTATACCTTCTTCCCGAGTTTGATCGCTTATTGTTGTAATTATACACTAATGGGGCGACTGGAGGTGGTGCAGGATAATATATATCCAGCTCTATCATGTAGTCAAAAGATTCTTTGAGTGTCTTATATTTGTGGATTACCACTTGCAATTGTAGAGCAGGCCTGAGTCCCTGCTTGAAGCTACGAGCCTTGGCCGCTTCATCGACAAATCTGGTACAGGAATACTTAGATAGTCGAGAAAATTTTGCCTTATAATTCTTCACGGACATATCACCCTGCTCCATCTTGCTGAATTCTTGCTCTTCGTGGCATTGTTCCGTTGAGGAAAAGTACAGTTCCAGAAAAGCTTCCTTGAATATCAGCCACATAATCTTTTTAGCCCCGTTCGCTCCAGCAAGCATGCATTTCCGACTTTGCTAGCAGTAGTACACATTGTTCATGTCACTACCATATTTTCTAGGGTATTTTAGTAATTTCCTATTTAGTTAATTATTATGCTTGATAAATAATTATTTGTGGTATTATTTAATTATTGTTAGATATTATTTATTTAATTTTTACTTGTGTTAGTGGACCTAACTAGTTTAGTTTGGATCCATGGACCAACATGAATTAATTAGTTATACTTAGCCCATATAGAAAGCCCATTGTTAAGGAGATGGATTAAATTAATTAAATCATTAGACTAGAAGCTTTCTTTCTTAATTATTTCTTCATGAGAGGCCCCAAGGGGGTATAATGGACATTACATGATTACTTTAGGAAGAGGAATAGGGGCCGGCCTATTTAAAAAGAGGGGGAAAATTCTCTCTCCTCTTTTTTATTCCAAATCTAGATCTAGAATTTCCCACTACCAAATTTCCTTCATTTTCACTTCATTTCCCTACCAAATTTATTCCAATTCCTTCCCAAATCACCATTAGAAGCTTAAGAAGCAAGGATCTAGAAGGAAGAAGCAAGGATCTATAAAGAGGAGCAAGGATCTATAATTTGGAAGCAATTTTATCTCAATTAGAGGTTTCATTGGAAATCCATCTCCCAATAGGTACGATTTAGTTTTTTCCCTTAAAATAGCTTCTAAATCAGAGATTTAATCATGGAAAATCAACCCATATGTATGTATTACCCATAGGATTTGGTTTTGTGTTCATAGGAGGCCAATTGAGAAAGTTATGGTACTTTTTGTGTCAATTTTGGGGAAATTATGAGAATGATATTTGTTGTGTGTGTCAATTGATCCTATTGATTAATTTGGCATATGTTTATGTGTTTGGGGCTAGTGTTGTGTCCATAATTGGGTATATGTAGGTCGTATCCCAATAATTTGGAGATACGTAATGTTTTGGGGGTTTTCCCTCTGACACGGGACTTTATACATGTCGTATTTTAACACGGACACATAGATCTATATTTGACACTTCGTATTGTTCATGAATATTATATGTGACTTGCTTGTGTCCTTCGGGGTACAATTGGATGTGTGGTGGACTCGTGTCGCATGCGTATCCTAGATCTAGTGGGATACGGTGTGATACTTTTCATGTGTTGTGTATTTATGTGTAGACCTAATTAATTTTACTTTAATTCTTGAATCATAATTGTGTATATATATATATATATATATATATTATATATGGTATATTTATTATAGTATTTATTGTATCATAGATCTATGCATTATATGTACTAATAAAATATATATTATGTAGCTTTCTTCTACATGCATTAGTGTATATGTTATAATATATGTTAGGGATATAAATATATGAATATATTTTTATAAAATATATGTGTATGTTTAATTAAGTAATTAATTTATTTATAGTTATTATATAAATATATATGTATGGATGTATATTTATTCTATATGTTGTATGTGTGTGTTGTTGCTATATTAAATATGTACATAATAATAGGAGAGGGTATGTATAGTTATTATATATATAGATATATATATATTTATATCTATTTGAGTTATATATTTATATATATGTTATATATATATATTTTTGATATATTATATATATATTTTCAGGTTTTTAGCAACGGAGGAATTAATGACAGCAACCACTATCATTAATACAACAGCAACTGCTGTAGCAGTGGCTAGCTATTAATGACAGCAGCCGCTGTCATTAATACAGCAACAGCGGGAAACTTAATACAACAGCAGTGACAGCGGGAATGGTGACGGTTGCAAACCGTCACCAAAGCAGCAGCAGCAGTGCAGATTCCAAACAACAGCAGCGACGGCGGCTTCAGTGACTGCCAGAACTGTCAATAAAAGCCTGGTTTCAGCGTATCAGTGTTTTTCAATACTGTTTTCAGCGATAGTTAGGCAGATTATTATATATGTATTTATATACTATATTTATATATATGTATATATATATGTATTGATATTAAGATAATATACTATTATTGCTATATTTCTTATTTGTATAATATTAGTATATATTTATATATTATATATGAGGGTATTTAGTATATCAAGGTATTGAGTATTACGTTATGGAAATAAAGGTAAGTGGGATACTCAAGATACGGGGTTTGGGTATCAAGATTATGGTTATTGTTGGGATACCAAGTTGGTTCAAAACCATGGTTCCTATTTGATGTGTAATTGATATTCTATATTATACATAATTGTTTGATATATATATATATATATATATATATATATATATATATATATATATATATATTGTGATATTTATCTTGGAATTTACGTATCTGGAGATACGGTATCCTAATATTTTTAAGATGTGATTTTTATGACTTAGATTTTAATATCTTGACCCAAGATTTTTGTGTTAGACTTGTGCAACCTAGAAATAGATAGTTGACCTTGGTTTGACCATAGTTGACCCTAGTTGACCTTAGAGTTGACCATAGTTGACTTTTTGACTTAGAATTGACTTATTGGTCGAGAAGTTGACTAGTTTAAATTATTCTCTTTTCGGAACCTTGTATTAATATTGTATTCCATATCTAGGTCTTTGAGGCACTGAGTCAGACATCTGTGAGACTATTCTTTGGACTTCAGGCGAGTACATTCTCTAATAGTTTCTCATTTATGATATCCTCTATGTTCATTGTATCTAGTGTAGATATCCATGTTCTCTTGACACTATGGTTACACAGATTGGTATATCCGGATCTCGTCATGAGATGTTATTCCTTAGAATATTGTGTATATGGTGCAAGTATTGTTTCATTGGTTATCTTGTACATGTACAAACACCGATTCTCGGGAAGACTAGCTATCTTCTTGGGGAATCTCATGCCATAGCATATCGTGGTTAGATCTATTATACCAGTCGGGGGTAGAGAGTATTAGTATATATATGTGATCAATATCCCTATTATATCAAGTACTGATTACTGAATAGTGTTGATCATACACTGCAAGTATGATTAGCCATGCCGTATTGCATCTTGCCCAAGCCGATGACTTGTTAAGCTAGTACTCACACACTTAGTCATTAATATTCTTGTTTCATTGGCATATTATTTATTATTGTATTTAATTCTAGTATTTCCTTATTGTATATATATCTCGTGTATCTATTGTGCATCTTGTTTATCCACAGCTATTTACTGTTATATAGTTTTTATCATTGATTAGAACTGCAGTTAGAGATGTACTCTGCTCCTTTTCTACTGGATATATTTTTCCAGATGACACTGATGAGTGGTACCCTACATATTATTGACCCTAGGATGTTGTGGGTTTAGATTCTGAGACCCAGAATCAGGAGGGACTTATCCCAACTAAACAGTTGACCCGGGTGTTGTAGCTTCGTAGTATTCTTTTGTACTGGATTTGTCTCCAGCTTATTCTGTTATTTCTTCAGACTCATTGATGTATTATTTTAGACTCATGAGTTGTATTGTGACTACTCTATTCTTTATCTGATTCGTTCTTTCTATCTTAGTTCTGTGATTGAGTATATTATCATTATTGGTGGTTTATTATATTGTTAGAGAGATATTTAGACATCGTTCTACCGCCGATTCTGCGGCGTAGGCTGGGCGTTATTTCCGACTTGTACCCTTACACCGGGTGCGGGTCGTGACACATTTTTGGTGGTGGCCTATGCAGGTCAAGCTTCACAAAGTATGTGATAGGATATATGATATAGGCTGAGATACTCAATCACATCTTGGAAAATTCTTTTGATTCAACTATTCCCCTTTGATATTGATACTTGATCTCTAAAATTGTCCTTTCCTTGAAAGTCTTACATCATGTGCCATATTGATTCTCATTCCATCTTTTTATGAGACATACTCGGAGATACTTGCGGAGGCACGCAAGGTTGAGCGGGAGTTGGGTTTGAAGCCCAAAAGAGACCATGATTCTTTTCTGGGGGTGCAGTATCTGCCAAACATCCTCATTTCCAGTCCAGACCTTTCCAGCAGCCACAGCAGAACCAAACTCTAGCTAGAGTGTCTTTTTACTAGGTACCTCAGCAGTAGAGACAGTTACAGCAAGCTCCATGCAACTACTGCAAGAAGTTCGGCCATATCTTGGAAGTTTGCAGGAGGAGGCTAGGAGTTTGTTTGTATTGTGGTACTGAAGGGCATCAATTGAGGGAGTGTCCTCATCGTGCAGTTCAGGGAGCAGCTTCAGCTCCGAGAGCACAAATGAGTCCACCTGCAGCACAGCCGAGGGGACCGCTTCCGACACAACAGCAACATTTTATCCAGCATCAGCAGCAGGGAGGTGCTCGGCAGGGACGAGCGTTTGCTATGACCGTCGAGGAGGATGAACCCACCAGAGATGTCATCGCAGGTTCTATTATTCTTGATTCTATTCCAGCTTTAGCTTTGTTTGATAGTGGTGCTTTCCATAGTTTTGTATCTGTTTTTTTTGCTCTGAAGCATGGTTTGGTAGCTGAATCTTTGCTTAGGACTTGCAAAATCATGACCGGGGGAGACATTATCCTGGTTAATGATATTTGCAAGGATCGGAGAGTTATTTTGGGAGGCCGGGAGTTGATTGCTTGTCTACTTGTAATGCCACTTCCGAGCTACGATATTATACTCGGGATGGATTGGTTGAGTATGCACCGTGCTAGCATAGATTGTAGAGGAGGTAGAGTTTTGTTTGGTCTGCCAGGAGAGCCAGAGTTCGAGTTTGCTAGAGGAGCTGCAGAGCAGGGAGAAGGCTTTATTTATGGAGCTATGGTGGAAGATAAGGAGTTGCCACATCCGTTGATAGCAGAGTTCTTGGATGTGTTTCCTGAGGAATTGTCAGGATTGCTGCCAGATCGAGATATTGAATTTTCTATAGGCTTGGTGCCAGGTGCAGAACCAATTTCGCAGTATGTCTATAGAGTAAACAACAGCGAACTGGCCGAGCTAAAGAAGTAGGTAGACGAATTGCAGGATAAGGGGTTTATCATATCGAGTTCTTTACCATGGGGAGCCCCGGTATTATTTGTACCGAAGAAGGATTGATCTGTGAATGTGTATTAATTATAGGGCTTTGAATAATCTCACTATCGAGAATAAGTATCCTTTTCCACGGATTGATGATCTGTTTGATCAGTTGAGTGGTACGAAGGTGTTTTCTAAGATAGATTTGAGATCAGGCTACCATCAGGTGAAGGTGAAGCCGAAGGACATACCGAAGACTGCTTTTAGAACTCGGTATGGTCAGTACGAGTTTATGGTGATGCCATTTGGTTTGACTAATGCACCGGTGGTATTTATGAACTAGATGAACAAGGTGTTCCACCAGTACCTTGAAAAGTTGGTGATGGTGTTCATTGACGATATACTAATATACTCGAGTACACTGGAGGAGCATGAGGAGCATTTTAGGATTGTGTTGGATGTGCTGAGGAAGGAGAAGCTGTATGGGAAGTTGTCCAAGTATGAGTTTTTCCTGGACAAGGTGAAATTCTTGGGGCATGTTTTGACTGGTGATGGTATTTCAGTGGATTCGAAGAAGATTTCAGTAGTGGAATCTTGGAAGACTCCGAGTTCGGTAGCAGATATCAGGAGTTTCTTGGGATTGGCAGGCCACTACAGGAAGTTTGTGCAAGATTTTTCAAGAATTGTCGAGTCGATGACCAGACTCACAAGAAAGGATGTAGAGTTTGTTTGGATGGAGGATTGCCAGGTTTCTTTTGAGGAGTTGAAGAAGAGGTTGACGTCTGCTCCTATTTTGACGTTGCCATCAGGGTCCGGAGGTTTTACTATTTATAGTGATGCATCGGGGAAAGGGTTGGGTTGTGTTCTTCAGCAGCATGGAAAAGTGATTGCCTATGCATCTAGGCAATTGTGTCCTCATGAAAAGAACTATCCTACCCATGATTTGGAGTTGGCAGCAATCATATTCGCTCTAAAGTTATGGAAACATTATTTGTACGGAGAGCGTATGGAGATCTTCACAGACCACAAAAGCTTGAAGTACGTTTTCAAGCAAAAGGAGTTGAACATGAGGCAGCGTCGATGGTTGGAACTGATGAAAGATTTTGATATCTCTTTACAATATCATCCTGGGGAAGCTAATTTAGTTGTCGATGCTTTGAGCAGGTATCTGGTAGCTATGTTCTTGACGCAGGATCGATATTTGTTGGAGGACTTGGAGAGCTTGGGCATTGAGGTAATTGTTCCTGGTTGTGTTATACAGATATTGGGATTGCAGATATATTCAGATTTGATGGACAGGATCAAGGCAGCAAAGTATAAGGATGTATGTCTGAGGAGTATCAGAGCTCAGGTGAGAGCGGGATTGGAGGATGATTTCACTATTGTAGAGGATGGATCTTTGAGGCATGAAGTTAGATTGTGTGTGCCTAGTGGGGAGCTGTGTGATGAGGTATTGCAGGAAGTATATCGCTCTCAGTATTCCATGCATCCAGATGCTAACAAGATGTATCAGGATATGCAAAGGAGTGTGTGGTGGTATGGCATGAAGAGGGAAGTAGCACAGTTTGTATCAAGATGCTTAGTGTGCTAGCAGGTGAAAGCCGAGAGGCAGAGACCAGGAGGTTTACTTCAGCCATTACCCATTCCAGAGTGGAAGTGGGAACACATTACTATAGATTTTGTATCCGGACTTCCACGATCTCCAGGAGGGAAAGACGCGATTTGGGTCATCGTTGATAGGTCGACCAAGTCGGCCCAATTTTTGCCTTTCAAGGTGGGTTTGTCTACGGAGAAGATGGCATAGATGTATGTGAGACAGATTGATAGGATACATGGAGTTCCCGTCAGCATAGTCTCATATCGGGATAGTCGTTTCACTTCTTATTTCTGGAGGAGTTTGTAGGAGAGTTTGGGAACTCAGCTCAAATTCAGTACTACATATCATCCCCAGACAGATGGGCAGTCAGAGAGGACTATTCAGACTCTCGAGAATATGTTGCGCACTTGTGTACTAGATTTTGGGGGTTCTTGGGAGGACCATCTCTATTTGGTAGAGTTTGCTTACAATAACAGTTACTAGGCCAGTATAGAGATATCACCTTTTGAAGCTCTGTACGGTCGGAGGTGTCGTACTCCTTTGTCTTTGGACAATATTGGAGAGAGAGTTTTGCTTGGGCCAGAGATGGTTATGGATGCAGCAGAGAAGGTTCAGTTGATCAAAGACAGACTTCGAGTGGCGTAGGACAGACAACGACATTGGCCCGATAGCCATCGGAGACCTTTGGAGTTTGAGGTATAGTTTAGATTTTTGTTTTGTGTTTGTTCTTGGTTGTTTGTTATAGATTAAGTTCTTAAGGTGGTATTTTGTTCTAGGTGGGTGGTTTGGTATTTTTGAGGATTTCTCTGACACGAGGCACAATTCGCTTCGGTAGAGGCGGAAAGCTTAGTCCGCGATTCATCGGACCTTTCACTATTCTAGAAAGGGTCGGTGAGTTGCTTATAGACTTGACTTGCCACCTGCATTGGAGGGAGTGCACAACGTATTTCATGTGTCACAGTTGAGACGATACATGGCAGATCCTAGTCATGTATTGGATCACTCGGAGATAGAGGTGGGCCCTACTCTTAGCTATCCAGAGCAGCCAGTTGAGATTCTGGATCAGAGAGAGAAGGTGCTGAGGAACCAGACTATTCCTTTGGTGCATGCCGCATGGAGGCATCACTATCCGGGGGAGTCTACCTGGAAGAGTGAGGATGAAATGCGAGAGCGTTATCCATATTAGTTTGTGCCTTGAGGTATGTTATTTCCTAGTTATGTTGTGTTCATTGTTATGTTCTTTCATAGTTAGTTATGATTCTTTAGTTCTGTTCTGTTATTTTCTGGGGGTACTTTTCGTCTTTGAATTTCGAGGACTAAATTATTTTAAGGAGGGTAGACTTGGCACTACCACAGTTTCTAGGAAAGGGTATTTTAGTAATTTTCTATTTAGTTAATTATTGTGCTTGATAAATAATTATTTATGATATTATTTAATTATTGGTAGATGTTATTTATTTAATTTGGACTTGTGTTAGTGGACTTAACTAGTTTAGTTTGGACCCATGGACCAACATGAATTAATTAGTTAGACTTAGCCCATTTAGAAAGCCCTTTGTTAAGGAGATGGATTAAATTAATTAAATCATTCAACTAGAAGCTTCCTTCCTTAATTATTTCTTCATGAGAGACCCCAAGGGGTATAATGAACATTACATGATTACTTGAGGGAGAGGAATAGGGGCCGACCAATTTAAAAAGAGAGAAAAAATTCTTTCTCCTCTTTTTCATTCCAAATCTAGATCTAGAATTTTCCACTACTAAATTTCCTTCATTCCTACTTTATTTCCCTACCAAATTCATTCCAATTCCTTCCCGAATCACCATTAGAAGCTTTAAAAGTAAGGATCTAGAAGGAAGAAGCAAGCATCTACAAAGAGGAGCAAGGATCTATAATTTGGAAGCAATTTCATCTCAATTGGAGGTTTCATTGGGAAACTATCTTCGTTGTATCTAGTGTAGATATCCATGTTCTCTTGACACTATGGTTACATGGATTGGTATATCCGAATCTCGTCATGAGATGTTATTCCTTGGTATATGGTATATATGGTGCAAGTATTGTTTTATTGGTTATCTTGTACATGTACAGACACCGATTATTGGGAAGACTAGCTATCTTCTTGGGGAATCTCGTGCCATAACATACCGTGGTTGGATCTATTATACCAGTCAGGGGTAGGGAGTATTAGTATAGATATGTGATCAATATCCCTATTGTATCAAATACTAATTACTTAATAGTGTTGATCATACACTGCACGTATGATTAGCCATGCCGTATTACATCTTGCCCAAGCCGATCACATGTTAAGCTAGTACTCATACACCTAGTCATTACTATTCTTGTTTCATTGGCATATTGTTCATTATTGTATTTAATTTTAGTATTTCCTTATTTTATATATATCTCTTGTATCCATTGTGCATCTTGTTTATCCACAGCTATTTACTGTTACATAGTTTTATCATTGATTAGAACTGCTGTTAGAGATGTACTCTGCTCCTTTCCTGACTGAATATATTTTTCCAGATGACATTGAGGAGTGGTACCCTACCTATTATGGACCCCAGGATGTTGTGGGTTTAGATTCTGATACCCTGATTCAGGAGGGACTTATCCCAACTGAAACAGTTGACCCGGGTGTTGTAGCTTCGTAGTATTCTTTTGTACTGGATTTGTCTCCAGCTTATTCTGTTATTTCTTCAGACTCATTGATGTATTATTTTAGACTCATGAGTTATATTATGACTACTCTATTCTTTATCTGATTCGTGCTTTCTATCGTAGTTCTGTGATTGAGTATATTATCATTATTGGTGGTTTATTATATTGTTAGATAGATATCTAGACAGCATTCTACCGCCAATTCTATGGCATAGGTTGGGCGTTGTTTCCGACTTGTACCCTTACACCGGATGCGGGTCGTGACAGTTCACTAGCAATAATTGTGTGCACGACATAATCTTATGCCCAATGATGTTGAGAAGTTCAAGACGCTCCTCCACTTCAGCTATTCAATCCACCACGACAGTGGCTTCTTCTGTCCCCTTAAACGAAATATTGCAAATCTTTCTAAATTCTGCAATATCCGTGGCAAAACTTTTCTTCTTCGCCGGTTGGGTGTTATTCGTCCCAACGATGTCCACTGTCCTTGTAGTAGGGCCAATTAGGGCAGCTACAAGCATAGCATTAGAATTATTAGCTACAACCGTCTACAGCATCTGTTGCAGATCATTGATTTGTCTCTCTTTGGCCTTTTCAACTTTTATTGGGCTTCCAACATGCGCAACATCTGATCCATCTGATCTTTCGAAGGGGCTGATGATGTCGGCACTCTCAAGCTACGTAGGTTTCTTTGTCCAGACTTCATCATTTTTGCACCACACAGAAGGAAAATATTAGTTTCATAAAGTATCGTGGACTTATTGTATGGAGCATCTCATTTTGCGGCAACAAAAATTTAAGGCATCAAAATCAATCATTTATATCATTTTCGAAAACTTAAAACCAAAAAGTTCCCAAGGAAGTAAAACCGTGCTCTAATACCAATCTGTTATGCCCCGGTTTTGCAGAACTGAACGTCCTCACTTGGACTTCCCACACCCCGGTCCTGCAAAGCCTTCGTCCTCGCTTGGCCTGATGTTGTACAATCCTGGGATTATGCTTGTACAAGGCCTGCTCGTGCTTCTTTTGTAAGACAGGTATTTAAAGATAGAGTATCCATCATTCATAGTGAAATTGAACACACATTTAAAATAGAAATAGCTCTTTATTGATAATTCTCTGAAATAAAAATATAAGGCCCTCGAACGGTCGAGTTAAAAATGCCAGACTTGGCTTACAACTTACAAAAATATTAAAAATGAGATACAAGGTTGCTCCATACATCATATTCCTTATTAAAATATTAAAAATCAAGGACCACCTTCAGTTAGAGTCTTTTTCTCTACTTGGAAGCTTTAAGTGCAAGGCTTCCAAAGAGTCGGACCAAAACCTTCAATATTCTCTCACAACAGCCAAATCCCCAGCACTTGTGGATGCCCAAAAATATGGGTCAGGATGCAACATGTACTGCTGAGCGGCCGCAACCAATCTCACCTAAAAATCTAACACTAAGTAGATATATGAAAGCAGCAGTTATTATTGTGATCTTGCTATGTTCCCTTAAGTTCAAGTAACAATTCATATCTCAAGAACATAAGGAATGATATATTTATCACCATATTTGGTGATTCTTACCCATGGTCGTTCAGCCATCCTTTTTTATGAATAATAACTTACTCTGCCTGCACAAGACATTATTAGATGCTCCCTGTCTATATGAAAGTCACTAGACAAGCCATCACGATATTCTTGGAATTTTAGTACCCCATTCAGTGCAGGGAGCTAGCCTCACTGAAGTTCCTGAACTTTCGATGCAATTACTTTAGCACCCATGTTCCGCCTAGGATGAAGCGGTCCCATGGCCTCGGTGCACCACTTCGAGGAACCTAACCCTTGTGTACAAGTCTGTCTATGACCATGCATAAATGCAACTAGCTAGTAGAAGAAAATATGCAAATACAGAAACTTGATATAGTATTCCAGAGTCATATTGATTATCTTAGCCACCGCCCACCATACTTACCGCCCTGTCCAGGGTCTTATTAATTTTCTTAGCCATCGTGCACCATACTTACCGCCCAGTCCAGGGTCTTTGCCACATAATCAATTATACTACAACAGTATAGTTCATAGTAATATGATTATTATCTTGCTTATCTTTTTGGATTGTTTGCTAGGTATTACTGATGTTTTGTTAAGCATAATGACTAAAGAATTCATTAAAGGATTGAAGTCACTCATTAGTTGGTGAATTGCTGAGAAAGAGAGATCTTCTTCTCAACTTCAAGCTTGGTTCACAAGTTCACCTTCATTGGCACCAACAAAGGTTCAGGATCCTTCTTCTCTTTCTCTCAGTAATTCGATATATAAATGAGAGACAGTGAATGCATACAATGAAAGTCGTTCATAAAAAAAAATCACGAAAATACAAATAAAAAACCAACAGTGATATTCAACATCGAAAACCAACAACGCACGGGTATTGAGGCATAGACCCTTATATAAACTTCGCTTACCAAGACACCATGCACTGTATCTTGGGAGCAACTTCTAAGGATTCCATCCCATAACGAGGAACGGATCCTCGTTTATTTGTTCCGACCAATTGATACCGACAAAGTTTCCCCATTCTCTGATTCTGACTCTGCCATTCAGCAGCTAGCCCAGTCCGTGCTCCCTAACAGGATCAGGGTACTACATTGGATCCCAATGAATCTCCAAGAATTTAATAAAAAATGGAAGAAGAAGTGGCACCAATCCTCCATGATAGTGCTCCTCCTAGGTGCTCCCAAGATCTAACTCTCCATGGAAGATGTTTGGTGAAGCTCTAATGTAGGAAAGGGGAAACAAGGGTTGGGTGTTCATGAGAAGGTGGAGAAGATGAAATGGGGAATATGAAGGAGTAGAGAAAATAAAATAAGGAAGTGGAAAGAGAAAGAGTAGGATATATATAGTGGTATAATTAGTGAAATTATCATTCCACTCTCTAATAAAACTTCTAACCCTAGGATGAATGGAATCTAATTAATCATGGATAGCATCTAACTAATTTGATATAGAATATTCTATTTATAAAATACTAGGTGCTAATAAATTATAATTAGCTAACACTAATATTAACAGTAATTAATTCTAGACTAACCACAAACATAATAAAATAAAAATTTAACTACATGCAAAATTACCAAAATACCCCTAAGGTGAAAGTAGTGGTTACAGTATGTGATTGTTTCATATATTTAGAGTGTAAAAACTTATGCTCGTTCTTAGCAGTTTTATACATGTCTCTTATCTTCTTATGATCTTCTAGTAAATCACTAATGCATTTGATAGTTCATCAAAAGTAAGATCTTTATAAAAGGGATTAGTAGTTACCTTAGCATCGGTTGCCATAAAACATAGGTGTTTGTCATTGACTTATAGTTGAACGAACTTTGTTGTGTAACAAACAAAAGAAGTATAGAGAAATCCTAAACAAAAAATACAAGTACAATATTTTTGACTCTGGGAGTGTGACGATGGAGATCGAGTACTAAAGCGGCTCATTTACTCTGTCTTGGCCCATTGGTCATGGTTAAACCATATTTCGATAATCAACTAAAACTCGGACTTGATATAACCTACGATAACCTATGATACAGACATATTGCTACTACAACTACAGTTTTAAGAGAATCGAAATGCGGCTTGTTTTAGTATCGAGTCAATATCATTTTTTATTTATTGACTATAGGAAAATATATAAATTGAGTCGTACTTGGCATTCAGAGGCTACCCAAAATATTTTCTAAACCCAGATTATTTTTAGCCAAAATATTTTGAGTTTTGAAAATAGCCCAACATATTTTTCCATAACCAAGTGAGCCCAAACCAACCCAAACCATTCTGATCCTGACTAAATTAGGAAAAACAAACTCGGTATGAACTTGGCACGAGTTCGGTGCGAGTTCGACCTGAACATGGTTCCCAGACCTAGTTAACCCTTGCAACCAGTTCTTCATGTAGACTCGGCTCCAATGTTCCAAAATTTGAACATTTGGCATTCGAATTCGCCCCAAACTCGGTTTGCAAAAGTACTATAAATAAAGAAGGAATTCACCATTCTTATTTATTCAATTCACTTTCATTTCTCTTCTCTATTCACTCAGTGCTATTCAAGAGCCTTCACATTTTCCAATCCCAAGGTTTCTATCACCACATTTTCTAGGAAATGGTATTTTAGTCATTTCATATTTAATTAAATATTGTGCATATTGTATAATTATTTATTATATTATTTAATTATTGTTAGATATTAGTTTAGTGATTTGGACTTGTGTTAGTGGACCTAACTAGTTTAGTTTAGGCTCATGGACCAACATGTATTAATTGTTAGAATTGAGCCCAACTAGAAAGTCCATTGATTAGGAGGATAATTAATTTAATTAAACCATTAGACTTGAACTTTCTTTCCTTTTTATTTCTTCATGAGAGGCCCTAAGGGGTATAATGGACATTATATAGTAGCTTGAGAAAGGGGCAGGGGGGCCGGCCTACATAAAGAGGGGAGGAAGTTTCTCTCTCTTTTTTTTATTTCAAATCTAGATCTAGAATTTTCCTCAACCAAATTCTTTTATTCCCACATCATTTCCTTATCAAATTTTATGCTAATTCCTTCCAAATCACCATTGGAGACTAGTGGAGCAAGGATCTAGAAGAAGAAAGCAAGGATCTACAAAGATGAGCAAGGATCTACAAGTTGGAGGCCAATTTTATCATATTTGGAGGTTGCATTGGGAATCCATCTCCCAATAGGTATAATTCAGTTTTCCCCTTCAATTAGGTTTTAAATCTGAGATTTAATCTGGAGAAATCAACCCATATGCATAAGCTACCCATAGGATTTGGAATTGAGTTCATAGGAGGCCTATTGAGAAAGCTATGGTGCTTTTTGTGTCAATTTTAGTAGAACGCCGATATTGACACTTGTTGTATTTGTCAATTGGTCCTATAGATCAATTTGACATGTGTTTGTGTGTTTGTGGCTAGTGTCGTGTCCATAATTGGGTACGTGTAGGTCGTATCCCAATATTTTGGTGATACGTGTTGATTTGGGGTTTTTCCTCAGACACGGGACTTTGTGCATATCATATTTTGACACGGACACGTAGATATGTGTTTAACTCTTCATATTGTTCATATATAGTATATTAGACTTGCTCATGTACTTCGGGGTACGTTTGGTTGTGTGGTGGACTCGTGTCAGAAGCATATCATAGATCTAGTGTGATACAGGTGCGAGGCACTCCACATGTTTGTTGTATTTAATTTCTAGATTCCATTCCCATTGTTCTTAGCCATTTATATTATATGAATTCATATGTATATGTATAAGTATATGTAATTATTTGATACCATATAGTTATGTATGTATATAGCTATGTGATAATGTATGTATATATATATATATATAGTTATGGATATATATATATATATATATATATATATATATATATATATATTCATGTATATAAATGTGTTATGTATATATATATATATATATATATATATATATATATATATATATATATATATGTGTGTGTATGTGTATGTTATATATATATATATATATATATATATATATATATATATATATATATATATATATATATATATATATATATATGTTATGTATGAGGGAGAGAGATATATTTACCTATGTGTATGTGTGTAGTAGTTAGATATATATTATAGTGATACTATTAGTATTAAGTATGTATTGATATTTCTAGTAGGGTTATGTAGATGTGTGTATACATGTATATAAGTATATTTGTAGTAGTTAGCTAGTAGTTTTGTATACATATAGTTAGTGGTTAGATACGCATACTTGTATTATTATTGTATCTTTAGTTAGTGATACATAGGTATGTGTTAGTATGTAGTATATGTATCTAAGTATTAGTATATTATATATTTTAGTAGTTAGTTGATTAGCATATGGTTAACATTGGGTATTAGCTACATGAAGGAGGATTTGACATTACCTTGAGATACCAAGGTAAATATTATGGTATTGGCTGATACTCAAGGTATTGGATTTGAGTATCAAGATGGGGGTTTAGTGGTACGATACCGCATAGGTTCAAAAACAAGGTATCCACTTAGCATTTGTGTCACTACCACATTCCAAAAATAGGGGTATTTTCGACTTTCAATAATATTTAATATTATTGTAGTTACAATTAAGTAAGTGTATGATAATTATTTGTTTTAAATAATTATGTGGTATATAATTAAATATATAATTATATACAGTGTTCATTTGTTTTGAGCTAGCAGACTCGACCTAGAAGCCTAGTAGATGAACACCTGTCCAAATTGTGGAGTTCTGTGATTAATTGTTTTATTTATAATTTAATTATTGGAGATTGTAATTAATTACCGTATTTTATTTAATTATTGCGCATTGCCTTTGCTTCGATATTTGGAGCGCTATCCTGACTTTTGTCTTCCAACAAATTTTACAATCTTGCCCTAGACATGCCCGCCTTCCATTCTGCTATTTTTGTAACTCATAATTATGCTCTCTGTACATTATTCTAGCCGCACAAAAATCGTCGCGGACGTTATTCTAAAATTCCAATTTTTGTATCGTTGTGCGTTCCAATCGAAATCGGAGGCAATTTTGACCTATTTTTCGTGCGACCCAAACCAGGGTAATATTCTATTCTGAGTCTTCTTCACTATTGGTATTGATGACCCGACCTGATTTTGGTCCCATGTACTCTTAATTAATTTTTGAACACAGCTTGCATTTTATTCTAATTAAATTGAGGATAATATTTTGACTGATTTTATAAATCCTAATTTAATTCTAATACCCGATTATTTGAACCCGTGCCTAACGCACAACACCCTCTCACCATGAGAATTACTAAACACATTTTTCTCCACAAATTTTGTGTCATTTTATGTGTTTGTGCAATTTCCCGAATTTAAGGGGCTAAGTTGTAATTATTCAATTGTAGGAGTCATCACCCCATTGGCCAAGACCAAATGGAAGAGTTATTTATTTGTGGACCAAATTGCACTTTTCCAACTCTACTTTACATGAAAATAATTTTTCTCTATATCAAATCTTGGCCACTCAATTAAAGTGGCTACATCACCACCCTTCATCCATATCTCACCCCCTCCTATTTAATGTACCATCAAACCCTAATCCCAAGAAACCTAGGTTTCCCCACCTCCTCACAAGCCCCATCTTCCCTCAACCCAACGTAGGAAAATTTCTTTTCCTTTCTTCTTCTCCTTCTTCCTTCTCCTTCTCTTTCTTTCCTTCTTCTTCTTCTTCTTCTTCTTCTTTATTTAGTTTGAATTTGGAAGGGGGGGAAACCATTACTGTTCACAACCCCCCCATCTCCTGAACTCGGCCAACCCCGGTGGTCCACTGTGCTCCGGCGGCCCGCTGGCAGCCGACCCCACCGAGCAGAACCATCCCCTCCGGCGACCCTCTGATTCCTCCTTCGGCCCCGCATCACTCCGGCGGCCATCAGTCCGGCCACCCGACTATTCCCTGTGCTCCCCGACTCCCTGCTGTGTCAATCCCCTCCGGCGGCAACCCCATCACCACAGGCTCCCAACTCCCTCTCCTCCACTCCGATAGCTCCGGCCACCATCTGCTGCTCCTCACCTCGGCTGATCCCCATTCTTCTCCCGGCGCTGACTGAACTCCCCTACTCCGACCGCCCGCTGAACTTCTCCCCTCCGAGCCCGACCCCACTCCGACTGAAATTCAGCCGAGCCCGCTGTTCACCCCAGCCTGCTCCCCTTCACTCCCTCCGCGTTGCTGCGACTGCTCCGTCCACCCCCATCGACACCTCTGCTCCTCCTCCTTCCGCTGCCTGCTGCTGCGCCATACACCACCACCACCATCATATACATCCACCACCACCAGTACGAACTCCCCCACTCCGGCCCCCGCTGCTCAGTCCTCCCGTCCAGCTCTCCTCCACCTCCCCATCCGCTGTCACATCGTCTCCGGCGACCCCAGCCCGAGCTTTCCCTGTACTCCTTCTCCGGCCAGCCCGGACTGCAACGGCGGCTCCGCCCTTCCCTGCAGTGACCCGACCAGCCTCCTCGTATGACCGGAGCACCACTGTCCTTAGCAACAGTACCACCACCTCGTCGACGACGTCTTCGTCATCGTCGAGCACAGGTACGGTTTCCCTCGTATATACGTATGTGTGTGTGTGTGTGTATACATGTACGAATAAATGTGTATATACGTATATGTAAATACTAATATATGTATATGTATGTTATGTATTAAATTGATGTTAATATGTACATGTATATGTATATGTATATATTAATATAAAATTGGTATATATATATAACTACGTATTCTAGTACATATAAATTGGTATATGTATATATATATATATATATCTTTTGTATATCCTTAAAATATTTTCAATATATAAAATGGGTATACGTGTATATATATATAATTAGTATATATATATATGTAATTATTAATTGGTATACGTATATATGTATTTGTATTTACACTTAGTATATTCTAAAATTAGTATATGTGTAATTTCACAACCTCAAACCAGTATATATGTATGTATATATGTATACATATTATATGATAGTATATAGGGTACATATATTAGCATATATTAATTGTATTTATGGAATTTAGTACATTTAGTAAATTCTATTTTTGGGTTATATTCATATGTATATATATATATATATATATATATATATATATATATATATATATATATATATATATATATATATATATATATATATATATATATATATATATATACCTTGTGTAAAGTAAGTCCTAGTGGATTTATATAATTAAACATACAGTATTATTTTTATATACAAGTATTAGTTTTATTTAAGCATATAAATACACATCTATTTTCATACCAAACGAATAATATGTACATGTGTAAATTTATAAAGGTATCTTTTAATTATAATTAAATAGTATTAATGTGTGTGATATATATAGATATATATATTGGTCTATCTACTAGATGACCCTAGTTGACTGAGTGCCATGCCCGGCATAGCCCTGAGGCCAGTGTATTTATATTATGTGTTAGTGTAGCATCTGATTCAATATTATATGTCTTTAGGACTGTTGGTTCCTCCAGGCGATACTCTGGAACAGGACATTAGTATTGACAGCTAAGGACCCAAGGCGAGTACATTCTCTGATTAGTTTCTAATTTATGATATCTCCTATGTTCACTGTATCTAGTATAAATATCCATGCTCTCGACACGCTGGTTACACGGATTGGTATACACGGATCTCGTCATGAGATATTATTTCTTATTCATGGTGTAGCTTGTACAAGTCTTGTTTCATTAATATCTTGTGCATGTACAGACACTGATTTCCGGGGATATTTGCTACCTCCCTAGGGAATCCCGTGCCATAGCATACCATGATTGGATCTACTATACCAGTCGGGGGTGGGGAGTATTTTAGTGTAGATATATGATCATACCCAACTTTCTATGCATCATAGCTCACCCCACATCTCACGTCGGGTGCGGCCTGACCATCTCCATGCTTCATAGCTGTTACGTGTGATTAGCCTGACCTCTACATGCATCATAGCTAACCAACGGTTAGCCTGACCCTCGTGAATCATAGCTAATCACATGTAACCAGCCTGATCAAGTTCCCAAGCCGATCACATGTTAAAGCTAGTACTCAAATACTTAGTCATAGGTTCTTTGTCATGGACATATTGTTTCTTCTCCTGTGTTTACTTACAGTATTTCCAGCATTTCTTTTATTTCTCGTACCTATACATGCTTCTGGTATATTTTTATCTAAAACTGCTACATAGTTTATATCATTAATATAGAACTGCTATTTAGAGATGTACTTTGCTCCTTCCTGACTGGAAAATATTTTCCAGACTGTGACCTTAGTAGACTGATTTCTGACACACTTGGGGATTGAAAGTTAATGATTGCAGGTATGATTATTTTGTCATTAGACTTGTCTTGTATTTCTTGCTTGCTTTGATATCTCATCGTGCTTAGTTTATGAGATTGAGTACTTCTAGCATAATTTTATGATATCCACGTCTCCTTATGGAGTTGGGTATTCACGTGAGTTTGATTAGATAGTTACATGACCTAGACAGCGTTCTACCGCCGATGCTACGGCGTAGGCTGGACGTACCCACGCACTCGTGCCCCTAAACCGGGTGCGGGTCGTGACACGTTTTTAGTGGTGGCCTATGCAGGTCAGACTTCGCAAGTTGTGCGATGTCGTAGTAGTGCGACGAATTAGTTGTACTACCGCGTGCCTGCTATAGAATATAGGACATAGGACATAGGATACTAGGATGAGAGAGGATACTCAATCACAAATTCTTGAGAGATTCCTGGGACGACCCCTTGAGAATCTTATTACAATTTCCAATTTAAATCTTTTTCTTTGTTTCCGTCCGCTCTCGCTTGTTGTTTCTGAACTTGATTCTTGTTGAGAAGTTATTAAATTAAAATCTTGGTGTCATTGATGAGTTTGATTCTTGTTGACTAGTTGTTGAATTTAAACTCTTGGTGTCGTTGTTGAGTTTTAATTTTTCGAGATGAATTTTATGGACAAAACTTTATGGTATCATCTGATGACACATGTTGATGAGGACAGCAAGAAAGGTAAAACGTCTACTTTGGTTATGGAACCTAGAGTTATCGCAGCCATACTAGCTGCCGTGACGAGAACGTAGGAACCAGACTTGGTTGTACATACTATAATTATGAAACTTAGAGTCTCTCGCAGCCATACCGGTTGGCGTGGCGAAGATTCTAGATGACGTGATTATAGGGTTGCATACTTTAGTTACGGAACCTGTCGTTTATCGCACCAATGCTTACTGGCGTGGCGAGGATTCTGAGTGTCATGATTTCGGATAGACGTGTATGATTATCAGGTTGTATCTTAAATTGGTTCTTAAAGTATCATCTCAAGACTTATCTATTTCTGTTGTTTCAAGACTTTGCTCCATCGCTTCTTTTCTTTACTAACAGTAAAGATATCTTTAGTCCTCAATTCAGTCCTTGAGCTCCTATTCCTTGAGGATTCCTTGTTAAGTATGATAATGAATGACTTATAATTATGTCTGTGTCTTGAGTATTAGTATTGACTGTGTTGTTTGTGAGTTTGTAAGTGTTTCCTAGTTGGACATGTGAGCAGTAGGCCGTGATCTAGAATTAACCCATAGCATAGTACCTTGTAACAATGGTTCTAGGATAAGGTCATTAGAGACTGTGAGTAGAAGGAGAGTATAGAGTAACAATGATAGTTCAAGAGTTAGTATCAGAGCCAACATACCCGTCCTGGATAATCATGATTATGCAATTGGATGATCTACGTGAACAATTAAGTATCCAGGAATCGTATTAAGGATTTATGGAGCATGATGTTCAATTTGATGATTGATATCGGAAGTGTAAAAGGTAAGGAAATATATACGCATAAAGAGTTAATGAGGTGTCATGGGTAGAGAAATATCGGAATTGGTAATGAAAATGGTGAGGCGTATCACAGATCAGTTTAACAGGATGTAAAGGGATAAAGGGAAATACCTATACATCAATCGAGATGAAGAACCATACACATGCCCATGAGAGTAAAGAAATATGAGTGTTATAGAAGATACATGTAATCATGAGTTATAATGAGCTTGATGAGATGATTCATTAATGAAGCTAGTAATGTAATACCAAGAGTGCCAATGATTCTATATCAAGGATTATTGAAAATGGTGCCAGTAATAGTAAGCACTCGGTGTGAGGATAATTAGATGATATACCAGTTGACATGAATTGAAATCATGAAAGAAAACACAGTTGATGATAACTTTGATCATTGGAGGTAATAGTACAAGTGATTCAGGCAGTACAATTTTAGTACACAATTATAGACACTAGATGCATTGAGTACACCTTGAGTATCAGAGACCGTGAGCACTGATATGTACATTATGGAGTTATAAATTAAAAGGTGGAAATAAGATTGTATTTTAGAATAATTGAGGAGTAGAGATTGTGTCATAAAAAAAAAAAATTTTTTGAGGATTTCAAATATTGATTCAATAAACATGGTTAAGGCTACAAAGATTTTAGAAGTGATTAAATTTATTTCGATGTGGAGTATCTAATTTTGAGGAGATATATGTAATTTATTTTTAGTTGATCGAGAAGTTAAACCTTGACGATTATTTTGAGGATTAATTTTATGGTAAATGAGAAATATGAATATTAATAGGTGATATACACGTGTAAGGATCTGATGACTTGAGCATGATTGAGATGGCACCGCAGACTGACTTGGGTATCCATCTAAAGTTGTATTGGAAAGAGCAGTACTTAGTATGGTGTTGCACTTGACATGTATTGAGCGATAAGAACGACTAACATGAACAATTGTAGTAGGAACGGGAACTGACAGAGGGTATGGTACTAAAGAGATAGAGGTATCAACTTAGATGTATTATTGAATCGTGGTTATATTAGAGATTCTTGGCATCAGATTTAGGTATTAATAGACATGTGTGTGCAACATGGATATATTCATGGATCTTGTGGATAAATGACTAGTTGATATGGGTACCAGTGTACAGGAATAGGAAATTGTTAGTGAATGTGCTGGAGTTAAGTGTTGTTAGAGATAGTAGATACCGCAGGAAATATGTTAGCAAGTTCTTTCTTTTCTCATGTTGTTTTGTCTCCTGATTGATTGATTCCCTAGTACCGTGGGTTGTATTCGTGATTTTTCTTGTTAGGATATAGTTAGTAGTACACCCTGACAGAGAATGCAATACCATGATAAGACAGACCATAACCATGCATGTTTCCTCTAAGTTGTTGTTGTATGACGGTGGGTAAAATTTTTCTTAGACCATGATCGTTGGGGTTTTGACCATAGCAAGGATCTTTGACAAGGTTATGACTTGACAAAATGGGACAAGATGATTAGAAGTTCAAGGATAAGCATTCATGAGTTGATATAACAGAATTGCGGGATCATTGGTTTTACAAGGATCGAGATATGATTGAAATTGGAGGATAAAATGCTAATTTAAATAAAGGATTAAAAATTTAACATGGCAGAATTTATGATTGTTAATTTCAGGAAGGTTGATTGTGATATAATTTATCATTAAAATTTGAGGAAAATTTGGAAAATTATCAGTATATATATTGGTTGCAATATAGTAATTTAAATTTTATTATTGCGGACGTTGCATTTGAAGGATCCATAAGTGTCGTATTATTAAGTATTTTGAGAAAAAAAAAAAACTGAAGAATCAGATCATTGATGGATTATTGTTTGGATTCAGACTTTTTGGGACGAGAATCAATACATTGGTTGAAATTAAATTTGAGGAACATATATCAAATTCCGAGTATAAATTTTATTCGTGGGAATTGTGAGGAGATGGAATCTGATTTTTATTTCAGAAATTTTGAAAATTTTGAAACGACAAGGCGGATTATTTCAGGATTTTGTGGGTTGTTGAATTTCACTATTTTTGGAAATAATAATGTGTATGAGTAAATACTACTATTGAGGATTTTAAATTTCGGGGACGAAATTCTTTTAAGGTGGGTAGACTTGTCACTACCACATTCCGAAAACAGGGGTATTTTCGACTTTCAATAATATTTAATATTATTGTAGTTACAATTAAGTAAGTGTATGATAATTATTTGTTTTAAATAATTATGTGGTGTGTAATTAAATATATAATTATATACAGTGTTCATTTGTTTTGAGCTAGCAGACTCGACTTAGAAGCCTAGTAGATGAACACCTGTCCAAATTGTGGAGTTCTGTGATTAATTGTTTTATTTATAATTTAATTATTGGAGATTGTAATTAATTACCGTATTTTATTTAATTATTGCGCATTGCCTTTGCTTCGATATTTGGAGCGCTATCCTGACTTTTGTCTTCCAACAAATTTCACAATCTTGCCCTAGACATGCCCGCCTTCCATTCTGCTATTTTTGCAACTCATAATTATGCTCTCTGTACATTATTCTAGCCGCACAAAAATCGTCGCGGACGTTATTCTAAAATTCCTATTTTTGTATCATTGTGCGTTCCAATCGAAATCGGAGGCAATCTTGACCTATTTTTCGTGCGACCCAAACCAGGGTAATATTCTATTCTGAGTCTTCTTCACTATTGGTATTGATGACCCGACCTGATTTTGGTCCCATGTACTCTTAATTAATTTTTGAACACAGCTTGTATTTTATTCTAATTAAATTGAGGATAACATTTTGACTGATTTTATAAATCCTAATTTAATTCTAATATCCGATTAATTGAACCCGTGCCTAACGCACAACACCCTCTCACCATGAGAATTACTAAACACATTTTTCTCTACAAATTTTGTGTCATTTTATGTGTTTGTGCAATTTCTCGAATTTAAGGGGCTAAGTTGCAATTATTCAATTGTAGGAGTCATCACCCCATTGGCCAAGACCGAATGGAAGGGTTATTTATTTGTGGACCAAATTGCACTTTTCCCACTCTACTTTACATGAAAACAATTTTTCTCCATATCAAATCCTGGCCACTCAATTAAAGTGGCTACATCACCACCCTTCATCCACATCTCACCCCCTCCTATTTAATGTACCATCAAACCCTAATCCCAAGAAACCTAGGTTTCCCCACCTCCTCACAAGCCCCATCTCCCCTCAACCCAACGTAGGAAAATTTCTTTTCCTTTCTTCTTCTCCTTCTTCCTTCTCCTTCTCTTTCTTTCCTTCTTCTTCTTCTTCTTCTTCTTTATTTAGTTTGAATTTGGAAGGGGGGAAACCATTACTGTTCACAACCCCCCCATCTCCTGAACCCGGCCAACCCCGGTGGTCCACTGTGCTCCGGCGGCCCGCTGGCAGTCGACCCCATCGAGCAGAACCATCCCCTCCGGCGGCCCTCTGATTCCTCCTTCGGCCCCATATCACTCCGGCGGCCATCAGTCCGGCCACCCGACTATTCCCTGTGCTCCCCGACTCCCTGCTGTGTCAATCCCCTCCGGCGGCAACCCCATCACCACAGGCTCCCAACTCCCTCTCCTCCACTCCGATAGCTCCGGCCACCATCTGCTGCTCCTCACCTCGGCTGATCCCCACTCTTCTCCCGGCCCTGACTGAACTCCCCCACTCCGACCGCCCGCTGAACTTCTCCCCTCCGAGCCCGACCCCACTCCGACTGAAATCCGGCCGAGCCCGCTGTTCACCCCGGCCTGCTTCCCTTCACTCCCTCCGCCTTGCTGCGACTGCTCCGGCCACCCCCATCGACACCTCTGCTCCTCCTCCTTCCGCTGCCTGCTGCTGCGCCATACACCACCACCACCATCATATACATCCACCACCACCAGTACGAACTCCCCCACTCTGGCCCCCGCTGCTCAGTCCTCCCGTCCAGCTCTCCTCCACCTCCCCATCCGCTGTCACATCGTCTCCGGCGGCCCCAGCCCGAGCTTTCCCTGTACTCCTTCTCCAGCCAGCCCGGACTGCAACGGCGGCTCCGCCCTTCCCTGCAGTGACCCGACCAGCCTCCTCGTATGACCGGAGCACCACTGTCCTGAGCAACAGTACCACCACCTCGTCGACGACGTCTTCGTCATCGTCGAGCACAGGTACGGTTTCCCTCGTATATACGTATGTGTGTGTGTGTGTGTGTGTATACGTGTACGAATAAATGTGTATATATGTATATGTAAATACTAATATATGTATATGTATGTTATGTATTAAATTGATGTTAATATGTACATGTATATGTATATGTATATGTATATATTAATATAAAATTGGTATATATATATAACTACGTATTCTAGTACATATAAATTGGTATATGTATATATATATATATATATATATATATATATATATATATATATCTTTTGTATATACTTAAAATATTTTCAATATATAAAATGGGTATACGTGTATATATATATAATTAGTATATATATATATGTAATTATTAATTGGTATACGTATATATATATTTGTATTTACACTTAGTATATTCTAAAATTAGTATATGTGTAATTTCACAACCTCAAACCAGTATATATGTATGTATATATGTATACATATTATATGATAGTATATAGGGTACATATATTAGCATATATTAATTGTATTTATGGAATTTAGTACATTTAGTAAATTCTATTTTTGGGTTATATTCATATGTATATATATATATATATATATATATATATATATATATATATATATATATATACCTTGTGTAAAGTAAGTCCTAGTGGATTTATATAATTAAACATACAGTATTATTTTTATATACAAGTATTAGTTTTATTTAAGCATATAAATACACATCAATTTTCATACCAAACGAATAATATGTACATGTGTAAATTTATAAAGGTATCTTTTAATTATAATTAAATAGTATTAATGTGTGTGATATATATATATATATATATTGGTCTATCTACTAGATGACCCTAGTTGACTGAGTGTCATGCCTGGCATAGCCCTGAGGCCAGTGCATTTATATTATGTGTTAGTGTAGCATCTGATTAAATATTATGTCTTTAGGACTGTTGGTTCCTCCAGGCGATACTCTGGAACAGGATATTGGTATTGACAGCTAAGGACCCAAGGCGAGTACATTCTCTGATTAGTTTCTGATTTATGATATCTCCTATGTTCACTGTATCTAGTGTAAATATCCATGCTCTCGATACGCTGGTTACACGGATTGGTATACACGGATCTCGTCATGAGATGTTATTCCTTATTCATGGTGTAGCTTGTACAAGTCTTATTTTATTGATATCTTGTGAATGTACAGACACTGATTTCCGGGGAGATTTGCTACCTCCCTAGGGAATCCCGTGCCATAGCGTACCATGATTGGATCTACTATACCAGTCGGGGGTAGGGAGTATTTTAGTATATATATGTGATCATACCCAACTTTCCATGCATCATAGCTCACCCCACATCTTACGTCGGGTGCGGCCTGACCATCTCCATGCTTTATAGCTGTTACGTGTGATTAGCCTGACCTCTACATGCATCATAGCTAACCAACGGTTAGCCTGACCCTCGTGAATCATAGCTAATCACATGTAACCAGCCTGATCAAGTTCCCAAGCCGATCACATGTTAAAGCTAGTACTCAAACACTTAGTCATAGGTTCTTGCTCATGGACATATTGTTTCTTCTCCTGTGTTTACTTACAGTATTTCCAGCATTTCTTTTATTTCTCGTACCTATACATGCTTCTGGTATATTTCCATCTAGAACTGCTACATAGTTTATATCATTAATATAGAACTGCTATTTGAGATGTACTTTGCTCCTTCCTGACTGGAAAATATTTTTCCAGACTGTGACCTTAGTAGACTGGTTTCTGACACACTTGGGGATTGGAAGTTAATGATTGCAGGTATGATTATTTTGTCATTAGACTTGTCTTGTATTTCTTGCTTGCTTTGATATCTCATCGTGCTTAGTTTATGAGATTGAGTATTTCTAGCATAATTTTATGATATCCACGTCTCCTTATGGAGTTGGGTATTCACGTGAGTTTGATTAGATAGTTACATGACCTAGACAGCGTTCTACCGCCGATGCTGCGGCGTAGGCTGGACGTACCCACGCACTCGTGCCCCTAAACCGGGTGCGGGTCGTGACAATTTAAAATTTGGATTAGTACATATTATTGATTGAATATGCATATATGATATTTCATCTCTCTTGTTTGCGTAACCTGAGATACGTTATCTTCGTACCTTACATTTAGGTAGTGTAGCTTAGTTTCTTAGTGTAAGAACCCAATATCATAGAAATAGACTCATGCAACTTATAAGTAGGTAGTTTGACCAAGTTTGACCAATTTGACTTAGAGTTGACCTAGTTTGACTATTTTGACTTAAAAATGGCTCTTTGACCTAGATATTGACTAGTTTAATGCATTTTCATTCTGAAACCTTGTATTAATGTTATATTCCCTATCTAGGTCTTCGAGGTACCGTATCAGACATCTGTGAGACTATTTACCGGACTTCAGGCGAGTACATTCTCTGATAGTTTCTCATTTATGATATCCTCTATGTTTATTATATCTAGTATAGATATCCATGATTTCTTCACACGATGGTTACATGGATTGGTATATCCGGATCTCGTCATGAGATGTTATTCCTTGGTATATGGTGTATCTTATGCAAGCCTTGTTTCATTGTTCTTCTTTACATGTACATACACCGATTCTCGGGGAGACTAGCTATCTTCTTAGAGAAACCCGTGCCATAGCATACCATGGTTGGATCCACTATACCAGTCGGGATTGGGGAGTATGTAGTGTAGATATGTGATCATACCCTCCTTGTATCAAGTCTTGTTCTTGAATAGTGTTAATCATACACCGCAAATATGATTAGCCCGGCCATAAATCTTGTATCAAGTTTCCAAGCCGATCACATGTTAAAGCTAGTACTCACACACTTAGTTATTAGTATTCTTGTTTATTGTCATATTGTTCATTCTTGTATTTACTTCCAGTATTTTTTTATTGTATATCTCTCTTGTATAAATTATTTCATCTTGTATATTCACATCTATTTATTGTTACATAGTTTATATCAGGGTTTAGAACTGCTGTTAGAGATGTACTCTGCTACTTTCTTGACTGGATATATTTTTCCAGATAATACTTAGGAGTGGTACCCTACACATTATGGGCCTCAGGATGTTATGGGCTTAGAGTCAGAGACTCTGGCTCAGGAGGGACTCATCCCGACTGAGACAGATAACCCGGGACTTATAGTTTCTTAGTATTCTTTTGTACTGAATTTGTCTCCAGCATTTTGTTTAGTATTTCGTCAGACTCATTGATGTTATTATTTGACTCATGAGTTGTATGTGACTATTCTATTCTTTATCATATTCGTGCTCATTTCAATCTTAGATCTGTGATTGAGTATATTGATATTGTTGGTGGCTCATTATATTGTTAGATAGATTATCCAAACATCATTCTACCGCCGATTCTGCGGCGTAGGCTGAGCGTTGTTCCTGACTTGTACCCTTACACCGGGTGTGGGTCATAATAATTTCTATAACTCTTAAGCCTTAAGTACTATTGCATTCTTGCTTAGAAGTTTTCTAGAGTTATAAAAAGAGCTTGTCAAGAAGTTTAACTTTTTGAGAAGTATTCGAGCCCTTTGGATCAAAGCTCATATCTGTACGAAGTTGCAAGCCTTCAGATTAACACTTGTGTTTCATATGATAATGGATTTCAACTCCAAGCTAGAGTTCTCAGGAATGGACTAGTCATCTCAGAGGAAAACTAGTATACAACGTGGTGTTTGCGACTGCTGATCTCTGTCTTTCTCTTTACTTACTGTCATTTTATATTAAGAATGTTAGCTAACTATGTTAATTTTTTATTGGGTGATTTTTTTCCGCTGCATATACACACACTTTATTTACTCCCCTCTAGATGTGCTTATTCGATCCTATAATTGGTATAATAGCAGGTTATATTATTCTTGTGCTTAGACTATACACTGTAGAATACTCATGGCTAACGTGAAATCTATCTTCATAGGAGAGGGCCAATTCACAAATAGACGCCCAATATTTGATGGAGCCAGTTACACTTTTTGGAAAACATGGATGATATTTTACTTAAGAAATTTGATTTTGACCTATGGTCAATTGTTATTGACGGCTACAAAAAGCCACCAAGAATTTTTGTTGATGGTGCACTTGTAGATAAGCCACATGACAAGTATACTGATCATGAGAAGAAGCAAGCTAGTTTAGATGCACGTTCTATTCATGCTCTATTTTGTGCTGTAGACAGGACATATATGAACATGGTATCAACTTGCAAGACGTCACATGAAGTATGGAAGCTACTTGAAATCACACATGAAAGGATGTCACAAGTTAAAGAATCAAATATCAGTCAGCATACATAAGAGTATGAAGCCATCAAGATAAAGTCCAACGAGACCATTACGCAAATGTTCACTCATTTTATTGACATTATAAATCCTTTCTCATCTCTTGGCAAAAAAAACAATAACCACGAGAAGATTCATAAAGTTCTTCGGGGTCTCACCAAAAATGTGAACCCCAAGGCTACAACGATCATTAAAGAGAACGATATCACCACAATGTCACTAGAGACACTCATTAACAAACGGATGACACATGAGTTAGACCTGTAAGACATCGAAGAGTCCACACCAAAGGAGAAGACGATTGTACTTAAAGCATAACACAAGAAGAATGTCGGTAAAGACTACGAAGAAGATGACTCTGACAGTGAAGCACAAGCTTTCATAGTCAGAAAATTTAAAAAGTTCTCAAAGTTCAACAAAATAAATAAATACTACAATAATGATGATGAAGAGAAAATCTGCTATGGATGCTAGAAGAAAGGACATATCAAGAAAAACTATCCGTTGGCATAGAAGGGGAACAAATATAAAAAATCCGCAAAGCGATCATCTTCCTGAAAGTACGCTAACAGAAGCATTTGGCACGAAAGTGAAGCCAGCGACTCAGACGATGATCAATCATAAGACACTGTCAATATTTGTCTAATGGCATTTAATAAGGTATATGACAACCCCCTTTATGACGATTTTACTTTTGATGAATTGGGTGATGCTTTTAGTGATCTTCTAGGGTGATGCTTTTATGTGATATACTTCCTTGATTATTTACTTATCCTTGTTTATTTCAAATTTCGTATTATTGTTAGTAGTAGAGCGATATATTTTGCTGACACATATTCTGACACAGAAAGTTGCATGCATAAAATTAGAGTCTGTGTATTATTACCTTATTAGTTGTAATTGTATTCTTGATTCGTTAATCCCTTTTTTTAACATGAGTGCATTATTTATAATGGATTCCTAGTTAATTTAGACTCGACTTATAGATACATTGGGTGGGGAGGATATGCATTATATGCTTGGGCAATGTTGTGTCGTGTCTGTGTCAGGTTTTGCTAGTGCCTCATTTTTGTACTACTCGGTATTTTGCTAGTGATTCACTTGAGCGCTACTCGTGTATGAGTTTTGCTAGCGGCTCACTTGAGCACTACTCGCGTACTCGTGGTCAGTCACCCCTTGCGTTAAATGTTGTCCTCGATTTCATTAGCACATATAATGGTTAACAATAGCACACACTTTTATATTTCTCTGTCTATATTCCTTTATGATATATTATAGATAGTGGCATGTCAATTTCTTGTGTACTTGTTATGTCCCTCTGAGGACATGGCACCCTATCCCGGTATAGAAGATCATGATTATTTGTAGGAGCACGGATCATGACTTTCTACTTCTTTCTCTTTTGAGGAGGTCTTCCCTTCGAGCTTCTTGATCACTAGAAGATGTAATTATTTTATTGTCTTTCATATCCTAGTTGGTAGTAGATTTGTCTCCATCCGACTACTAGTTCTTCTCGACTATTTGCATACTTGGTTAATTATCATATTTAGTTATTTATTACTAATTGGTTTTGTGGATGAGATTAGTATTGACTGACTGATGAAATTATATACCACTTGTGAATATTATTCATAAAAACACGAACGTATGTGCATGGTTTTTATTTATTGGAGTTGCCATATACATACGGCTGGCATGCTTATGTATTTCTAGTCCTACGTATTTTAGGACTGGGGCATGATAGATGCTGCCTAGAGATTTCAAGGGAACATAAGGGATACTCTACGCAGAAGATTGGCTAGGGAATATTAAGAGGATCTTGCGGTTGGAGCAGAATCCAGAGAGCTTGTAGGTTGAGGCAGCCGGTAGCTAGTTGTTTGACATTGCCCTTACTTTTTATCGCATAGAGCCGAGGATTGCCACAACTGGATTGACTTGGAAGGCTTTCAAAAAGCTTTTCAATGAGAAGTTCTTTCCCGATGTTGCTTTGAGTGTCTTAGAGAGCCAATTTTAGGATCTTGCCTGTCACGCCCCGATCCCGCAAGGGTCAATCATTCTCACCTGGATCCTTTGCGGAACCGATCATTCTCACTTGGGTGTGATGTCGTGTGAGCTTGGAGTTGCCCACGCACAAGGCAATAGCGTACAGTGATAGGAACCCATTTGAAACACAAGTTAGAAAATACATTCACAGATATTTGAACACAAATTATAGGGACAAAACATACTTTTTATTGATAATTCAGAGTAATTTACATAGAGTTTATATTTGATGTGCCTCTCGGCTACTTTGTTTGCATTACAAAAGAAAAACTTAAAAGGTAGGGCACGCTCCATCAGATAAGCCTTGTCATCCGTACATAATACCCTTTTATAAATTAAAAATCCACACCTCTAAAATGAACTGGCTTCAACTATACTTCAAAATAGTAGAGCTTCTAACACCTTCTCGTCTATCCACTAGCGTTGCACCATTTGAGTGCCTGAAATAATTGCCCACAACGTGGGTCTATACTCAGCTGTACTGGTGACGGGACGAACCCACTCGCCTAAATCAATACTTGCTTATTAGGGCGAGCATACATTAAAATGATCTTGCTATTGAGAACTAGGTGAATTCAGTTCATATCAGTTGCATGATTTTTTGATGAACAAAAATAACGTTAAACCCATAAAGTGTATCAGTTGCTTACTCAACCGATACACGCCTTCCCTGCAATGAAACACAAGTATACTTACCATATGCACAAGATAATAGATTAGCATGTATTCTATCTATATGCGGTCATTGGTGTGATCGACACCATGGGGACTTATCCAAGGCATTGCGGCGTGCCCTGTCAGCCCAGGTAACAAGGCCTGCTGAATGTCCCACAATGCATCGCGACTAGCACGATCAAATATCTTCCCCAGGGTCGATACGATTCCAGTGCCCCAGAATATCGTTTCTAGGAAATACCAAACCTTGTGAACAAGTTGTCCCAGACCATCAAAATGCTTGAATAGTTCAACTTATCAAACAATGCATGCGATAAAACAGAAGAAGTAAATCAACAATATATATACTTAAGCAACAGTTCATATTTTCTCAAAGTCGTGTTCTGATTTTGGTATCCCGTGGGTCCAAACTCTCCGAGGCACCAGGATGCAACCAATATTCTAATTTTTGCTTGTATAATGGAGCTCGTGTTCATATCGTGTTCATGAGTATACAAGATAGTCTACAATTCTCATATTCCTTTCTTAGTGGCTGGCATGAATTGTCGCTAAGGATTTCCTAGGCGTTCAGCCGGGCATCATCGATTGAACATTTGAAATATTAGAGATGTGGACGTGAAGAAGTAGGAAAGAAGGGTCCGAACCACTTACTGAATAAAGAAAGTGCTTAAAGAAGGAGTCCCGCCTAGCGACGATCAAATATTAGTTACGCGAACCTGCAATAGCATAAGCATTGGGTTAGAATCCTTTGCCTATCCTTCCTCCCGAACTCCCCATGAATCAAAGCTCCAAGTGAGAAAGCCAACAATAAAAAACTAAGCAAATCGAAAGCAACACCAAAACAAAATCCCAAGGCGACAATAAGAAAACCAAGCAACAAAGCACGAAAACTATCGAACTTGTTTCAATAGAGGCCTATACATGAGTTGGAAAGGATTATCGTATTTTGTCCGTGGCAAGAGGATGACAAAGATTCTAAACACCAAACTATGACTCGGACAACTAGCTACAAGCCCAATTATATGGTGCGTATCCTGGTCGGATCGAGATTTGAGGCACTATATAATATACCACTAAGACAAAGTTTCATCCCAAAACATAAGAACAAGGTCTTATCTCCGACTGAACAAAAAATGAAGGATGCTTCTCCTTCATCTCCGACTCCATCTTCTACGTTGATTCCTCTACTGAATGGTTTTGCCCATGTCATGCCCCAATTCCGTGGAATCGATAGTCGTCTCCCGTGCTTGACCGCCGTGCGGGCCTAGGTTGTGCACCGCACAAGGCTAAGTTATTTTATTTTGCATACCGAGCACATATTCATAGTACGCAGATAAATTGAAACATAATTTGAAACATGGGAAAAGTTCTCTTTTTATTGATAATATGAACATCTATTACAAACTCTTGAACTGAGTCATAAGGTTGCATCTCGGCTTATAAAATATTGACACAAAATGAGATAGCAGTCATGTACATTACATTATTTACTAAACTTCAAAATATAAGATCTCCTAGTGGCATGATGGACTTTCCACGGAGCTGCATCATATTTTTAGTAGCTAGCTCCTTGCTTCAGAATACTTCAAAAGTTGGCACGAACAAGACGCGCCTACAGCTGGACTGGATTGGGGGATGACTTCGGTTCCTCGCTCGGTTCTCCTTAGTGCGGGGAACCTGTTTCAACGAGTGTCAGTACATCAAAATGTATTGGTGAAGGCAAGCTAACCCAACTATACCAATTAATACATTGTTTAGATGAAGTATGCATATTATTTATGGTCTTTCTATCTTGCCTTAATTCATTTTACAGCAAGCAATAGCTATAGAAATTAACGAAATAACTTGCCACCATTCGGTGACATTTACCAACCCGTCTGAACTACCTGTACAATACTTACCATGTCCTTCCCTGCCAAGAAGACACAAGTTAGCTTGCAACAGGTTTAAATATACGAGGGGATCACTGGCAAGGTGCCATAATGGACGAGTTATAGTCTCGAGATACGGATATCGGAGGTGCATGTGTTGCAGCCGCCATCCCGCCCAGTCTATGAGACTATTTTGTAGATTTCGTTCAGATCGGATCGGTACCAGTGCCCCAGCGACCGTCCGCAGGAACCATAGGCCTTGTGCACAAGTTGTCCATGATCAAACGACGTTTATTTTTAAGTTTAACCTTTTATGTATTTGAGGCAATTAAATCAGGAGACATGTGGCATGGTACGATTTATTTTCCATAGTCTTCCTGATCAATTATTGCATATGTCACGCCCCAGTCCCAAAAATATGTAGGACTAGGACACGTAAGCATGCCAGCCGCATGGATATGGCAACTCCAATGTATGGAAACCAAATCCACACGTACGCTGTAATATGAATATCAAATCCACAAGTGGTATAAAACATATGTCACAAGTCACAGGGTATAATCTAAATCTCATCCACCAAAATCATATAGAAATAAATGACCAGTATTTATGAAACTAGATCTCAATAAGGAGTATCTAAGGATGATAGTTGGATGGAGACAAATCCACTACCAACTCGAATGGAGAGGTAAATACAATATAAATACAGCACCACAACACAATATAAGAATACCAGCTATCCATCATAGCTCGAAGAGAAGACATCCTCGGATCACATATAACCATCCAAATTTGCGCTCATGCAAATACTCAATAAAAGATACACCTGGCAGCGGACCAGGTCCTCAGAGGGACGTAACAAGATACAGAAAATACGAGCCAACTTGAATACAGTAAATATGCATATTATTTGAAAATAAATAAGTACGCTGTACAAGACCATCTATATGAATGCAAATGAGGACAACTTTTCGACGTATGGGCAAGGGTAGTCTACTCGATCTAAGCCTCACAACTCATGCACTCGTTCATGAACATCATCAGCCGGCATACCTCGGGGGTAGCGACCCTCGGACTCCATCAATCGACATACCTCGGGGGTAGCGACCATCGGACATGACCCACCATAGTGCGTGCTAGTAACAACGGTGTTACCAGAATGGTTAAAGCCCATACGCCTAATGATTGTCCTCTATGATACTAAGTGTCAAGTGTGTGTCAACATATCTAATATATAGTAATGACTGAAAGAAAACTACACATGCAGGAATAAACAGAAATGCAATAAATATAAAGAAATATAGATAACATGCAAAAGTGCTGTAACAATTTGGTAAGGTATCTTGCCTGGGGTCCTGCTGCTGGTATGAATCAGAGTCCAAGTCACAGTCCAAATAGCCTATGTATTACAAATTTATCACGTCAAAAGATAATTTATTTTAATTTATTTAATTCTGAAATAATTACTCTAAAATACTATTTTAATCTTATTATTCTGATTTTTATGTTAATTCCTAAATTTTGTCCAAAGAAACTAAATTTTATCAACTCGAGACTTATGGCACGCAAATCGAGGCGATCTGTTGACCGAAAAGTCAACCGACACAAACTCAACTTTTATGCATGATTTCCTGTAGATTTCAGCGTCAAAAATATGTTGGAATTTATGGCTCATCCGAATTCAAATTCATTTGGGAATTATGGCACATACAAATTTTGTATTGTGCACCGATGGTTAAATTCTAACCTAGAAATTCTACAGAATTAACAGTATGTAAATACTTCGAATTAAATTCTGGAAAAAATTTATGTCGATGATCTCGACATTAGCTTTCCGAAACTTTAAACGGTTCATGATTCTGATTCCGGGTTCTCCCGGAATTGCGAAAACATCGAAACGCGTCTATTTTCGGATATGCTGTGCTCTACGAATTTTCCAGAATTTAATACTAATAATTTAGAAAAACAATTTATATAATCAGAAAGCTAACCTTATTCTAACAAAAAAAACTAGGCCTCATTTGGAGTCCGGAGCTATGCACAATGGCTTCTGGAAGATGAAGGAACCCTAGATGGCAATTCTCCAAAATTCGGCTGAAGAAAAACCCTAGAAATAAACTTAAACTAATATATATATAGAGGAGAGAGAAAGCAGTCGCGGCTCAGATCTTGACACGTGGCAGCCATCCAACGCTGCCCTCCCCGCAGTCACTAACAGGCGGGACCGGCACTGTTTGGTGCGGGAGGCTGACAGGTGGGCCCCCTGTTTGCTGAGTGGACAGAATAATTACTTTTTGGGTTTTCTTTTTCAGAAATTAGTTTTTAATTTAGTTTTTCATAATTAACTCGAAATAAATGCTAACAATAATCGAAAAATTTCCAAAAAATTCTAGAAAATATATTTTATTATTTAGAACCTAATATAAAATTTTGGGATATTTTTAATTAAGTTTGAATATAAAATAAATTCTTTAAAGTTATCAAAAATTAGTGTTACTAGTTTTTAATTAACTAAAAATTATGGAAAAATCCCAATAATCTAAAATAGCCTAAAAATAATTCTAAATAAATATTTATATAAGTAAATATACTAAAAAAATTATTTTCTAATTAACTAAGAGAATACTCTAAACAAATTCAATATCTATAATAAATATAATAATATAAAATATACACAAAATACCTATTTTGGGTGAGGGAGTTTACAATCTACCCAACTTAAAAAAAATTTCATCCTCGAAATTAAAATAAGGCATAATTTGTTAAATCCTTCAAATTCGTACATAAGGTACGTCAATCGCAATCTCTTCCAAAAATTTAAATAACAAAATCTATTCAAATCTATCGCGATCACTTCAAAATTAAGATAACAACTGTTTAAATCAAAATTCAACCTGTCGTAATCTCTTCTTGATTTTTTTTTTAAATAATCAACATTCAAATCTAACTCAAGTCTATATGACATCCCACATCAAAATTTATATCACCATTTTCAACTATCATAATCTCCTTTAGACTTTGAATAATAAATAATTCTAATCAAATCTTATTCCTATTCTCAAATTAAAAATTTTGTACTCTTCAAATATTTAAACTCAATTTACATTCTCAATATTTTAAATAGGTGACCCAATAATCAAAATTAAACTTTTAATTCAAATCATCAAATTATAAAATTTAAATCTAATTCACCAATTGTTCAAGTCTAAAATTCTATATTTATCCTCAAAATTTAAATCGATGATTCATCCTTCAATATTCAAAATTTAAATCATGTGCTCAAAGTATAAATATTTGGTCCGCAATATCAAGATTTTAAAATTCATTAAATCCTCATTATCTTAATCCTTTTTTTAAAATTTCTCAAAATTAAAATGACTTGAATATCCCAATCTAATCTTACTTGATCACAATCTAAAAAAAATTTCTCTCAAGTTGGCAATGCACTGCTACCCAACTTAGAATTTACTCATCTATCACAGAAGGCTATATACTTTAAGAAAAATATTCCTTAATTTATTTACTCATGTCATTCAATCCTCAAAACTTCAACGCCGATTATATCATGTCACGCCCCAATCTCCCGCAAGCTCGATAGTCCCCGCTGAACGTGAATCACCACGTTTACAGCTCTCCCGCAGGACAATCGTTCTCATCGGGACGCGATGCCGTACGAGCCTGGAGTTGCGCTCGTACAAGGCGATGTTGTCAAACACCAAATGTAATCATTGAAACAACCAAGTTGCAGCGGAAGTCAAGTATTGTGTACCAAGCACACAATCAGAGTATACGCAGCGAAGCTCACGATAGGGTCCAAATGAGATGCCCCGAGTCAATGCCACAAAGGCGATGCCACGGAGACGATGAAATAACTCTTGCTCTTTCTCTAGCCCACAAAGGTACTTACAGTTCATACATCATGTCCCGTATATCCAAGCAGCGCCACTACGTCTGTGTACCTGAAATAATGCCCACAAACGTGGGTCAGTACACAACCGTACTGGTGAGCGGGGTAACCCACTCGCCTAAGCCGACACTAAGTAAAATAGTGAATGCAAACAGTTATATGGTGATCTTTCTAGTTGAATCCTAGATTCATTTTATGGCATATGGATGACATGTTAAGAAAAGCAGTAAAGCAGTTTAAGCATGCTAGCATTCATTCTCAAACCAAACGACAAGCAATTTATATATAGCCGACCCGTCTAACTCAATGTCATCGCTTGCACGATAACATATCGATCCATCAGTCTCGCCTCAATATCCATTCTCAACCAAAGTTTATATATCCCACTCTCGAGTGCACACTCTTGCCGAGGCAAGGTGGCCGCGCCTATACGATGCACAAACCAACCAAAGTAAAGCAAGCCAACATCTATTCTTATATGAAGTCACTGGCCAAAGGCCATAAAGGACGTTGATCGGACAGATCAAATGCGGTTCTATTCGAAACAGCGCTAAGTAGCTAACCCACCTGAATCGCATCCAACCGCTGGCACCGCGCCCAAGACGCGTTACCCAAATTGTCTCCTCCATGGCCGAACGGTCCCGGTGCCCCGGAGCACCCGTTCGAGGAAACCAAACCCTGTGCCACCCAGGTTGTCCGTGACTATGCAGACACAGTAGGTATGACGAGAGGATCGAACATTCTCGCTCCACCAAGCGATTCTAGACTCGTTCCATCAATAATCCAACCAACACATCCATAACCATTCTTCCAACATGTCCTTTCAAGAACCCAAATCTCGACCTCAAAACATAGCCCGAGGCATCAAAATATCAAGTGTTTCATAGGCACGAAGCCTCTTCTCAACACAATCCAAATTGGTGCAACACCTATGCTCGAAGCAAAACCCATGGCACAATGCCGTTTCAGTGGCATAATGTCACATTCGTGGCACGATGCCCCATCAAACGACACAACGCCCTCGCCGATACAGTTGTTCGGTTTCGAACCACAACTGCCTGCTTTGCAAGACAAAGCATCCTTGTGATACACGCGCACGGATGCACGTTCGCTCGCCCGAATTTCCGATATTCTCAATGTTCCCATTTGCCTCAAAGTATCCTTGCAACTCGTATATTTCCAACCGTCCAAGCATAATCCCAAGTATCCAACCGATCGCCTCGAATGAATAATCCAGCTATTGTATCCAACTATCCAATGCGTAAACCATTCAAGCCACAATCCTACCAAGCCAACGACGCACATTCTATGCACGCCTCAGTGTAGTGCTTCCCGATGTTTCAGCCCAAGTGTTCAAGCCTTTACGTGTTTTCCATATTATTAGGCATGAAGGAGTAGAGGAGAAGGGAAAGAGCCCACTCACATTGATTGATCCCGTTAGGCATCCTGTCCTGCCGATACGGCCAATCCCTTAAACCCGTGGTCCGATGCAAGCGCGATCTACTCAACTGGTATGACCGTGCGAGCAGGCCGTGCTTTCCAAATCATCCGACCGATCGGACTAAGGAAGACGGCATTATCGTTTCCATTCAGCTATTCAGTACTGTTCGGAACGAACACCTGATTTCCATCGAACCCGCTAGCCATCTGCACATTGAAACCAACTCGATTAATCCTTCTTCCCGAAATCCGACATTTCAAATGTAACCAGCATTTGATTCATTCAGTCCGATTCAGCGTAACGCTCCGAGCGGTTGCGGGCGTTACATATCATATATGATATGTCCTTAATTACGAAAGAATAATCCTCAAGTATGTGATCGGCCTATGGGGTATATCTAGTACTCTCTGTGTATCAAACTTATACCAAGCATGAGGTTTCGTCTTTCCGAAATAAGGGAAGACGGAGATCAATAATAAAGAGTTCAAGGGCGAGGTAATAGAATAGAAGTATCGGGATCAAGGCGTTTAAAGAATTCAAATAGGAATTGTCAAAGCAATTGTGGATTGAAGTCCTATTTTGGTAATTCCTATTCACATGCTCATATTAGTACAGTTATGTAACCGATATGATCCGCTCAGACATATCTAGGGGCAAGTATATTCGTCTACCAATCACTACATATTTCAATCCACGTAAAGTAGTATTACGAAAGGCGAATCAAGCGCACTAAGGTTAGCTAGACCTTAATACACTGATTCTGAAATGTATTAGTAGGCCTCCCCAATAATACATATCTCATAATCAAGCTCGATAAAAGAATAAGCTTGCAAAACTAGGCTATAATAGCAGCATAAGTCAAGGTAGTGCAGCAAATATAAGTACGCTAGATGATGATGAAAGGAGGTACAAATTAATTCAAGTTCACAAAACAAAACAACTAAGCAACAATAATAAAAGACTCTACAATCCCTACAGTTATCATACAACCTCCTTGTCTATGTCGCTAGTCGACCAAATGTGGGCAAGGACCTCTAACTTCTATTGTCTGAATAACCACTGTCGTCTTATGCTAGTATACAATTAATGTTGTTCAATCACACTTCAATAATAGGTCAAAAGACTATGTGATACTAGGTTGTGAGGTATACTACCCAACATAAAATAATAAACTAATACTGTGACAGTCTTAAGGGTACCGTAGAAGCTCCTGTTAAGGTCTTCGAGAAGGGGTCTTGGTACTTGTTAGGGTATCCTCTTATATTACATAGGTCATGGTCGTCTTAACTCTTAGTCATAGTGCAAGTGTCAATAGTAAGAATGGGACAGTTACTGGCCTCAAGGGAAAGGAAATATAACTCGTATTGAGGTGTGGTACAAGTTACGCAATTTAAAACTAAGGGATAAGCACCAGGTCTCAATATACAAGAATAACTTAACTATCAAGTTCTAACTACTAAGCACACAATTTCAAAATTCAAGATTACAACTATAATCCTAGCAAACTATGTATCCTTAACAAAGAAATAAATTACTTGGCCTACTATCAGAAGTGTCAGGTGGCACGAGTTAAAAGATAAAGAAAAGAAGAACATAATTTTGGTCGTCGCGCAATTAGCGAATGCTATGGTCACAGGGGAACAATATATGAAAATAAAGGGGCTCTAGATAGCATCATGGTTTTCCAAGGGAAAGGGGTATGCTAGTCTCTGTGTTTGAGGTATGATTAGGAAAATATTCTATGCATTGCTCTTGGCTTTCTATGGTACTGTCTGCTTATCTCAAGACAAGAATCTAAATTTATGGTTCTCCAATACTCATCTAACGGCGTGGGTTAGGTTCAGTCCTAATATTCACTTTGGTTTTCTATTGGTTTCTCAATGCTAGGGGCAACCATAATGGTAAACTTCTAACTAACTCTAGTAGTGTCTATACTACTCTCAAGTCCTCATAACACATCAGGGGGTAATGGTAAACCAATTCTAGAGATAAGGAATTCTAGGATTCACTAGACATCCTAAACTTAGTGGTGTGTCAGCACTCTAGTTGTACTCTTAATAGGAAGGTTACCATACTTATCATCTAACAACATAAACTTCTATATTCTAGGAGAGACTATACAAAAGGAACTATTATAGGAGTATAGGAATCAAGGAGGATGCAATTATTCAAATAGAATAGATTAGAAGAAAGATGAGTCATAGTCAATTGTGGATGAGATCCTATACTCTAGTCCTAGGTGCAGGCTTGTTCGGTACAGTAACGTAACCGAGACAATATGCTCTCGACTTGCATGGGCCACCACAAAAATATGTCACGCCCCAGTCCCAAAAATACGTAGGACTAGGACACGTAAGCATGACAGCCGCATGGATATGGCAACTCCAATGTATGGAAACCAAATCCACACGTACGCTGTAATATGAATATCAAATACACAAGTGGTATAAAACATATGTCACAAGTCACAGGGTATAATCTAAATCTCATCCACCAAAATCATATAGAAATAAATGACCAGTATTTATGAAACTAGATCTCAATAAGGAGTATCTAAGGATGATAGTTGGATGGAGACAAATCCACTACCAACTCGAATGGAGAGGTAAATACAATATAAATACAACACCACAACACAATATAAGAATACCAGCTATCCATCATAGCTCGAAGAGAAGACATCCTCGGATCACATATAACCATCCAAATTTGCGCTCCTGTAAATACTCAAGAAAAGATACACCTGGCAGCGGACCAGGTCCTCAGAGGGACGTAACAAGATACAGAAAATACGAGCCAACTTGAATACAGTAAACATGCATATTATTTGAAAATAAATAAGTACGCTGTACAAGACCATCTATATGAATGCAAATGAGGACAACTTTTTGACGTATGGGCAAGGGTAGTCTACTCGATCTAAGCCTCACAACTCATGCACTCGTCCATGAACATCATCAGCCGGCATACCTCGGGGGTAGCGACCCTCGGACTCCATCAATCGACATACCTCGGGGGTAGCGACCATCGGACACGACCCACCATAGTGCGTGCTAGTAACTACGGTGTTACCAGAGTGGTTAAAGCCCATACGCCTAATGATTGTCCTCTATGATACTAAGTGTCAAGTGTGTGTCAACATATCTAATATATAGTAATGACTGAAAGAAAACTAGACATGCAGGAATAAACAGAAATACAATAAATATAAAGAAATATAGATAATATGCAAAAGTACTGTAATAATTTGGCAAGGTATCTTGCTTGGGGTCCTGCTGCTGGTATGAATCAGAGTCCAAGTCACAGTCCAAATAGCCTATGTATTACAAATTTATCACGTCAAAAAATAATTTATTTTAATTTATTTAATTCTAAAATAATTACTCTAAAATACTATTTTAATCTTATTATTCTGATTTTTATGTTAATTCCTAAATTTTGTCCAAAGAAACTGAATTTTATCAATTCGAGACTCATGGCACGCAAATCGAGGCGATCTGTTGACCGAAAAGTCAACCGAAACAAACTCAACTTTCATGCATGATTTCCTATAGATTTCAGCGTCAAAAATATGTTGGAATTTACGGCTCATCCGAATTCAAATTCATTTGGGAATTATGGCAGATACAAATTTTGTATTGTGCACCGATGGTTAAATTCTAACCTAGAAATTCTACAGAATTAATAGTATGTAAATACTTTGAATTAAATTCCGGGAAAAATTTATGTCGATGATCTCGACATTAGCTTTCCGAAACTTTAAACGGTTCATGATTCTGATTCCGGGTTCTCCCGAAATTGCGAAAACATCGAAACGCGTCTATTTTCGGACATGCTGTGCTCTACGAATTTTCCAGAATTTAATACTAATAATTTATAAAAACAATTTATATAATCAGAAATCTAACCTCATTATCGTTCTAACAAAAAAAATTAGGCCTTATTTGGAGTCCGGAGCTATGCGCAATGGCTTTTGGAAGATGAAGGAACCCTAGATGGCAATTCTCCAAAATTCGGCTGAAGAAAAACCCTAGAAATAAACTTAAACTAATATATATATAGAGGAGAGAGAAAGCAGTCGCGGCTCAGATCTTGACACGTGACAGCCATCCAACGCTGCCCTCCCTGCAGTCACTAACAGGCGGGCCCGGCACTGTTTGCTGCGGGAGGCTGACAGGTGGGCCCTCTGTTTGCTGACTGGACAGAAGTAATTACTTTTTGGGTTTTCTTTTTCAGAAATTAGTTTTTAATTCAGTTTTTCATAATTAACTCGAAATAAATGCTAACAATAATCGAAAAATTCCCAAAAAATTCTAGAAAATATATTTTATTATTTAGAACCTAAAATAAAATTTTGGGATATTTTTAATTAAGTTTGAATATAAAATAAATTCTTTAAAGTTCTCAAAAATTAGTATTACTAGTTTTTAATTAACTAAAAATTATGGAAAAATCCCAATAATCTAAAATAGCCTAAAAATAATTCTAAATAAATATTTATATAAGTAAATATACTAAAAAAATTATTTTCTAATTAACTAAGAGAATACTCTAAACAAATTTAACATCTATAATAAATATAATAATATAAAATATACACAAAATATCTATTTTGGGTGAGAGAGTTTACAGCATGGCAAGGAGTGTTCTACGTATAGCATAATTTATAGAAGAAGTAAACATTCTAATTTGTATTTATGCATATGATGAACATTCCAAACGAACAAGCATGCAAGTAAGTAACCATTCAAAAGTTTGACTGACAAGCATAATAATCTAAGTCTATTCCCTTTTTATCTTGACATCTTTTAGTTATTACTTGGTATCGTTTGATCGGGGCAAGGAAGAATACAAGATTTTTAGGTGTGAAGAATTGGACGAAGGGCCAACTGAATCAAATATAAGCCACTCACAAGTTTGTTGGAAGGAAGAAGGAAAGAGGTGCTTCAGGAGTCCGTTCGAGCGTTGCCTACTACTGGTTCACCTATATTTCCACAAACAACTGATCAATACCTCTTTCACTCTTTTCCAATATTGGAACTGAAGTGCAATTCAACGAACGAAAATAATAAAATCCATCAAAACCGTTCAAGAAAATGCAAGCAAATCCGAAACTAACTTAAGGCACGAAAGCAACAAGCGACAACGAAAACTAAGGCAACAAAAGATGCAGCAGAGAGGTGCCTCCTGACTCTGCAACTAAGTCGATCCTAGGGGCGCGGTTCACTGAATGTGGGAATCAATTCCAAAGAAACAAATCCATAACAAGGATGAGTTCTTGATTTAATCTATCCCGATCGAACGATACCGTCTTTTATTTCTTAGACGCGCTTCCCGAATAGGGGAACAGGGCAATACATCCTACCCAACTAATTGGAAGTTTTGTCCCAAAACTTTGGAATAGAATCTACCACTAGGAAACAATGAAGGGAACCTATCCCTCATCTTAGATTCAAGCTCCCAAGTGGATTCTTCAACCGAGTGATTTCGCCAAAGCATGCGTGTCACGACCCGCACCCGGTTTAGGGGCACGAGTGCGTGGGTACGTCCAGCCTACGCCGCAGCATCAGCGGTAGAACGCTGTCTAGGTCAAGTACTATCTATAAAATCTCACGCTAGTATCCAACTCCATAAGGAGACTCGGATAACACTATAAAAATATTAACAACATACTCAATCACAACTACAGCACGATAAGAATTTGAAGAAACAAAAGAATACAACACAAGTCTACTGGCAAAATAAACATACCTGAAATCAGTAACAACCAATCCCCAAGTATTAGAAACAAGTCCACTAAGGTCACAGTCTGGAAAAATATTTTCCAGTCAGGAGGGAGCAAAGTACATCTCTAAATAGCAGTTCTATATAAATGACATAAACTATGTAGCAGTTCTAGATGGAAACATACCAGATGCATGTATAGGTACGAGAAATGTACAAGAAAAGAAATATACTGGGAATACTGTAAGTAAATGCAGGAAGAAAAACAATATGTTCATGAGCAAGAATCCTATGACTAAGTGTGTGAGTACTAGCTTTAACATGTGATCGGCTTGGGAACTTGATCAGGCTGGTTACATGTGATTAGCTATGGTTCATATAAAGTCAGGCTAACCGTTGGTTAGCTATGATGCAAGTAGAGGTCAGGCTAATCACACGTAACAGCTATGGAGCATGTAAATGGTCAGGCCGCACCCGACGTGAGATGTGGGGTGAGCTATGGTGCATATAAAGTTGGGTATGATCACATATCTACACTAAAGTACTCCCCAAACCCCCGACTGGTATAGTAGATCCAATCATGGTACGCTATGGCACGGGATCCCCTAAGGAGGTAGCAAATCTCCCCGGGTCTCAGTGTCTGTACATGCACAAGATATCAAGGAAACAAGTCTTGTACAAGCTACACCATGAATAAGGAATAACATCTCATGACGAGATCCGTGTATACCAATCCGTGTAACCAATGTGTCAAGAGCATGGATATTTACACTAGATACAGTGAACATAGGAGATATCATAAATTAGAAACTAATCAGAGAATGTACTCGCCTTGGGTCCTTAGCTGGTAAAACCAATGTCCTGTCCCAGAGTATCGTCTGGAGGAACCAACAGTCCTAAAAATATATCAAATACAACATTTGCATCAGGCGCTACACTAACACATCACAAATACATGAACTCAGGGGCTCTGCCAGGTATGGCACTAGTCAACGAGGGGCATCTAGTAGGGATACGTATATAAATACACATATTATTAATTATCATTAATACTTACAATATATATACATATACTAAACATTATATATTTTTATACCAAAATACCTACATATATGTATTAAAGGAATACACATGTACATATTATACATACATATATATTTACCAAAATACATATTAAATTAATATGTATATTACCAATATATTTTATACCAAAATACATACCTATATATATGTTTATACATATACTAAAAATACACATTTATTAAACATATACCCTTACAAAATATATATATAGATATATATATGTTTATACCAAAAATAAGAATTTATACTATATACAAATTTAGAATTTACGTAAAAGCCAATATATTTTATTTATAGTAAAATTGGTCACCAGCCCAATTAAACAAATTGATCTTATTTATTAATGTAACTATTCCTTAATTAATGATATAAACCAGAAATTATTATTTTTACATAATCAAAATCCTTATATTTATTACATAAATAAATTCTTACACTATAAACAATAAAACAAATTATTTTCTATTTACTTAACTAGTTACATGAATATACTAAACTATTTATATTTAATTACTAAACAAATTATAAATTAACTAATTTATTAAGAATTTCTAATCTGATTATTAGTAATTAACTAAACTAATATAATTTAACTAAATGATTAGCTAATAAAATTAATTCACTGATTAAATACTTACTCTAAACTAATCTAATACATTACTAAACTAATTTAATTATTCTAATTGATTAATTACTTAACCACTAATTTAATTAACTAACACTAAGCTAATTAAAATACTAATTATAACTAATCTAATACATTACTAATACACAGACAGAACAAAAGGGGAATGAGGGAAAGGGAGAGAGGGCTCACGGAGGGATTCCGGCGCCGACGCCGGAGAAGTCCGGCTCGAGACGGCGGCGGCTTCGTTCCAGCGGCGGTGCTCGACGCGGGTGAGACGGCGGCAGGATCGTTCGGCTCGAGGCGGCGCTCTGTCCGAGGGCGGGCGTTCTGTCCGAGGAGGCGGGCGCTTCGAGGCGACAGCGTCGACCACAGACGCTCGACGCCGAGGGGTCCAGTCGCCGGCGGCAATCAACTGGGCGGCGGGTATTCTTGGTCCCAGGCGGCGGCTTGGATCTAAGCCAGATCGGCGGCGACGACGTCGGCTCCGAGCGGCGATCGACTCGAGAGGCTCCAGGTGGTGGTGGCAGGCGGCCAGATCGAGGAGGCGGCAGTTCTGTCAGATTTAGGGTTAGGGTTTTGGGTTCTGCGTGTGTCCGGGGGTCTGGGTACGTGTCCGGGATGGACACGAGGGTTTGTTGTACTATGGACGTGCCCGGGTCTGCCGGATACGGGGATGAGGTTGTACAGTGGAGGATGTGAATGTGTCCGGGTGTGTCGGACACGAAAATCTGTTTGTAACGTTGTAACTGGACACAGGAATGAATGGATATGATGGGACACCCGGGGTCGGACCCGAGGCCATCACGGCTGACACGGTGATGCTGGACACACGGACACGAGCACACAAAAATGGTGGCGGCTGTGGCTTTGTGGAGATTTGTGAAGGCTAGCTAGGGTTTCCAGGAAGATGTGATGAGGGACTTAAATAGGGAGAGATGGTGTGGGATAAAGGGTGCGGGTTGGCCCAACCATGAATGGCCCAGATCATAATTAAACGAGTTTTTCATGTGGAAAAAATGAGGGTGTGCTGGCTAGTTAATAGGAAATGGAAATTTGTAAAATTTAAAAAGAAGAGATTATAATTTCAGAAAATATTTTAGGAAAGCTACGTAATTTATTTATTTACTATTCCATTAATTATAAAAATTATTTTGAAGAAACAACTAGTCCTTTAATTAATTTTATCCAATAAAGAATTTTATGATTTCAAGCCAATAAACATTTGAAACTAGAGGAATATATATATTATTATTTATTTATTTATTTTGTAATACATCGTCATTTAGGAAAAATGATTTTTATAAAAGATTTTTAAATTACCTTCTACAATCAAACATCGTTCAAAATCAAATGAAAATTTTCAAGGAAAATATTTTATAAAAACTCGATATTTTAAAATAAATAAAAATCTAATTATTTTGGAAATTGGAAATCGGAGGTTACAATGCGCACGAGAGGAACCGAGCGACTTTGAAGTAGCTTCTCTTTACGATCCAAAATTTGTACAGGTTATTCTACATATGTTAAGTCTGCCTGAAGATTCAGTTGATCCAGATTTACCATATGGCTCGCGTCGTACACATACTTCCTAAGTTGATGGAAAATATCGTGCACTTTGGATAGTCACGGCGGTAGGACAATCTGATATGCAACTGAGGCGACTCGCTTTAGTATCTCGAACGGGCCAACAAATCTCCGACTTACCTTTCCCTTTGCTCCGAATCTGGTAACTCCTCGCATGGGCGAGACTTTGAGAAATACACGGTCTTCTTCTAGAAACTCAAGTGGCCGTCGATGCGCATCAGCGTAGCTCTTTTGGCGACTTTGGACTACCTTCAGTCTTTCCAGGATCAAACGAATCTTTTGAATGGTTTGCTCCACAAGCTTAGGGCTATGAATCTGTCATTCTTTAACTTCATCCCAACAGATTAGGGATCTGCACTTCCGCCCATACAATGCCTCATACGGTGCCATCTGAATGCTGGATTGGAAACTGTTATTGTATGCAAATTCAGCTAACGGTAGATGCAGGTTAAACTCGTCTTCAAGTCCATGGCGCAGAGTCATAGCATGTCTTCGAGGATCTGGTTGACACATTTTGTTTGGCCGTCGGTCTATGGATGGTAGGTGGAGCTGAACTTCAACTTCGTCCCCATTGCTGACTGTAAGCTTTCCCTGAAATGTGATATGAATAGACCATCTCTATCGGAGACTATGGATACTGGCATACCGTGGAGCCGAACGATTTTGTTGAGGTATATTAGAGCCAAGCGATCGGCGCTCCAAGTACTCTTGATAGGCAAAAAGTGAGCTGACTAAGTGAGACGATCAACAATAACCCAAACAGCATCATTCCCCCATTGCGTCTTTGGCAAGCCAGTAATAAAATCCAGCGTTATATGTTCCCATTTCCACTCCAGAATAGCGAGGTTTTGCATCACTCCGCCTGGCTTCTGGTGCTCGGCCTTTACCCTCTAATAAGCCATACAGTGCGACAAGAACAGTGCCATATCTCGTTTCAAGCCGTACCACTAAAATATTGTACGAAGATCGTGATACATCTTTGTGTTACCCGGATGAGAAGTATAACAGGATAATGAGCTTCAGTGAGTATCACTTTCCTGAGGACTGCATCGTCGGGAACGCACAGTCTTCCCTTCACTCAGATTATCCCGTCCGTGCCTACCGCAAAGTCGATTTCCTTTTCTGCTGAGATAAGAGCTTCCATCTTTTGCAGGAACAGGTCATCCTTCTGAGCGGTCTTAACTTTTTGTAACAAATCAGGCTCGAGGCGTAGTTGTGCCACTTGTACCCCCTTTTTGTATCTGATTAGTAGTATGATGCCCAAGGGTTCAAGATCTCGGTGTAGGCTGCCATCAATAGCCAAACTTCCAACAAACACTCGACTCAGTGCATCAGCTACAACATTTCCCTTGCCAGGTGTGTATCTGATTATTAAGTCAAATTCGCTAAGAAGTTCAAGCCAGCGCCGTTGACGAAGATTCAAATCTTTTTGTGTATATAGATATTTCAAACTTTTATGGTCTGCATAAATCTCGCACGATACACCATAAAGGTAGTGGCACCACAACTTCAGCACGAACACCACTGCGGCAAGTTTGGGTAATTCTTCTTGTAAGGCTTTAGCTGCCTTGACGTGAAGGCTATCACCTTATCCCGTTGCATAAGAACACATCCTAAACCCTTAGCTGACGCATCACTGTATATTTTAAAGTTATCAGGTCCGTCCGGAAGGGTAAGGATTGGTGCAGAGACGAAGCACTACTTTAACTCCGCAAATAAAGCTTCAAAGTTGTCCGTCCAAGTAAACTTTACTTCCTTCAGAGTTAGCTGAGTCAGGGGCGACGCATTTTTTGTAAAATCTTATATAAATCTCCGGTAGTAGCCCTCCAGACCAAGGAAGCTCCGTATATCGCTAGTTGACTCCGGTCGTTTCCACTGCATGATGTCTTCTATCTTCTTCGGGTCAACTGAAATACCCTGTGCAGAGATAATATGCCCTAGAAAGGATATGCTATCCAACCAGAATTCATATTTACTCAGCTTGGCATACAACTTGTTGTCTCGAAGGGGTTGAAGCACCATCAGCAGGTGTCCTGCATGTTCATCCCTATTCTTCGAGTACACCAAGATGTCATGATAAAAACTACCACGAATTTATCGATGAATGGTCGGAACACTCGATTCATCAGATCCATGAATGCAGCAGGTGCATTCATCAGTCCAAACGGCATAACAGAAAACTTGTAATGCCCGTAACGGGTTTGAAAGGCAGTCTTTGGCATGTCTTCTGGCTTAATCTTCAGTAGGTGGTAGCCCGAGAGAAGAACAATTTTTGAAAACACTGTTGCCCCTTGTAGCTGATCAAAGAGGTCATCTATCATTGGCAGAGGATACTTGTATCGGATAGTGACTTTATTCAGTTCCCGATAATCGATGCAGAAGCGTAGCATCCTGTCTTTCTTGTTCACGAAGAGCACAGGTGCGCCCCAGGGAGACACGCTCGGACGGATGAACCCATGATCCAGTAACTCTTGAAGTTGGCACTTTAACTCTTTCAGTTTAGCAGAGGCCATTCTATACGGAGGCTTAGAGATCGGCTCGGTATTCGGGAAGGTGTCTATGGTGAATTAGATCTCTCGGTCTAGTGGCGTGCCTGGTAGTTTGCTCGAAAACATGTTAGGGAACTCCACCTCAACGGAAGAAGACTCGACATTTGCGTAGTCTAGTTGTGTGTCCCGAACCGACGCTAGGAATCCCTCACAGCCTGAGTGTAGCATTCGCCGAGCAGATATTGCAGAAATCACCATGCAGGCCCTGGTCGCATCAGTTGCTGGACTACTCGTGTAGTAGAATTCGGCTTCCCTAAGCAGGCGAAAGATGACTCACTTTTTTGCACATTCAATAGTTGCCAAGCAGGCACCGAGCCAATCTATTCCCAAAATGATATCATAGTCCTGTACATCTAGACTAAAACATCTAGCGATAACTTCCTTCCTCCAATACAGACGTATCCACCATGGCATACTGAACGGACAGGTATTTTTGTGCCGGAGGAAGTACTAACACTTAAGTCTAGATACAACGGAGTCATTTCTATATTGTTTTCCACGACAAAATTTATGGAAATAAAACTATGCATTGCACCCGAATCAAATAGCATACGAGCAGGTATGTTATTAAAAAGAAAAGTACCTGACACGACGTTGTCTGATGCTAGAGCTTCCTCTCGTATCATTGTGTAGACCCGACCTTAACCTTGGCGATACTCTTGCTAAGGTGCAGCTCGATTGGCCTGGGTTGCAGCAGCTTGATTTGGATGTTGAGGAGGGCGACGATTTGAGTAGCTTGGGCAGTAACGATACTCGTGATTGGGATTACCACATACGAGGCATAACCCGAGCTTCCTACGACAGACTTTTGCAGTGTGCCCTGGCTTGTTACAATGTTCACAACGTGCCCCTATATTTCCTTTATTTGAACTGTCGTTGTTTGGGCGCTTTACAGCGGTGTTTCCTCTATCATTGCTATAGCATTTTTGATTGGAGGTATGTACAGTGCCGGTAGAAATTTAAGGATACAGCGGTTCAAGAGAAAGTGCGTAGTTCAAAACTTCCCGTATAGTCTGGTATTGTGGAATGACTACGTGTGTGTGGATGGCAGAATATAGACCTTCTTTAAATCGTCTGGCACGACTCGCTGCATCGGGTAGATAAGAGCTTGCAAATTTGGCAAGTCTGTTGAACTCGGCAGAATATTGCTTAACTGTCATGCTGCCCAACCGTAGTTCAAACTTGTTTTCCTTCTGTCGTCGTACAGGTGGGGGTATGAACTCCTTCTCAAACGTGTCACAAAAAGTGGCCCATGCTATCGCCTCCCCTCCATCATCAATTGGAAGAGATTGTCGAAGCATGTCCCACCAATTGTGTGCGTTGAGATGAAGCTGCAATTGAGCACATGCGACGCATTTCTCTTCAGGTACTTCCAGTAGTGAGAAATGATCTTCAAGTTCTGCCAACCAATCTAGAGCCACTATCGGATCCTCAGTCCCTTTAAATGCTGTGTTGCAGACTTTTTTGAAGTTGCCAAAGTCGAAGGTAGTCACTTCCCTCTTTCTTGGAGTTTGAGGCATCTCAACTTCAAGCACTGGCTGCTCCACCGGGGTCGTTGTTGTTGCCGTAGACTGGTTGGAGGCCAGAGTCTGAACAATCTACTGCAGGGTATCTACCTGCATTTATTGGACTGAGAATCGTACCTCTATATTATTTTAAAACATGAGTAGTCTCTTATCCGCTCGCTTCTTAGCCCGTTCATAACAAGCTTCATCCCTTTGTTGGCTGGCTTCTAACATCCACATCATTTGCAGAAGCGGATCAACTTGAGACATGCCTCGCTGGCTCCAAGAGCTTCCTGAAGTATCGGAACTGCTCTCTTGGGCTTGTGTCTCGCCTGGTGCTAGCGCTAAGGATTGCGCTTGAGCCATTCCTTCAAAAGAAGGTAAATTACATCAGGAACATAATGTATTATAGACTCATTATATGAACGTATCTCATTTTGGCCTAACGAGTTCAAAAGTTCGCATAGAGATTTATCGTTAAAGGAACTTTTCATATACGAGGGTCAAAAGAACTTGAAGCTGTGCTCTGATACCAACATGACATGCCCCAATTCTGTGGAATTGATAGTCGTCCCCCGGGCGTGACCGCCGTGTGGGCCTAGGTTGCGTACCGCACAAGGCTAAGCTATTTTATTTTGCATAGTGAGCACATATTCAGAGTACTTAGATAAATTGAAACACAATTTGAAACATGGGAAAAGTTCTCTTTTTCTGGATAATATGAACATCTATTATAAACTCTTGAACTGAGTCATAAGGTTGCCTCTCGGCTTACAAAATATTGACACAAAATGAGATAGCAGTCCTGTATATTACATCCTTTACTAAACTTCAAAATGCAAGACCTCATGGTGGAATGATGGCATTTCCATGGAGCTGCATTATGTTTTGAGTAGCAAGCCCCTTGCTTCAGAATACTTCAAAAGTTGGCACAAATAAGATGCGCCTACAGCTGGACTAGATTGGGGGATGACTTCGGCTCCTCGCTCGGTTCTCCTTAGTGTGGGGAACCTATTTCAACGAGGGTCAGTACATCGAAACGTACTGGTAAAGGCAAGCTAACCCAACTATACCAATCAACATGTTATTTAGATAAAGTATGCATATTATTTGTGGTCTTTCTATCTTGCCTTAGTTCATTTTACAGCAAGCAATAGATATAGAAATCAATGAAATAACTTGCTACCGTTCAGTGACATTTACTTGCCAGTCTGAACCACCTGCATAATACTTACCATGTCCTTCCTTGCCAAGAAGACACAAGTTAGCTTGCAACATGTTTAAATATACGAGGGGGTCACTGGCAAGGTGCCGTAATGGACGAGTTATAGTATCGAGACACGGATGCCGGAGGTGCATGTGTTGCAGCCAGCCATCCTGCCCAGTCCGTTAGACTATTTTGTGGATTCCATCAGATCAAATCGGTGTCAGTGCCCCAACGACCGTCCGCAGGAACCATTGGCCTTGTGCACAAGTTGTTCGTGATCAAACGGCATCTATTTTTAAGTTTAACCATTTATGTAGTTGAGGCAATGAAATCAGGAGACAGGTCTCATAGTACAATTTATTTTACATAGTCTCCCTGATCAATTATTGCATGGCAAGAAGTGTTCTACGTATAGCACAATTTATAGAAGAAGTAAACATTCTAACTTGTATTTATTCATATGATGAACATTCCAAACGAACAACTATGTAAGTAAGTAACCGTTCACAAGTTTGATTGACAAGCATAATAATCCAAGTCTATTCTCTTTTTATCTTAATATCTTTTAGTCATTACTTGGTATCGTTTGATCGGGGCAAGCAAGAATACAAGATTTTTAGGTGTAAAGACTTGGAAGAAGGGCCAACTGAATCAAATATAAGACACTCACAAGTTTGTTAGAAGGAAGAAGGAAAGAGGTGCTTCAGGAGTCCGTTCGAGCGTTGCCTACTACTGGTTCACCTGCATTGCCACGAACAGCTGATCAATACCTCTTCCATAATTTTCCATTATCGGAATTGAAGTGCAGTTCAGTGAACGAAAATAATGAAATCCATCGAAACCCTTCAAGAAAACGCAAGCAAATCCAAAAACCAACTCAAGGCACGAAAGTAACAAGCCACCGCGAAAACTGAGGCAACAAAAGATGCAGCGGAGAGGTCCCTCCTGACTCTGCCGCTAAGTCGACCCTAGAGACACGATCCACTGATTGTGGGAATCGATTCTGAAGAAACAAATCCATAACGAGGATGAGTTCTTGATTCAATCAATCCCGATCGAACGATACCGTCTTATATTTCTTAGCTGCGCTCCCCGAATAGGGGAACAGGGCAGTACAGCTATAATACGCGAACCAAGGATATTGTACGATTCTGCAGCACCTTCTCCTTATAATCCAATATCCGCATAGACTCCTCTGAGTATAATAAGTCTGTGCTCAGTTCCAATTGCTCGATGCTAACCACATGACTTGGATCATGCACATACTTCCAAGGTTGAGAAATATTGAAGACATCATGTACTTCATCCAGGGCGGGGGGTAGTGCAATCCGATAGGCCACGTCTGCCACTCGCTTAAGTATTACAAAAGGCCAACAAATTTGGGACTCAATTTGCCCTTAATATCGAAGCACATAACTCCACGCATTGGGGTCACTTTCAAGAAGACGTGATCCCCGACCGTATACTCCAAGGGTCTGCGATGTGCATCGGCATAGCTTTTTTGTCGGCTTTGCGCAGTGCGAAGTCTTTCTCGAATCAAACAAACTTTCTCAATGGCCTTCTCCACCAGCTCTGGTATGAGTACTTGTCGCTCGCCGACTCCATCCCAACAGATTGGAGATCGACACTTTCGCCCATAGAGCACTTTGTACGATGCCATCTGGATGCTCGATTGATAACTATTATTATACGTGAACTCCGCCAACGGAAGGTGCATTTTCTAACTAGCCTTTAGATCGATCGTACACAGTCGCAATATATCCTCAAGTATCTGATTCATTCTTTTTGTCTGGTAGTCAGTCTGGGGGTGATATGCGGTACTGATCTTTAGCTTGGTGACCAAACCAGACTGTAGGCTAGTCGAAAAATGAGATAAGAAACGTCTATTGTGGTCCGAGACGATTGAGGCAGGTACTCCGTATTATCGAACAATTTCGTCAATGTATATTAGGGCTAACTGATTGAAGTTCCATGTAACTTTGATAGGAAGAAAATGGGCAAATTTGGTCAAACAATCAATTATGACCCAAATTGCATCATGCCCCTACGACGTTATTTGAAAACCCACGATAAAATCTATAGGGATGTTGTCCAATTTCCACTTGGGAATAGAGAGGTTCTGCAGCTCCCCGTCAGTCCTCTAATGTTCAGCTTTTACCTGTTGATAGGCCATACACTGTGACACAAAGGTCACCATATCCTGCTTCATACCGTGCCACCAGAAGGTCCTGTGCAAGTCCTTGTACATCTTGGTGTTCCCCGGATGTAAGGAATACTTCGCATCGTATGCCTCTGTCATGATTTCCTTTCGGAGTACTAGATCGCTAGGAACACATAATCTTCCTTTCATCTGTAAGGTCCCATCTTAGCCTTCTACGAAGTTAGACTTCTTCCATATCGAGATCAGCCCACACACCTTTTTTAGGAACTAATCGTCCCTCTGAGCAGATTTAATTCTATCACGCAAACTCGGCTCAAGATGGAGTGGAGCCAGCTGCATTCCTCGATGCCAAACTCAAAATTCGAGCCTATCACCTGTAGATCCTGAAGCAAATGACTGTTTATGGATAGCGAGGCCACATGCTTTTGACACAGAGCATCAGCAATAACGTTTCCCTTATCCGTCATATATGCGATCGTTAGGTCTTAGTCCTTTATCAGTTATAGCCAGCCGGAGGTTTAGTTTCTCTTGGGTGAATAGGTACTTAAGGTCTTGTGATCTGTGAAGATTTTGTAAGCAATACCATAAAGATAATGCCACCACAACTTTAGTGCAAACACAAATGCTGCCAATTCTAAGTCATGTTTTGGGTAGTTTTTCTCGTGCGGCTTTAATTGTCTTGAGGCATACGATATCACTTTGTCTCTCTACATAAGAAAACACCCTGAGCCGAGTCCCGAAGCATCGCTGTATATTTGAAACTCATCTACTCCAATAAGAAGTGCAAGTATTAGAGATGAAATGAGCTGTTACTTTAGCTCCTAAAAGTTAGCTTCGTAGTCGTCACTCCACTCGAATGCAATTCCTTTTTGAGTAAGGCGAGTCAAAGGCAAGGCCGATTTAGAAAAACCTTTCATGAACCTATGGTAGTATCCCGTTAGGCCCAGAAAGCAACAAACTTCACTGGCTGACGTAGGTTGCTTCCAATCCACCACCGCTTCTATCTTCTTCGGGTATATGGCGACACCTTCTTCCGAGATGACATATCCAAGGAATGCCACGTAGTTCAACCAGAACTCACACTTATTGAGCTTTGCGAACAACCGATGCTCCCGTAATGTTTGCAGCACGATCTTCAGGTGTTCCTTGTGTTTCATCATATTACTAGAGTAGATTAGTATATATCGTCAATAAACACGACCACAAACTTGTCCAAAAATGGCCGAAATACGCGGTTTATCAAATCCATAGAAGCTGTTGGAGCATTTATTAAGCCGAACGATATCACAAGAAATTCATAGTGCCCATATCGGGTTTGGAATGCTGACTTGGGGACGTCATCGGATTTGATTTTCAACTAATGATAGCCCGACCTGATATCGATTTTAGAAAATACTGATGCACCTTGTAGTTGATCAAATAGGTCGTCTATCTTTGGTAATGGGTACTTGTTCCGCACGATAGCCTTATTCAGTTCTTTGTAGTCTATGCACAGCCACATGGATCCATCATTCTTCGTTACTAAAAGTACCGTAGCTCCCCATGAAGAAATGCTTGGGCGAATGTATCCTTGGTCCAACAGATCGGGCAACTGCACCTTCAGTTCCTTTAGCTCTGCTGGGGCCATTCGGTAGGGTACCTTCGATATCGGTCGTGTATCCAAAAAGGTGTTAATAGAGAATTCAATCTCTCGATCAGGAGGTATTCCAGGCAACTTGTCCGGGAACACACCGAGGAAATCTGCTATGACATTAGCTTGAGCTTCATCTGCACCTTCCTGTCGGGTGTCTCGAACATAGGCTAAGTACCCTTCACAGCCCGAATACAACATACACCTAGCCAAAAATTTTGATATCACGATCGCCGTCTTAGATGCACCGCTGCACGAACAGTATAAGTCTGCCTCACCGGGTAGACGAAATATGACTTACTTCTCCGTGCACTCGATTATTGCATGGCAAGCCCCCAACCAGTCTATTTCGAGAATAATATCGTATTCTTAATGTCTAGAACAATGACATCTAAGGAATGCTTTCTGTATCTGATGCAAATATAGCTGTCCCTACAGATCGCATTGACGGGTATGTCGACTCCCAAAGGGGTACTCACGCAAAAGTTCATATTTAATCAAGTAGAAGCTAATTTATTCTCAACAATAAAATTAGCAAATAGAAAACTATGCATAGCACCTGAATCGAGTAAGACTCTAGCGGGCAAATATTTGAAAAGTAAGTTACCTATCACAACAGTGTCAGAGGCAGATGCCTCATCTTGAGTCAATGCATAGACTCGGTCTTGGACACCCAGGCGTTGTGGGTTCACTGGTACAATATTGGCGCCATGTGCTAGAGGTCCCTTATTCTGGTTTGACTGTATCTGACGATCGGCCTGGGGTCTCGACAGTCAAATGCTTTATTGTCCAAACGGCCATATTTGAAATATCCTATGACTCAGCACTCAGTCACTGGATATCCCATCTTCTCGCACCTGTGGCAATACGATCCCTGAGGTAGACCCCTATGCTCAGACGTGTACGGATGCTTTGGCGCTCCAGACCCTCCCGTTTTATGAGGCAGCTTCATAACATTCCTGGTAGGTCTGACACTTTTGATTTATGACATCCCTACGCAGGTCGTTATTTAAACCTTTCTGAAAATGATAGCACCACGCTTGTTGGATAGGCAAGAAGTGTCCGGCAAACTTCGCAAGTCATGCGAACACTGAATTATAGTCATCAACAGACATACTTTCTTGTACCAAATTATTGAACTCGTTTTCCTTTTGTTGCCGCACGGCCCTTGGGATATATTATTCAATGAAGGAAGATTTGAATATCTTCCAGGTGATCTTGCAGTTGAGATTGGCATCATAAATCACATGCTTGGTTGCTTTCTACCAATCATGTGCCCGTAGTTCCAGTTGCACCGATGCACAAGCCACTTGTTTGGACCCTTTGATGCCAACCAGGTTGAAAAGTCATTCGAGTTTTGCAATCCATCCTATCACCATATCTGGTTCTACTCGTCCGTTGAACGTTGGTGGGTGCATCTTAGTGAACTCAGCCTCTCTACTGGTATTCTTAGAGAAAGGCTACATTTTATCAGATTTATATTCTACTGCCACAGCTAGTGGTGTGACAGGCGTCACTGTGGCTCTGCCGTTGCTGGGCACCAAAGATGATATCAATTATATCATGGTATCCATCTGCTTCTGTTGAGCAGAGAACTGCGCCTGAATCTGTGCCTGTCGAGTAGAAGCCTATTGTTGTTGTACTTCCATTAGGTGCATGAGTCTCTCAGTCATATCGATTGAACCCGCCCCTCCGGATTCTCCAGAACTTGCCAGATCGCTCTGGACAGGCTGAGCACTACTTACAGCGACAATAATTTTTTTTGTCATTGCTACAAAAGAGAGTAGCTTGTCAACACTCCAAAAACGATAATTTTTTTATCTGTGGGCTCATTGTATAGGGCAATTCATCTCATGCAGCAGACGCCGAATACTATTCAATCGAGAGGCACATCAAACTTCTAGTATATCTTTTTGAAAACCCAAGGAAGTAAAGCAGTGCTTTGATACCAACATGTCATGACCCGGTCCCGCAAGGGTCAATCGTCCTCGCCTGGATCCTTTGTAGAATCGATCGTCCTTGCTTGGGTGTGATGTCGTGTGAGCCTAGAGTTGCGCTCGAACAAGGCAATAACGTACAGTGATAGGAACCCATTTGAAACACAAGTTAGAAAACACATTCGCAGATATTTGAACACAAAGTATCAGGAGAAAACATGCTTTTCATGGATAATTCAGAGTAATTTACTTAGAGTTTACATTTGATGCGCCTCTCAGCTACTTGGTTTGCATTACGAAAGAAAAATTCAAAAGGTAGGTGCCCTCCATCAGATAAGCCTTGTCATCCGTACATTATGCCCTTGTATAGATTGAAAATCCACGCCTCCAAAATGAACTGCCTTTAACTATATTTCAAAACAGTAGAGCTTCTAGCGCCTGCTCGTCTATCCACTAGCGTTGCACTGTCGGAGTGCCTGAAATAATTGCCCACAACATGGGTCAGTACTCAGCGGTACTGGTGAGCGAGATGAACCCACTTGCCTAAATCAACACTTGCTTATTAGGGTCGAGCATGCATTAAAATAATCTTGCTATTGAGAACTAGGTAATTTCAGTTCATATCAGTTGCATAATTTTTGGAGGAACAAAAATAACGTTGAACCCATAAAGCACATCGGTTGCTTACTCAACCGATGTATGCCTTCCCTGCAATAAAATACAAGTATACTTACTATCTGCACAAGATAATAGATTAGCATGTGTTCTATCTATATGCGATCAATGGTGTGATCGACACTATGGGAACTTATCAAAGGTATTGCAGTGCGCCAATTCATCCCCGGTAGCAAGCCCTACTGAAGGTCATACAATGCATCGCCACTAGCATGATAAAATATTTTCCCCTGGGTCGATACGGTTCAAGTGCCCCAGAATACCATTTCGAGGAAATTTTATACCTTGTGTACAAGTTATCCCAGACCATACAAATGCGTAAACAGTTCAACTTATCAAACAATGCATGAGAAAAAACAGAAGAAGTAAAGCAACAACCTATATACTTATGCAACAGTTCATATTTTCTTAAAGTCGTGTTCCAATTTTGGTGTCCCGTAGGTCCAAAATCTTCGAGGCGCTAGGCCATAACCAATATTCTAACTTTCGCTTGTATAATGGTGCTCGTGTTCATTTCGTGTTTAGGAGTATACAAGATAGTCTATAATTCCCAAGTTCCTTTCTTAGTGGTTGGCATGCACTGTGGCTAAGGATTTTCTAGGCGTTCAGCCGGGCATCATCAATTGAACAATCGAAACATTAGAGATATGGACTTGAAAAAGTAGGAAAGAAGGGTCCAAACCACTCACTGATTAAAGAAAGTGCCTAAAGAAGGAGTCCAGCCTAGCGATGATCAAACATCAATTATGCGAACCTACAATAGCACGAGTATCGGATTAAAATCCTTTGCCTATCCTTCTGCTCGAACTTCCAAAGAATCAAAGCTCCTAGTGAGAAAGCCAACAGCGAAAAACCAAGCAAATCGAAAGCAACACCAAAATAAAATCCCAAGGCGACAACAAGAAAACCAAGCAACAAAGCACGAAAACTATTAGACTCGTTTCAATAGAGTCCTATCCATGAGTTGGAAAGGATCATTATATTTTGTCCGTGGCAAGAGGATGCCAAAGATTCAAAATACCAAACTTTGACTCAGACACACTAGCCACAAGCCTAATTATATAGTGCGTATCCCGGTCGGATCAGGATTTGAGGCAATACATTTTCCAAAGGAGTATGACGGTGGATGAGTACGTCATCGAGTTTTTTTATCTGAGCAGGTTCACGCAGGTGCATGACCCACTAGTGCGAGCGAGTAAGTCTAGTAAGGGTTTGGTCAGGAGATCAAATTGATCACTATGGGTCACCGTACCGCGATGTTCGAGGAAATTCTGGAAGATGCTCAAACAACAGAGGATGACTTGGAGCTTAGGTCCAAGAGAGGGAGAGATTGTCACTCCCCGTTCCCGATATACGTATTTGGAATATATTTTATTTTAGCATGGTCGCATGTGCATGGAGACTAGACCCATTCTTTGGTTTAACCTGGTTCATGGTTCATATTGTGGGTTGGTTAAAGTCATAAAAACCCTTGGTTCAACCCTCAACCCTACCATATATGGCAAGTATACCTTACACAAAAAAATAGAGCAACCCTCCATATTAATTGATTATTATGTTCTTTTTATGATTTTAAACACTTTTAGAACTTGTAGTTTTCAAATTTTTTTGATGGATTAGTGCATATCTATATTTCTAACTTAAGGTTTTTATGGATTTCATGAGTTTTTCTTGTTTTGATCTATTTAATATATATTTTTGAAAATCAGTTTTTTATACAAGATAGAGCTTTCAATTTCAAGCGTTTTGGCTTTAGGTTCACTTTATTTGGACTTAAAATAAAGATTTTATGGTCAAAATAAATTATCGATTTTTGAAGCTTTCGCGATGGCCGAACCTGCTATTGGAGAAGACGAAGTCTTCATGCGGCCAGTGTGTTATGCCGCTTGGAGAGTGTTATGCGGCCTGAAATATTTGTCGCATACTGACCAGTATGTGTCCATCTTATTAGATGCATGACTGCCATCACACAAGTGTTCTTGAGCTAATCCTTGAACTCCTTGTTGTGTTTTCACTCGTTGAACGAATGAGAAATCTAAAGAAGCAATATGTGGCCGAGTGACTTATGCGGCAAATAGAGCATGCAGACACCTTCCTTGGACGCATGGCTCGGAACTATATCATATATTTCTATGACTTTGTCCTTTCCCTATGACACACTTTATTGAATTATCACACACTACCAGAAAAAGTCAAATTAGCGACGTCTAAAAATGTCGCTAAATAACCAAAAATTGTCGCTAATTAGGTTTAGCGACGTAATTAGCGAAGTTTCAAAGCAGTCGAAAAATACCAAGTCGCTAAAACAAAAAACGTCGCTAAACGTCGCTATGCCGACATTTTTTAGCGACTTTAATGTGTCGCTAAATTTAGCGACGTTTTGTGACGCCAAGTCACTAAAAAGCGACGTTTAGAAAAGTCGCTAAACATCGCTGATTAGCGACATCTATCGCAACGTTACACCGATGTCTTTAATGACCTGGCTATACTGCCATGTCAGCAATTGGCGACGTTTAGCGACGTAATTAGCGACGTTATTAGCGACATCCTTAGCGACGTTTTACAGCATCGCTAAGTAGCGACGTAATTAGCGACGTAATTTAACGTCACTAAACGTCGCTAAATATCGCTAATAACGTCGCTAATTTTTAAAAAAAAAATAATAATAATGTGCAGAAGCAAACATTGGTGATTCCTTGCAGTTTTACATCATCTTCATCATACACACCAACATGATTCAATCTAGTTAACTATATAATCCAATTAAATTAAAGACCACAAGAAGTATCAATCCAATTAAATGTGGATAACTATATAATCCAATTAAATTAACTAAAAAATTAAAGACCACAAGAAGCATCATACATCATGTCTATTGTTGAAGTATCAATAATTCATAAATAATAATAAAAATAACTATACTACTACGGATCTGTAGGAGGTTGACCAGCGGCGCGCTTGAAGGATAACAACTCCTCATACTCGTCCCGTGGAATCGACACCGATGTCGATGGAGAAGGCAGTGACATCGGTGGAGGCCGTGCCCGCTCCAAGTATGCGAGTCGCTGGTTGTAAGAATCCAGGGTAGATAACAGCCTCGTACTGCTATCATCCATTGAATCCTGCATCCTCGTCAGGTTCTCGCCCATCGATAGCTGTGACGCATACATCCTCGTCAGCTTCTCGCCCATCGATAGGTATGACGCCTGCAGCTCCATGATGTTACGATCATTGGAGGCTCTAATATCATTTGTCAATTCACGTAGCTCCGTCATGCTGCGGTCGAGCATATCCAATCGTGCGATGAGCATCGGATCGTCCGCCTGCGGCTGGGACCGGGACTGGTCCTCCATACTTCGCAGCAAGTCGTCACGGAGAGACACAATCTGACGGTCAACGGCCTCCTGGACGGCCTCCTGGACTCTGGCCGACGACTGCGAGGGCTGCGACTGCGAGGGGTGTGTGGAATGCACAGCTGTCGGGGAGGCCCTAGATGACTGCGTCACAACCAGGGTGCCATAGGAGCCCGTACCGTAGTACGTACCCCTCTGGAGACCACCAGCTGCGGTCACCCACAGGTCGTCCGCCGACGGAGATGGACCGGACTACGACGAAGCACCAGCCTCTCCAGGTGTAGGTGCACTAGCAGTCGCCCGCTCACGAAGCCTAAGATACTCGGCCTAGAAAAGGTTTGGAAACTCAATAATTGCCTAAGTTATATTAAAATAAACACAAAGTAAAGTAATACTTACATAGGTCTGTGAGGCCCTCTCATCAATGAGATTTCCGTCCTTGCGATGGGTGGCCAAGAAGACGGTCACCATGTTTGCATCCTCACCCCTCTGTACCTGTTAAAAATATATTTTTTATTACTAAACTTAAATATTTTTTCCAAGTACCATTTTATGGTACTTATATTAAAATAATATATTTTAAAAGAAAAAACATACCAAACGACGGAAATGTTCCGTCATCGGAATCGAGCTACCACACCACTTGGCAGCATTCTGCCTAGCCGCCTTGGCCTTCTTAGACCTTTCCTTGTAGCTCGGATCGTCGAATCAAGCCCTCATCGCAGTCCACTGCTCAGGCGTGATCCAACCTTGGATCGGTTTTCCAGCACGATCACGGGCCTTCTGGTCATCCAGAGCATCTCGGATAAGCTTGGCGGCAACGGTAGGAAAAAGCCGCTCGATCAACTCGGCCCGGTGCGGAGGATAAAAATACGTTTGCTACAATAAATAATTCATTAAGTTAGCATCACGAATATGCATAAAATAGAAGATTTATTTAATATACTTTTACCTGGAAGTGCGCAAACCAGAATGCCTTCCTCTCCTCCGGAGTCTCAGAGTAGTTGATCCAAGGGCCACCGTAGTTGTTCCTCAAAAATTGGCCCAGGCGTCTCTGAACCGACGATGGACGATATCTACACAGAAATAATAATTTAGATTACTGAAAAAGTCAATATACGATGAATAAAGAGAAACACAAATATATACTAAACCATCTAATTGACTTACTTTGTACCGTCGGCCCAAATCTCTGTCCTCGTCTCCTCCGGTGGTGCGCATGGAGGATCTTGCTGATGCTGGGACAATGTCGGCACGACCTCCTCTACATGCTCATCTGTCTCCATGGTTCCGTCAGCAGGAGGAACGCTGGACGAGGGAGTACTATCACGCCTGGAACTACTCGTCCCAGGAGTGATGCCACGCAACGTTGTCGCAGTCGGAGATGTGACTGATCGATATACTGGAGTACTGGGCGACGGTGATCCGGAACCAACAGTAGGTAGTACCGGAGTGGCACTCTGTCTACCTCGGGACCTGCCGAATCCTCCGCGTCGTCCTGTCATATCTGATAACAACATATGATGAATATAGAGAAACACAAATATATACTACATTCTACAGTCGAAATGTGATACATATCTCAAAGCATTATACAGTCAAAATATAATACATATATTCGTTAATGTCAACATCTACTTCTACATGCAATATTTACAGTCCAAATACAGTTACATTCTACATGGAATATTTTATATTTTCAATCATCTTCAGAAAATTCATCTTGTTCGCCTTCCTCGTCCTGCTCTTCCTCTTCCTCGTCTTCACTTTCATCTACTTCGTCGTCCTCTTCGGATAATTCTACATCTTCTACATTATTACTCGTGTAATGAGTAACTTTCGTTGAGTCCACATCTACAATATTTGTTATAAGAGGTAGATTCCTGATATGCGTCGTCGTTTCTGGGAGCTTTCATACTATTTGTAGCAACATGCGGTTTGAAATACGTCGAGCAAAAGTTTGTAATCTCCTCGAGAACATAAGCTTCACAAATAGAGCCTTCAACCCGTGCCTTATTTTTTACCTTTCTCTTTAGGTGATTTAGATGGCGCTCGAAGGGGTACATCCACCGATAACCGACAGGACCACCAACACGTGCCTCATAGGAAAGATGAATTGGCAAATGCTCCATAGAGTCGAAGAATCCAGGAGGAAACACCTTCTCTAGCTTACATAGTGTTACCGCAATGTCCCTCTCTTACTTTTCTAGACGATCGACGAGCAACTTAGTACAACAAAGATCTCTGAAGAATATGCTCAGCTCTGTCAATGGGTCCCAAACGACCTGCGGTAAGAATTCCCGAAATGCAATCGGAATTAACCTCTCCATGAATACGTGACAATCGTGGCTCTTCATACCGACTAGTTTGTTCTCCTTGAGGTCGACGCATCTTTTCAAGTTCGACACGTACCCGTCTGGAAACTTGAGACCCTGAATCCACCTACAAAGTCTACCTTTATCCTCTTTATCCAGTGAGAAAACTGACTTAGGTTGCTTTAACTTTCCATTCCCCTCCTCTATCAAATGCAATGCAGGACGTCTACATATGTCTTCTAAGTCCAACCTGGCCTTCGGATTATCTTTCGTCTTCCCCTTTACATCCATTACAGTATTAATTATGTTATCAAACACATTCTTCTCGATATGCATGACATCAAGGTTATGTCTGATCAGATTGGTGCTCCAATATGGCAGATCCCAGAATATACTCCTCTTCGTCCAGTTATGGGTGCGACCAAATCTGTCACACTTGTACCCCTTAGCAGGCTCTTCGATAGCACTTGGTAAATCTTTTACCTCTTCCCATATCGTGCATCCGGGCCACCTTGGCGGTGGATTGGCCTTCTCCACAACTCTCGCATGAAAAGCATTCCGATTCCTCTGGTACGGATGATCCTTCGGCAAAAATTGTCGATGACAATCGAAGAAGCACGGTTTGCCTCCGTGTTTCAAACGGAAAGCCTGAGAAAGGTCCATGCAATACGGACATGAGAGACGACCATGGGTGCTCCATTCCGATAACATTCCATAGGCCGGAAAGTCGTTGATGGTCCACATAAGTGCTGCCCTCATCTGAAAATTCTGCTTCCTAGAAACATCGTACGTGTTGGCACCTACTTCCCACAGCTGATTCAACTCATCTATCAAAGGCTGTAAATACACATCGATGTTCCTCTTCGGATTGTTTGGACCCGGGATAATAACGGTTAGGAACATATACGGAGTCTTCATGCACATCCAAGGCGGTAGATTGTACGGAGTGACGATCACAGGCCAACACGAATACTGGGAGCCCGAAAGTCCGAATGGGGTAAAACCGTCAGAGCAGAGCCCCAATCTGACATTACGTACTTCCTCGGCAAAATGTGGATACTCTCGATCAAAGTGCTTCCATGCTTCTCCATCGGATGGATGATCCAATACTCCTTCGATCTGTTTTTGCCTGTGCCAACTCATATTTTCTGCAGTCTCCTTAACCATAAACAATCGCTGCAACCGCGGCGTAAAAGGCAAGTAGTGCATCGAATCGGTAGGCTTCCTTGCACCGACAGACTTTCCTCTAACAGTGGCCTTGTAGCGATCAGCACCACAGAATCTGCACGCATCTTCATCCTTGTCGTCTTTGTAGTACAGCATGCACCCGTTGCGACATGCATCGATTTTCTCGTATCCCATCCAAAGCGATCTCACCATCCTCTTAGATCGATAGAAGTCTTTAGGCAACTTTGCACCCTCGGGCAAGATCTCTATAATCAAATCGAGCAGTCGATTATAGCATTCTTGCGACATGTTAAAATCGAACTTGATGCTCAATAATCTTGTAACCACCTCCAACGGTGAATGATCCTCACAACCAGGATATAGTGGAGTCCTTGCATTCTCAAGCAACTCCATAAACTTTGCAGCATCGGCATTCGGTGCCTCCTCAGCTGCATCATAATTGTCCGGATTGAAACTCGGTCCCGCCGCATCATAATTGTCAGGATTGAAACTAGGCCCCGCCGCATCATAAACCATGTTCACCAACCCGTCGTCGTAAGCATCGTGGTCTTGGACATCCATATACGGCTCCACATAGGGCTCCGACTCTGATGCTAGAGATACAAGTTCTCCGTGCGCGGTCCACTGATAGTAATTTGGCGTAAAGCCCTTCGAGTATAAATGATACGTAACTTCCACTTCTGGATGATATTTCCTGTTGCGACATCTCACACACGGACACTTAATTTTTGTACCGTCCATGTACTGAGGGAACGCCTTGGCGAACTGCAGGAACTGCTGTACACCCTCAATGAATTCATCCCGCACACCGCACATGTCATTAGGATGACGGTTGTACAACCACGAACGATGACGCAGATAGTAATTTATATCCATTTCTAGATACTTCTGCAAAAATGACAGTATGTATCATATAAATTATTACATACAGTGGTTTATCACCTAGCTTCATAACTTAACCGTACTATAAAAATCATATCTGATATAATACATACTTTCATTTATCAAAGTCTAAAATAAGCAATATTCATGCTAACCCATCTTAAACCAACTAACCAATACCTGGACACTAAGCTAACTAAAATTAGTATACATAGCTCACTAAATGCAACTGAAAACGGATACTGATACAGTGGGACTTGTTGATACTTACTGATACATGGTTGCTGAAATGACACAGTGCTGATGGTTTTCCTCTTCGGTTGCCTGCTCACTGTTGCAGACCTCCTTCTCACTGTCCACTACAAGGCTCGAGCATGCCATCCCGCTTATTCTAGATACCATCTTAGTACACTCCTATCTAACATCTCTAAACATCACTAACCTACATATCTATATATACCCTATTAACACTTGACTTTATACCTTGCCTGCATCAACTCCTACAATTGCCTGTACTGATACCTCACACAGTCCCTGATACGTATCAGTGTATAAGTACTGATGACTGATACCAAACTGAAACTGAGATGCACTAAGGCATGCCTCTGCACTGCCTAGGGACTGCCCCCAAGCCTAACTGACAGGCACCATTTGGGTGCACTGCTGCAGTGCCCCATGCCAGAGCCCCAAGTCTGTGTCCATGTGATATTAGTGTCTGTGTCCATGTGATATTAGTGTCTGTCTGTGTCCATGTGATATTAGTGTATGTGTCCATGTTAAAAAACTTAATCCTAACCCTTAGTCCTTATCAGTGTCTGTGTCAGTGTGTGTGTGGGTCGTGTCGTGTCTATGTCACCATCTGTGTGTGTGTCGTGTCTGTATCAGTATCACATGTGTTCTGAGAGAGAGAGAGAGAGAGAGAGAGAGAGAGAGAGAGAGTTAGGCTTTACCTAGAGCTCGAGGAAGAGGAGGGGGATGCTGGAGTAGCCGCGGGGGAGGTCGACGGAGCGGGGGAGGCGGGGGAAATTTTGTTTCGTTTCGAAATTTCAACACATGGGGAAAAACGAAACCGAGCCCTAATTAACCAAATTTTAGCGATGTTTAGCGACGTCAAATAAGGACGTCGCTAAATTAAATTATAGCGACGTTACGGTCGTCGCTAAACACGTTGCTAAATATTTCTAATATAAACGTCGCTATTTGCGTCGCTAAACATCGCTAAATTAGATATATTAGCGACGTTTAGCGACCAAAATTGAACTTATAGTGACTAATCTTATAAAAACTGAACATAAGTCGCTAAACATCGTTAAATGTCGCCAATTAGCGACGTCTACCGACGTTTTACATGGAGTCGCTAAATTAGCGACGTTTTTACCTGGAGTCGCTAAAAAATGTCGCTAATCCCGCTTATTCTAGTAGTGACATCAGTCACATCAATCACTTTATGTCACTTCAGTGATACTTCATTTATTGTCTGTCACTTCAATACTTGTTCCAAGTTATAGACTTTAACCCAGATCATGCGGCCTAGAGACATATGAGGCCAGAACTTTCCATGCGTCCTAGAGACATATGCAGCCGAGATTTCATATGCGGCCGAGACTTTATATTCGGCCTAGAGACCCATGCGGCCTTGATTGTTTGATTGAATGTTTTCTTATTCTTTTATGATTTATATTTCGGTTAATGCTTATGTTATAATTCTAAGGAAGAATGGATTTAGTAACCAGACCTCATGCCAGACATGACCATGAGCTAAGATTAGCTATGAACATGGCATGAGTTGAACTGAGATTTCAATATAAACCAGACTAAGTGGATAGTGACTAACTGGCTATGTGCATGACATAAGCTTTGTGTTACAATATGATCTTGATTCATATGACCCAATGTATAATTGGTAATTGGACTCGAATACTGTATCCTTGCTGATACAAATTATTGCCTGGAAGTGTATATGATCGAATGTACGGTGAGGTACCGCACACCGTGTCACGTGTTAAGTGATTTATATTTGGTTGTGCATTGGTAATGCCTAAAAATTATAAAATGCGTGATATTAAAAAATATATATTATTTTCCCCAGTATGGGCATGATATGCAAGTCAACTACCAAATTGTGGCTAGTATATTGATTGACTGAATATTGCATACACGCTCGGGTGAATCCAGATTGAACTTCAATGGAATAGTATCTGCCGTGCCCATACTTTGTACGGCATCTTAAGAAATATTCTCATGTGACTATGTTTTGAGATTTTGAACATAATATAGGGCTAATAAGGTGACTAAAAGTGGTAGTAATATTTAGAGGGAACATTATCCCAAGATCATGCCAACGAACCTTCCCACAAAGATTCATTCTAAGTGCACTGTGGGCTGGCCACACAGATACCGTATATCATCCACCTTAGTCGAGTCAGTATCTGATCTATTATAAATAATGCTGAGCCATTGTCTCCCTATACCGCTAATACCGTATTTTAGTGCAGTAGACCTATGGGGAACTGGTGCATCATGAAGTGCCTGTATATTCCATATTTGGCTCGGTTAGCTCATGTTCGATAATGGCGTGATCTGAGAACACCTATTATGTATTATTTCTGAGACTAACCTCAGACTCCATAAATAAAAGTCGTATAAGAGATTGGTCGATATAAGAAAATAGACCTGGTTGTGATTATATTTTCGGTTAGTAGCCTAGGGAGATAGACTATCATAGTGTAATGGTTCAACCCTTGTACTTGTTTGGTTATACGATTGGGCTTTTGCACTAGGGTATGCAATGGACCTAAGTTAAGATACTGAACCTATGTATTATTATATAATAATTCTTGGGTTTTTATTTTTCTATTTCATGCTTTATTTATGGTACTTGCTATTTGGGGTATAACCCCACAGTTTTGCATGGCCAGGTCTCGAGCCAGCACCTGAGGATCCAGTGAACTATCCCCCAACTCATGGCGCGTACCAGGAATATGGTCGCAGAGGATAACGAGTGGATTTTCTTCTTCCCTGCTCGTCATTGTACAACTAGTCTTTTGGGGGTTTAGACACCAGCACCTGTTAGCCGGCACATCTGGACATTAGTCTCCTTACAAGATTGTATTAAATCAGACTGCAGCTGATCACTGTCATGTACTTTAATTACTCTTCCAGGTTCGTATTTGGCACAAGTGGTCTCTAGCATATTTTGAGAAAATATTTTGGATGCCTTATTGCTTTATCATATAGGCTCTATGTTTACTGTTTCTTATTTGAATGATTGAGACATAGAAGTTCTTAACCATAAAAGACTTTATTGTAGCATGCACCCCTTGTCTTATTATTGTCGTGATCGTCGTACAATATATAGTACCTTATACGGGGTAGCTGGCCATGTATATTTTCGTATTCCAGTACTGGGGCATGTCAAGATTTTAGTGGTGGCCCATGTAGGTCCGTTCTTCAGACTTGTGGGGTGTCATGGTCATAGGAGTCTCAATCAAATATGATCATTCTTAAAATTCTGAATTCGTCCTCTTCGATACTCAGCTTAAAATTTTCTAGATTGATTGCTTCATTGTTCCTTCTCGTCCTGTACTTGATTGTTTATTGTGCTCTTCTTTAGGGATTCTCCTTCCCCTGATGCTACAACAATATGAGAGACAAAATTACCAGTGGAACAAGATCCTATAGAACTCCAGCCAAGGATCCGAGTTTAGCCTACGATAAATGGGACAGAGCAGCAGGCTTCCGGTGTTCCCGTACTTCCTGCAGTGGCGACAATACTAGATACCCTGGACTTGCTGGAGATTATCCGTGGATTGGTACTGACCAATAATACCCGATGGTGGTACAACAACAACAACAAGAACAACAATAGCAACACCAGTAACAACAGCTTCAGCAGCAAGAACATATTATCATGTTGAACCAAGGGTTACAAACAGATTCTGGAGAATATGTTAGATTTTGCAGGCTGAATGCCAGATATTCCAATGGCACGGAGGACGCAATCACGGCAGATGATTGGCTCAAGGTTATTGAGACCATTCTGGTAGCAGCTAAAGTTTCATCTAAGGAATAGGTTGACCTGGTTCGCCTATAATCCAAGATCTGGAAAGGGATTGGTGGGCCATGATGGAGGTAGGATTGAGGTGTTATATTTCATGGAATAATTTTCGAACCCGGTTTAGGGCAAAGTATGTTGGGATTGTGGCTCAATGTGAGTTACAACAAAGGTTCATTAACCTCAAACAGGCTGAAAGGACAGTCGACGGCTACGCGACGGAGCTTTGCCGACTAAGTTGGTTTGCTCTAACCATGGTAGAAAAAGAGTTAGGCATAGCAATGAGATTCTAGCAAGAAATTTACTTGAAAATTTTACACATGGTAGAGGTGTATGACTACCAGACTTTTGAAGCGGTAGTGATAGCAGCCAAAAGGGTTGAGCTTACTTCTCAGAGGATGGCATCAAGAAGAGTAGATCGAAAAAGGCCTCATGGATAGAGCAATAAAGAAGGACCAGTACTACGAACGTCAGAACTATCCCCTGGAATTCGTATCCATGACGTTATACAGAGGAGGCTAGTGACCTCGACATTGATGGCACAAACTCTGAATCAACAACCGAGGCAGTAGCAGCAACAACAACAGCGACGGGAAGCGTCGATAGGTTATACCTATTATGGCAAAGGTGGTCATACCCGGGATATTTGCTAGGAAGCTAACAGACTATGCTTGAGATATGGTAGCCCAGATTACAAGGTTGCCACATGCCTATTAATACAGAGGCCAGGAGGGCTAGTACAATAGTTTCCTACATAGCCAGCTCCAAGGACAGTGTAGCATTGCCGATGCAGGTCCAACTTTATAGACAATAATAATAGCAGAATCAGTAGGGAGCGCAACAATGACAACAAGGAAGACAACCGGAGGAAGCTCGATAAGGCCAAGGGCAGGCACTCACCTTGTCTTTGGAGGAAGCTATGGCATCAGGAAAATAGTGGCTTGTGATATTTCCATCAAAACCTTTCTTGCCATAGCTTTAATTGATTATGGAGCTTCGCACTCATTTATATCTACACAATATGCGACACGTATTGGATTAAAGTTTGAGGCATTGCCAGAGAGGCTGAATATATTTAGTGACAATGGGATCATAGAAGTTAGGAGGGTATGCCTAGTATGTCCAGTTATAGTATGTGGGCATTTATTACTTGTAAAGTTGATCGAGTTTCCTATGGGTAACATGGACGTTATCATAGGCATGACTGGTTACGAGACAGTCATACAACGATAGAATATCGTAAGGGTAGAGTGTTTTTTTAAATTTCTGGTCTAGAAGTGTTTGTCCTTAGCAGAATAGCAAGAAACAAGTATAAGGGAGGAGTCACAACAGTAGCAAAGAAAGAAGACCCGATACCCAAGATAGTTGAAGAATTTATGGATATCTTTCCCAACGAGCTTCCCGTATTACCTCCAGTTAGAGAAGTAGAGTTCTGTATAGAGTTGATGCAAGGAGCAGAACCAGTATCCAAGAAGGTAAACCCAATGTCACCATCAGAGCTTGATCAGTTATATCGACATATGGAAGAACTGAAGGCGAAGAAGTTTACTCAAACCAGTAGATCACCGTATGGAGCACCAGCTATATTGGTAAAGAAGAAGGATAGATCACCGTGGTTGTGTATGGATTACAGGTAATTGAATGCAGTAACAATGAAGAACAAGTACCCATTACCCATGATTGATGATTTGTTTGATCAATTATGCGGAGCAAGAGTCTTATCCAAGATAGATTTATGATCAGGATATCATCAGGTGCGAGTTAAGGAGCAGGATATATCGAATACAACATTTAGGTCATGATATGGGCATTACGAATTCCTAGTTATGCCATTCAGACTGACTAATGTTCCAGCGGTATTCATGGATTTGATAAACCGTATATTCATGCCATACTTGGATCAATTTATGGTAGTATTCATCAATGACATTCTTATGTATTCTTGTTATGAGAAGGAGCATGAAGAACATCTCAGGATAGTACTACAAACTCTAAGGGAGCACTAGTTATATGTGAAGGTTAGTAAGTGTGATTTTTGGCTAGATCACGTATATTTTGTGGGGCACATTATTTCTGGAGCAGGAGTGTCATTTGATCCTGAGAAAGTAAATGCAGTAGAGAACTAGCCAGTTCCGAAGACAGTAGCAAAAGTACGTAGTTTTCTGGCTTTGGCAGGATACTACAGAAGGTTAGTGTCAAACTTTGCTAAGATCTCAACATCTTCTACTCGGTTGACGAATAAGAAAATAAAATTTGTGTGGTCAGCGGAATGCCAGATAGCCTTTGAAGAGTTAAAGAATAAGTTAATCTCTGCACCAATCCTTACTCTTTCGGCAGGCTCCGGAGGAAAAATAGTGTATTGTGATGCATCTGGCAAAGGAATTGTATGTGTTTTGATGCAATAAGGGAGAATGATAGAGTGTACTTCTCGGCAGCTTAGAGATTACGAGAATAACTATCCAATTCACGATTTAGAGTTAGTAACAATAGTGTTCTCACTTAAGTTGTGGAGGCACTACTTATATGGCGATTGAGTAGAAATATTCACGGATCATAAGATTTTGAAGTATGTATTGACACAGAAGTACCTAAATATGAGGCAGAGAAGGTAGCTAGAGTTATTGAAAGACTATGACGTAGAACTTCAATACCATCCAAGCAAGGCTAATTTAGTACCAAATGCACTTAGCAGAAGAGGTGGCAAATTTATGTTGACTACTCAGAAGCATATTCTAGAGGACTTATGAGAGATGGGTATCAAGATAGTACTTCCACAGAGTACATAAGTTTAGGCTAGCCTACAGATTCAGTCAACTTTGGTAGATAGAATAAAGCTAGCTCAGGCAGAGGAGCAAAATTCAAAAGCTACGAGAAGAATGTGAGTCGGGTCTTCGGAAGGAGTTGACAATACATGCGGATGGAAAGCTAAGGTTTGGAGATCGTTTATGCGTACCAAGCGGATATATTCGATAAGAAGTTAGGACTGAAGCACACAGTATCTAGTATTCCTTTTGTCCTGGAGGCACGAAGATGTACCAAGTCATCAAGCAACACTTTTTTCTATATTCCCTACTAATAACATCAAGCAAAACTCTAATTTAATATAAATCTAAAATTATTTATAAAAAATTAATATATTTCTTATTAATAACATCTATATAAATATATTAACAAGAATTAAAAAGGGTTTTAAATAAGGTTTCAAGCATGCGCAAAAGTTTTGGGTTGAACCTCAAAATTATGGTTTATAGGTTACATGAGTTCTTCAAAATAAAAATAATAGAGTTTACATCATCATACATATATATAATCTACCTATATTCATAAATCAAGAAGAGATTGAAGAAGGAAGGAGAGAAAGATTAAAGAAACTTACTATAAGAAGAATGAAGGAGCTGCTAGGGTTCTTGGATGGAGGAGATGGTGTGGTATCCATGTGAAGAGGGGTATTCGACCATGGTAATGGAGGTGGCGGCTAGGGTGATGGAGGAAGAGAGAAATTTAGGATTTTGTAGAGGAGAATTTAAGTTAGGGTTTTTAGAAGATTGAAGGGATATATATATATATATATATATATATATATATATATATATATATATATATATATATATATATATATATGTAGAGAAGATAGGGGGAGAGATACGGCCAAGGGAGGGGGGTGGACATGTGCACGACCAAGGGGAGCGAGTTTGGGTATGAATAAGATTAGGGGGCAGTTAGTTTGTTATAATATTTCCTAATTAGGTTGTTAGTTATTAAAAGTCAACAACTAACCAAATAATTAATTTTACAAAGATTTAATTTGATTTTATGGGATAAAAATATTAATAAATAAATAAATAAATCTTACAAGAGAGAAAAGTGGCCTAATTTTGAATGGAGAATTTATGGTTGCTTATTGAAGAAGGTTGGATTAAAAAATAATCACAAATGAATTATATATATAAAAATATCTAAATATTAAGTATAAAAAACTATGGTTGTTACACTAGTGCCATACTATTGCTAAATGATCGAATTCTGAGTAAAAAAAAGATCCTACAAGCAGTGTCTCCCGTGTAGGCTACTTTCTACGAAGGGCATTGTAGATTTTGGGGTTGTCCTATATTATTAATGTCCAAACTACGGTAAAGTATCATAATAAAATAATTAGATTTAAATTGATTTTAAAATAATCTGAAATAAATACAATAAATATAAAATACACATAAAATATCTATTTTGGGTGAGAAGTTTTACAATCTACCAAACTTATAAGAATTTTGTTCACGAAATAAAAATAAAGCATAATTTTTTAAATACTCGATATTTGTATCTAAGCTAAGTCAACCATAATCTTCTCAAAAATTTAAATAACAAAATCTATTCAAATCCATCGCAATCTCTTCAAAATTAAAATAACCACTATTTAAATCAAAATTTAACCGATCATAATCTCTTCTCGAATTTAAATAATCAAGGTATAAATCAAATCTATATGACATCTTTAAATTTAAATAATCCACATCAAAATTTAAATCATAATTCTAACTATCATAATCTACTCTAAATTTTAAAATATTAACAACTCTAATCAAATCTTATTCCTAGTTTCGAACTTAAGAATTTTGTACTTATCAAATTTTAAATTTAATTTACATCCTCAACATTTCAAATAGGTGATCCAACAATCATAATTTAACCTTTAATTCAAATCATAAAATCATAAAATCATAAAATTTTAAATTCCATCCAATAATGCCCACGTTTAGAATTTTATATTTATCCTAAAAATTTAAATCGATGATTCAATATGCCATATTCAAAATTTGAATCATATACAATATAAAAAATTTAATTTTTTTCTATAAGGCATTCTTATCTTTGAAGATAAATCCTGATCATTATAGTTATCCAAAAAAATTCCTCAAAATTAAATGACTTAAATCTCTCAATCTTATTTTACTTGATCACGATCTAAGATTTTCACCTTTATATAAAATTTGGCTCAAGTTGACAATACAATTTCTACCAATCTTTCATAATTACAAAGCTATAAAAAAAATTCCTCAATCATTCAATAGTGCTTACTAATCCTTAAAATCTTAACAAAAAATATCTCATATGTGATATGCCCTTAGTTACAAAGATAGTCACAAAGTAATGTGGTTGGCCTATGGGTTACTAGTACTATCCGTTTATCAAAATTATATCAAGTACGAGCGTTCGTCTTTTCGAAATAGGGGAAGACGATAAACAACAATAAAGAATTCAAGGAGGAGGTGATAGAATAGAAGTACGAGGTTCAAGGCGATTAAAGAATTCAAAAGGGAGTTGTCAAGGGAGTTATGGATTGAGACCTTATTTTTCATAAATTCTTATTCGCATATCTCATATCATTATAGTTAGGTAACCGATACAATATACTCTGACCTATCTAAAGGGCAAATATATTTGTCTAACAAACTAAGTCAACTATATCTCAATCCACGTAAAGTAGTCATGCAAAGAGCGAACCAAGCACACTAAGGTTAGCTAGACTATATTATACTAATTTTGATTTAGATAATGTATTATTGTGGGCCCCCACTAACACATATATCAGGAACAAGCTTGATAAAACGATAAGCTTGTAAAACTAGGCTGTAATAGCAGTACGAGTCAAGATAGTCCAAATAATATAAGTACGTGGGATTATGATGAGTAAAAGTAAAAATAGTTCAAGTTCATCAAGAATCTAAGACTCGTCCAGTGTTTGTGCCTCTACAGTTGCCATGCTTACTTTTTCTAAGTCTCTGGTCAACCAAATGGGGGTATGGGTATCTAAAGCTCTACCTTCTAGATAAACACTATCTTCTTAAGCTAGCATATAGTTGGTGTCATTCAATTATACTTCATTAATGGGTCAAAATAATATGGGATACAAGGTTGTGAGGCATTCTACCCAACTTACGAGAATCAACTATTATTATAACTGCCTTAAGGGGATTCTATAAAATAATCTTGTTCTTGTAAATAAAGTAGAAACTCTTGTTGTGGTATACGAGAAAAAAATTTGGTACTTATTAGGGTATCCTATTGCTTTATAAAACTCCATAGGTAATGGTCATCTTAAGTCTTAATCATAGTGCTTATAGAACAAAAGTGTTGATATTAAGAATGGAGAAGTTACTGGCTCTCAAGTGAAAGAGGATATAACCTTTATTAAGATATGTGGAACATATTACTTGATTTCAAACTAAAGGATAATCATAAAGTCATAATCTAAATGACAACTCAAACTATTAGGTTCTAACTACTAAGCACACAAATTTAAAATTCAAGATTAATAAGCTATAATCCTAATAACTATATATCCTAACATAAAAGGAATCACTAGGAATCACTAGGTCTACCATTAGAAGGGTAAGGTGTCACGATTTGAAAGATGAAGGAATTTTTTTTGTCATTGCACAAATAGTGAGCATTATGGTTTTGGAGAAATAAGATATCAAAGTAAATAGAGACTCCTGATAATATCATGGTTTCCTAAGGAAAGGTGGTATGCCAATCTCTGTGTTCATGGTATTATCAAGGGAATGGTTCTAATCATTTAATAGGTTTTAATGATTATAGAGCTATGACAATTGATCTTTGATGGAGGGAGAGATTAACTCAAGATGGGAAATTATATAGATAGTAAGATGAGATGGCACTATCGGTGGCTCATGAAGACTCAAGTATGACTCAACGATGATCAAAGATTCTAGGGTATCTACTAAGTTGAAGGTAGGGTACCCTTGCTCTTATTAAAGTATTAGTTCATTCCTCTCAGTTTCCTATGATACTGCTCTTCTAATATCAAGGCAAGAATCTAAATTTATAGTCCTATTATATTATCTCACTATGAAAGTTTGGTTTAGTCATAATATTCAACCTTGGATTTATATTGTTTCCTCAATAATAGGGTCAAACTGTATGGTCAAATTTTTAACTAACCCTAGTAGTGTCTATAGTACTCTCAAGTCATTTCCTAATATATCAATGGATAATGGTCAATCAATTTACAGGTGTTGGATGTTAGGGTTTATTAGGTATGCTAAACTTTTAGAAGCTGCCAATATTCTAATTTACTTTTTTTAGAAGGTATGTTATCATAATTATCTTCTAACAACAAGTATTCCTATATTTTGGCAGGAGGCTATACCTAAGGAACTATTAGGGAAGTACATTAAATAGGAAGAGGTGAGGAAACAAAGATACCGATGTCAAGGAAATTAAGCAAGTACAATTTTGAAGGTCAAAGAAGTTAGGTGAGTTTAAGAATTTGGAACAGAAATAAAGAGGAAAGTCAAATATGTGGATCATATCTTATAATCTAATCCTATTTATAGGATTTCTCAGTACAGTAACGTAACATAGAAAATATACTCTTGACCTGCATAGGCCACCACTAAAAACATGTCACACCCAGTCCCAAAATATGTATGACTAGGAATACATGAGCATGTCAGTCGTATATACATGACAACTCCATTATATGGAAACCATACACATACGTATGCTATTTTATGAATAATAATTCATAAGTGGTATATAATTATACAAGTAACAGGCAATACTAATCTTAACCACAAAACAAAATAGTAATTTATAACCAAATATGTAGTGTCCCATTTCTCCTACTCGGGGAGCGCGGCTAAGAAATACTTGGTATCATTCGATCGGGACAGATTGAATCAAGATCCTTTCCTCATTATGGATTGGTTTCTTCGTAATTAAGTCCCATATTAAGTCGATCGTGCCTCGAAGAAGGACTCAGCGGCAGAGTCGCGAGGAGACTTTTCTTTGTATTTTGTTTCCTTACCCGTTTTTGATGCCGCTTGGTTGCATTCTTGTTGGTTTTGTGACTTACATTTTCTTGAACGATTTTGATAAATTTTATTGTCTTCATTCCATGAACTTCATATTTTTGTATCAAAATCTGGGAGACCGAGACAAGAGATATTGATCATCTGTTGGTGCATGCAGGTGATCGTGCAGGCGACGCGCGAGCAGATTTTTGAAGATCTCCTTTCTCTTCCCCAATTCTCGTTGTTGTGAGTGGCCTTACTTTAGATTAGCTACCTTCTTTCAAGTCTTCATTCTTAATAATCTGACTCATTTGTGCATTTTGATCAATGATACCATAAGAATAATAATAAACGAGTCAAGATAACAAGAAGTAATTTAGAACACTGATGCTTTTTATACAAATTTTTGTACAATCATATTATATGCGTGCTTGTCCGTTATGCATCTATCTATTTATGCTTCAGTTATAGCTAAAACTTATTATTTATAATTGTGCAAATTAGTAGTGCAAAATATTTGAAATGTGATTACTTGAGCAGGTAGACTATGCCAATCGTACGTGCTAAAGTAGTTATGTTCATTCGGATGGCTTTAAATGCTTCATTTATTAACTTAGTATTGAGACGTCGTTTGGTCGGACAACTTGTGCACAAGTTTTGGTTCTTTCGAACGATCTCCGGGACACTGGGACAAATTTATTTCGGGTAAAAATCGGATAGCTACTCTACAAGACTAGCATGGGTAATGCGGGGTCTTGTAGCTGGTCTTAATACCCGCGCTACAAGGATCACCGGCTTACTGTAGCTACTGTCCACAGTGGCAATGTGTGCCATTGTCATGACCCACACCCGATGTAGAGATGCAAGTCGGGAACAACGCCCAGCCTACACCATAGAATCGACGGTAGAACGCTGTCTGGGTAATCTATCTAGCAATATAATGAACCATTAACAATAACAATATACTCAATCATAGATCTAAGATGGAAACGAGCACAAATATGATAAAGAATAGAATAGTCACATATAACTCATGAGTCTAAAATAAAAATATCAATGAGTCTGAAAGAATACTAAGAAATAAGCTAGAGACAAATCCAGTACAAAAGAATACTAAGAAGCTACAAGTCCTGGGTCATCTTTCTCAGTCGGGTTAAGTCCCTCCTGAGCTAGGGTGTTTGACTCTAAGCCAACAATATTCTGAGGTCCATAATGTGTAGGGTACCACTCCTTAGTGTCATCTGGAAAAATATATCCAGTCAGGAAAAGAGCAGAGTACATCTCTAACAACAGTTCTAATCAATGATAAAAACTATGTAACAGTAAATAGATGTGAATATACAAGATGCAATAATAGATACAAAAGGTATATAATAATGAAATACTGGAATAAATATAATAATAAACAATATGACAATGAACAAGAATACTAATGACTAAGTATGTGAGTACTAGCTTTAACATATGATCAGCTTGGGAACTTGCACAAGAGTATAATAGCCTGATTAATCATACGTGCGGGGTATGATCAACACTCACAAGGAACAGGACATGGACAAGGAGGGTATGATCATATATCTAAACTAAAATACTCCCTACCCCCGACTGGAATAGTAGATCCAACCATAGTACGTTATGGCACGAGATTCCCCAAGAAGATAGCTAGTCTTCCCGAGAATCAATGTCAGCACATGTACAAGATAATTAATGAAACAAGGCTTGCAGAAGATATACCATATACCAAGGAATAATATCTCATGACAAGATATGGATATACCAATCCGTGTAACCATTGTGTCATAAAAACAAGGATATCTATACTAGATACAACAAACATAGAGGATATCATAAACGAGAAACTATCAGAGAATGTACTCGTCTGAAGACCGGTGAATAGTCTTACAGATGTCTGATATGGTGCCTCGAAGACCTAGATATGGAATATAACATCAATACAAAGTTTCGGAATAAAAATAAGTTAAATTAGTCAACATCTACGTCAAAGAGCCATTTCTAAGTCAAAAAGTCAAACTAGGTCAACTCTATGTCAAACTGGTCAAACTTAGTCAAACTACCTATATCTAGGTTGCATGAGTCTATCTCATTGATGTTGGGTTCATACACTATAAATCTAGGTCATACAAGCTTAAACATATGATACTAGGATATCATATCTCAGGATACACAAACAAGGGAAAATATAACACATATGCATATCAAACAATATTAAATATATAAATCCTAATTATAAATATTAAATGGATACTTTGGTTTTGAACCAACTCGGTATCGCACTACTAAACGCCTATCTTGATACCCAAATCCAATACCTTGGGTATCCCCAAATACCTTGATACTTACCTTGGTATCTCAAGGTAATTGCTAAAACTTCATATATATACTAACTACCCATTAATAACTATATGCTAATAACTAACTACTATAAATATAGTATACTAAAGCATAATTACCAATTAGGAATATATATACACTAATACCATATATATATATTATTTATAAATAATACATAATATATAACTATACCGCAAAACTGTCGCTAGAAAGTCGCTGCTGCCCGTCGCTGAAGGCTGCGGATACTACTGCTATTGCTACGATTCCTGTTGCTGTTGCCAATACTGCTGCTACTACTGTCGCTGAAACGCTGTTTTTGCTGTTGCTGAAGCTGTTGCCGTCGCTGAAACGCTATTGTTGCTGTTGCTAAAGCTGTTGTTGTTGCTAATGCGCTGTTGTTGTTGCTAATGTTGTTGTCGCTGAAGCTGCTGCTATTACTAATTATTGTCACTAAAAGCTGCTCCCCCCTCTCTTTCATATATATTAATATATACACAAATATATATATACTAATATATATACACTAGTTACAACTATTTATATATATACATATGCTCATATATATATATATATACATCTCCATAATAATACGTATAGTATAACATACACATATTATAGAATCACATACCTATTTAATCATATACGTACACGTTTATATATAATCATATAAATATATATATATATATATATATATATATATATATATATACTTGATTGTTATGTTATATATATATATATATATATATATATATATATATATATATATATATATATATATATATATATATATATATAACATAACAATCAAGTATATATATATATATATATATATATATATATATATATATATATAACTTATATATACATATAACATATATACATATATACCACTATATATATATATACACTACCATAATTATATAGCTATTACATATGTAGAAATATAGCTATATATATACATAATACATAGGTACATAGATATATGACGCACTAACACATATATATACATATATATATATATATATATATATATATATATATATATATATATATATATATATATATATATAACAATGTATATATATATATATACATACATGCATATAATTACATATTATAATGACTAAAAATAATGGAAATAGATCTAGAAATAAATTGCATAAACACATGGAGTGCATCACACACGTATCCCACTAGATTTATGATACTCTTGCAACACGAGTCCACCACACATCCAAACGTACCTCGAAGGATACGAGCAAGTCTAATATATTATTTATGAATAATACGAAGAGTCAAACACAAATCTACGTGTACGTGTCAAAATATGACATGCACAAAGTCTCGTGTCAGAGAGAAAACCACCAAATCAACACGTATCACCAAATTATTGGGATACGACCAACACATACCCAATTATGGACATGATACTAGCCCCAAACACACAAGCATATGCCAAATTGATCTATAGGACCAATTGACACACACAACAAGTGTCAATCTCGGAATTTTCCCAAAATTGACACAAAAAGTACCATAACTTTCTCAATAGGCCTCCTATGAACTCAAAACCAAATCCTATGGGTAGCCTATGCATATGGGTTGAATTCTCATTGTTAAATCTCATATTTAGAACCTAAATTAAGGGGAAAAACTGAATTATATCTATTAGGAGATGGATTTCCAATGCAACCTCCAAAAGTAATAAAATTGGCCTCTAACTTGTGGATCCTTGCTCCTTTTTGTAGATCATTGCTTTCACCTTCTAGATTCTTGCTCCACTAGTCTCCAATGGTGATTTAGGAAGGAATTGGGGTAAAATTTGGTAGAAAAATTGATGTGGCATGAAGGAATTTGGTTGAAGGAAATTTTAGATCTAGTTTTCAAATAAAAAGAGTAGAGAGAAACTTTTCCCCCTTCTCATATAGGCCGGCCGCCCATTACCCCTTCCTCAAGTCACTATGTAATATTCATTATACCCCTTGGGGCCTCTCATAAAGAAATAATTAATGAGGGAAGCTTCTAGTCTAATGGTTTAATTAAACTAATCATCCTCCTAATCAATGGGCTTTCTAGTGGGGCTCAATTCTAACAATTAATACATGTTGGTCTATGTGTCTAAACTAAACTAGTTAGGTCCACTAATACAAGTCTAAAATAAATAACTACATCTAACAATAATTAAATAATACAACAAATAATTATCTAACAAGCAGAATATTTATTAATTATAAAATTATTAAAATACCCTTTCTTATAAAATGTGGTAGTGACAAGTCTACCCTCCTTAAAATAATTTTGTCCTCGAAATTCAAAGACGAAAACTATCCCAAGAAAATAATAGAATGTAACAAAAGAACATAACTTAACTATGAAAAAACATACCTCAAGGCACAAACAAATTTGGATAACGCTCTCGCATTTTATCCTCTCTCTCTCCCAGGTAGACTCTCCCGGAGAGTGATGCCTCCACGCGACGTATACCAAAGGAATAGTCTGGTTCCATAGAACCTTCTCTCTCCGATCCAGAATCTCAACTGGCTACTCTGGATAGCTAAGAGTAGGGCCTACCTCTATCTCAGAGTGATCCAACACATAACTAGGATCTACCACGTACCGTCTCAACTGTGACATATCAAACACATTGTGCACTCCCTCCAATGCAGGTGGCAAGTCTAGTCTATAAGCAACTGAACTGACCTTTTCTAGAATAGTGAAAGGTCCGATGAATCGTGGACTAAGCTTTCCGCCTCCACCGAAATGAATTGTGCCTCGTGTCGGAGAAATCCTCAAAAATACCAAACTACCCACCTAGAACAAAATACCACATTAAGAACTTAACTATAATAAACAACCAATAACAAGCATAAAACAAAAATCTAAACTATACCTCAAACTCCAAAGGTCTCCGGTGGCTATCGGTCCAATGCCGCTGTCAGTCCTGCGCCACTCGAAGTTAGTCTCTGATCAACTGAACCTTCTTCGCTGCATCCACAACAATCTCTGGCCCAAGAAAAACTCTCTCTCTAACATCGTCCCATCACAAGGGAGTACCATATCTCCGACTGTACAGAGCTTCAAATGGTGACATCTCTATACTAGCCTGGTAGTTGTTGTTGTAAGCAAACTCTCCAAATGGAGATGGTCCTCCCAAGAACCCCCGAAATCTAGTACACAAGTGCGTAGCATATCGTCGAGAGTCTGAATAGTCCTCTCTGACTTCCCATTTGTCGGGGGATGATATGCAGTACTGAACTTGAGCTGGGTGCCCAAACTCGCCTGCAAACTCCTTAGAATTGAGAAGTAAAATGACTATCCTGATCTGAGACTATGTTGACAGGAACTCCATGTATCTTGACGATCTATCTCACATACATCTCTGTCAGCTTCTCCGTAGACAAACCCACCTTGAAAGGCAAAAAGTTGGCTAACTTGGTCAACCTATTAACGATTACCCGAATTACGCCTTTTCCTCCTGGAGATCGTGGAAGTCCGAACACAAAATCTATAGTAATGTGCTCCCACTTCCACTATGGAATGGATAATGGCTGAAGTAAACCTCCTGGCCTCTGCCTCTCATCTTTTACATGCTGGCACACTAAGCATCTGGATACAAATTGTGCCACTTTTCTCTTCATGCCATACCACCACACACTCTCTCGCATATCCTGATATATCTTGTTGGCACCTGGATGTATGGAATACTGAGAGCGATGCGCTTCCTGCAAAACCTCCTCACGTAGCTCCCTACTAGGCACACACAATCTAACTCTATGTCGCAAAGATCCATCCTCAGCAATAGTAAAATCATCCTCCAATCCTGCTCTCACCTAAGCTCTGATGCTCCTCAAAGATACATCCGCATACTGGTCTACCTTGATCCTGTCCATCAACTCTGAATATATCTACAATCCCCATATCTACATCGTACAACCAGGGACTATCACCTCAATGCCCAAGCTCTCCAAGTCCTCCAACAAATATCGATCCTGCGTCAAGAACATAGCTACTGGATACCTGCTCAAGGCATCGACAACTACATTAGCTTTTCCAGGATAATACTGCAAAGATATATCAAAATCGTTCATCAGTTCCAACCACCGATGCTACCTCATGTTCAACTCCTTCTACGTAAAAATGTACTTCAAGCTCTTGTGGTCTATGAAGATCTCCACACGCTCTCCGTACAAATAGTGTTTCCATAACTTTTGGGCAAAGATGACGTTGCCAACTCCAAATCATGGGTAGGATAGTTCTTCTCATGAGGACACAATTTCTTGGATGCATAGGCAATCAGTTTCCTATTCTGTTGAATAATACAACCCAAACATTTTTCCGATGCATCACTATAAATAGTAAAACCTCCAGACCCTGATGGCAACGTCAAAATAGGAGCAAACGTCAACCTCTTCTTCAATTTCTCAAAGGCAACATGGCAATCCTCTGTCTAAACAAACTTACATCCTTTCTGGTGAGTCTAGTCATTGGCTCGACAATCCTTGAAAAATCTTGTACAAACTTCCTGTAGTAGGCTGCCAATCCCAAGAAACTCCTGATCTCTGCTACCGAACTCGGGGTCTTCCAAGATTCCACTACTGTAATCTTCTTCGTATCTACTGAAATACCATCACCAGTAACAATATGCCCCAAAAACTCCACCTTGTCCAAGAAGAACTCACACTTGGACAGCTTCCCATACAACTTCTCCTTCCTCAGCACATCCAACACAATCCGTAAATTCTCCTCATGCTCCTTCGGTGTCTTCGGGTATATGATTATATCATCGATGAACACCACCACAAATATGTCACGGTACTGATGGAACACCTTATTCATTCAAGTTCATAAATACCGTCGGTGCATTAGTCAACCCAAAAAAGCATCACTATAAACTTGTACTGACCATACCGAGTTCTAAAAGCAGTCTTCGGTATGTCCTTCGGCTTCACTTTCACCTCGTGGTAGCTTGATCTCAAATTTATCTTAGAAAACACCTTGGCACCACTAAACTGATCGAACAGATCATCAATCCGTGGCAAAGAGTACTTATTCTTGATAGTGAGATTATTCAAAGTCCTGTAATCAATGAACATGCGCACCGATCCATCCTTCTTTGGTACAAACAATACCGGGGCTCCCCACATTGAAGAACTCGATCTGATAAACCCCTTGTCCTACAATTCGTCCACCTATTTCTTCAGCTCGACCAGTTCGCTATTGTTTACTCTATAGACATATTACAAAATTGGTTCTGCACCTGGCACCAAGTCTATAGAGAATTCAATATCTCGATCTGGAAACAATCCTGGCAATTCCTCAGGAAACACATCCAAGAACTCTGTTATCAACGAATGCGGCAACTCCTTGTCTTCCACCATAGCTCCATAAATAATGCCTTTACCCTACTCTACAGCTCCTCTAGCAAACTCGAACTCTGCCTCTCCTGGTGGACCTAACAAAACTCTTCCTCCTCTACAATCTATACTAGCACGGTGCCTACTCAACCAATCCATTTCGAGTACAATATCATAGCTCAGAAGTGGCATTACAAGTAGATACGCACTAAACTCCCAGCCTCCTAGAGTAACTCTCCGATCCTTGGAAATATCATTAACCAGTATAATGCCTCCCCCGGTCATGATCTTGGAAGTCCTAAGCAAAGGCTCAGCTACCAAACCATGCTTCAGAGCAAAAAAAAATAGATACAAAACTATGGGAAGCACCACTATCAAACAAAGCTAAAGCTGGAATAAAATCAAGAAGAATAGAACCTGCGATGACATCTCCGGTGGGCTCGTCCTCCTCGACGGTCATAGCAAACGCTCGTCCCTGACGTGCACCTCCCTGATACTGATGCTGGACATAACGCTGCTGCTGGGTCAAAAACGGTCCCCTCGACTATACTGCAGGTGGCCTCGCCTGTATCCTCGGAGATGAAGCTGCTCCCTAAACTGCACGATGAGGATTGGAAGGACACTCCCTCAGCTGATGCCCCTCAGTACCATAATAAAAAAAACTCCCAACCTCTTCTTATAAATATAGTGCCCCGCTCTGCGTAGGCACTATGTACAAGTAATATCGCTTTGCTTGCTCGAGCGAAAGTCTTCTCGGAGAGTTCCCGACCGAATCACAAGATGATTGATCAATATGAGTAGGCAGAACTGCATTCTCTGATTCTTGTATGCCTTAATAATGAATCTGAGTTTTTGAATACTTGTTCTAAGAAGATAGTTTCATAAGAAGAATGAAAGAACTTGACTCTGCAGGCTAATAAGTAAACTTATATAGCTTATTATTGAAACGAATCTGCTTACCTAAATTAGAGAACTTGTGTACTTGTAGAGATAGAAATATTGCATGCTTAGTTACACGGATACCACTATCGAATAAACAGCTGCCATGCTAATAAGAAAGAGTAAAGGATTGCTTGCACTTATTCTTGATATCGTATGCAAAGCTGGAATACTTGAATGCTTGTCCAAAGAGATAGAATTGCATACTAGAATTATAGAACTGTTCTTGCTTGTTACTTGTTAAAAGAGTTAGCTTTGCTTGAAAATGTTTCTTTGTTTGCTTGTGAAGAGATAGAACTTGGTGAATAGCTTGAACTTGTGCATCTAGACTAATAGTCGCCCTGAGGCTTAAAAACCTTACTTATGGGAGGGTGTGACTATTAGGCAAGAGTATTGAAAGCTCCTGCCCTATCGCTTGATTGATGTGCTTGCTTGCGTGCTTGTTCATTGTTCATCAGTTGCATGATAGCATATTTATCTGATAGAAGCTTGCATTCATGCATTTGGTCAGGATAACTTGTGCACGTGGTTATCTCTCGAGCGTTTCTTGGGGCACTGGGATCGTTCGATCTATGAGAGATCTAGATACCCTGAGGCTTAAAAACCTTACTTACGGAAGGGTAGACCCGTTTATTAGTGAGATGGGCTTGTACGTCCCAGCTGCTAATCCCGTGGAGGGGGCCATCATGTAGTTAGGACGTATGCTAGGCTAGCCTTCTTGCATAACTAATTGTTTGATGCAGAGACAGACAGAGAAGGAGAAACTTATACCTATATGTTTATGCAAATTGTTTCTAACTTGTATGTCTGCTGCAAGGATAAGCGTTCGGCTATGGGTAAGGATCACTGAATAAGTGATCACTTGCACTTTCTTATATCCCATATAATTATGCTAAATGTGACCCATCTGTTTTACATTGAGTATGCTGCTGCCCTATTGCATCGAGTTGAATAGTCCACTTGAAATACTTGTCTTAATATGAGATGAACAGTCCACTAGAGAACCTTGTTCCTAAGAGTATCAAATATGGCTCACAATACATGCTGCAAACTGCACGATAGAACTTTGCCTCTATAGCTTGCTTATGTGTATTGAATATGCAAAAACTGGTTTCAAAGCTATGTTTTCGATAAGATATAAACTGACTATAATCCTGAGTTGTATGAAATAAACTTAGGTAAAATTAGCAAGATTACTAGTAATGTAATATTTGTGACATGCTTACTTAGTGTGGGTTTCAGGGGGTGTAGCTTCTGTTCAGTTGTTTTATACTCAACAGTACTTATAAAAGTGCTAACCCACCAATAGTTTGCTTATTCTCAGGTGCTTGATCGTCCGAGGAAGCGATAGTCGTGCCTCATCCCAAGGAACCAAAAATATGGAGTCGATGCCTTGTGCCATATCAAGATTTTCTTTGAGCTACTTTTGTATAGAGGGACATAACATATGGGAAGGTGTCATTGTAATCAAGACAAAGAGAGAGCTTGAGCGAATTATAACCTCGGCCATGCGCCGCTTGTAACACTTTTATTTATTAATACAGAGCCTGTTTTCATACGCCATTGTGTTCTTTACTTTTCTATAATATATATATGTGCCACTGCTCCTGTCTTGAATAACTTACTTGCCCTTGTTCAAAGCTTTGACCTTGTGCAAGAGCATTTTAGACTTGCACAATATTACGCCCGTACGAGGACGATCGGTTCCGTAAGGACCAAAGCGAGGACGAACGGACCTGTGGGACCAGGGCATGACATAATGGTATAAGAGCGGCTCGATTCTTTGCCTATTCCGTTGCCTCCGACTCCGAGATATGATTGTGTTGTAATGAACGTTTCATACAATGAGTCCGTAAATATTCTCAAAGTTGCAGGCAAAAGTTTTCTGGATTTATTTTATTGCTTGAGATATGATTTGCAATTTTTGGTGGCTAAAGTTTTATTGAGTTCTGGATTGCTAGAGTTTTGATTGAGGATGGTGAGAGATGAGGACTATACCTGCTCGGTATTCTGTGAGTTTTTCCTGGAGTTTCGAGGACGAAACTCTTTGTTGGTGGGTAAATATGTAGTGCCCTGCTCCGCGTAGGCACTATGTACAAGTGATATCGATTTGCTTGCTTGAGCGAAAGTCTTCTCGGAGAGTTCCTGACCGAAACATAAGACAATTGATCAATGTGAGTGGGCAGAACTGTATTCTCTGATTCTTGTATGCCTTAATAATAAATCTGAGTTTTTGATTGCTTGTTCTAAGAAGATGATTTTATAAGAAGAATGATAGAACTTGACTCTGAATGCTAATAAGTGAACTTTTATAGCTTATCATTAAAACGAATCTGCTTGCCTAAATAAGAGAACTTGTGTGCTTGTCTAAGAGATGGAACCATTGCCATGATAGCTAGAGATAGAAATATTGCATGCTTAGTTACACGGACACCGCTATCGAACGAACCACGGTCATGCTAATAAGAAAGAGTAAAAGATTGCTTGCACTTATTCTTGATAACGTATGCAAAACTGAAATACTTGAATGCTTATCCAAAGAGAAAGAATTGCATGCTAGAATTATAGAACTGTTCATGTTTGTTACATGTTAAAAGAGTTTGCTTTGCTTGAACATGTTTTTTTGTTTGCTTGTGAAGAGATAGAACTTGGTGAATAGCTTGAACTTGTGCATCTAGACTAATAGTCCGCCCTGAGGCTTAAAAACCTTACTTACAGGAGGGTGTGACTATTTGGCAAGAGTATTGAGAGCACCGGCCCTATCGCTTGATTGATGTTCTTGCTCGTGTGCTTGTTCATTGTTCATCAGTTGCATGATAGCATATTTATCTATAGGAGCTTGCATTCATGAATTTGGTCAGGACAACTTGTGCATAAGGTTATCTCTCGGGCGTTTCCTGGGGCACTGGGATCGTTCAGCCTAGGAGAGATCTAGATACCCTGAGCTTAAAAACCTTACTTACGGGAGGGTAGACCCGTCTATTAGTAAGATGGGATTGTACATCCCAACTGCTAATCTCGTGGAGGGGGCCATCATGTAGTCAGGTCGCATGCTAGGCTAGCCTTCTTGAATATCGAATTATTTGATGTAGAGGCAGACAGGGAAGGAGAAACTTATACCTATATGTTTATGCAAATTGTTGCAAAATTGCATGTCTGCTGCAGGGATAAACGTTCGACTATGGGTAAGGATCACTGAATAATTGATCACTTGCACTTTCTTATGTCTTATATAATTATGCTAAATGTGATCCATCTATTTTATATTGAGTGTGTTGCTGCCCTATTACATCGAGTTGAATAGTCCACTTGAAATACTTGTCTTGATATGAGATGAACAGTCCACTAGAGAACCTTGTTCCTAAGAGTATCGAATATGGCTACAATACATGTTGTGCACTGCACGATAGAACTTTACCTCTATAGCTTGCTTGTGTGTATTTAATATGCAAAAACTGGTTTCAAAGCTATGTTTTCGATAAGATGTAAACTGACTATAATCCTGAGCTGCATGAAATAAACTTATATAAAACTGGCAAGATTACTAGTAATATAATATTTTGTCACATGCTTACTTAGTATCGGTTTCAAGGGGTGTAGCTTCTGTTCAGTTGTTTTATACTCACCAGTACTTATAAAAGTGTTAACCCACCAATAGTTTGCTTATTCTCAGGTAATTGATCGTCCGAGGAAGCGATAGTCGTACCTCATCCCAAGGAACCAAAAATCTGGAGTCGATGCCTTGTGCCGTATTGATATTTTTTTTGAGCTGCTTTTGTATAGAGGGACATAATGTATGGGATGGTGTCATTGTACTCAGAGAAAGAGAGAGCTTGAGCGAACTATAACCTCTGACATGCGCCACTTGTAATACTTTTGTTTATCAATAAAGAGCCTATTTTCATATGCCATTGTGTTCTTTACTTTTCTGCAATATATATATGTGTCGCTGCTCCTGTCTTGAATAACATACTTGCCCTTGTTCAAAGCTTCGACCATGTGCAAGAGCATTTTAGGCTTGCACAACATCACGCCCGTGCAAGGACGATCTGTTCCGTAAGGACCAAAGCGAGGACGAACAGACCTGCGGGGCTGGGCGTGACATAATGGTATCAGAGCGACTCGATTCTTTGCCTATTTTTTTGCCTCCGACTCCGATATGTGATTGTGTTGCAATGAACGTTCTATACAATTAGTCCGTAAATATTCTCAAAGTTGCCGGCAAAAGTTTTCTGGATTTGTTTTATTGCTTGAGATATGATTTACAATTTTTGCTTGCTAGAGTTTTATTAAGTTATGGATTGCTAGAGTTTTGATTGAGGATGGTGAGGTATGAGGACTATCGTTGCTCGGTATTCTGTGAGTTTCTCCTTGAGTTTCGAGGACGAAACTCTTTGTTGGTGGGTAAGTATATAGTGCCCCGCTCCGTGTAGGCACTATGTACAAGTGATATCGCTTTGCTTGCTCGAGCGAAAGTCTTCTCGGAGAGTTTTTGATCGAAACACAAGACGATTGATCAATGTGAGTGGGCAGAACTGCATTCTCTGATTCTTGTACGCCTTAATAATAAATCTGAGTTTTTGAATGCTTGTTCTAAGAAGATGGTTTCATAAGAATAATGATAGAACTTGACTTTGCATGCTAATAAGTGAACTTGTATAGCTTGTCATTGAAATGAATCTGCTTGCCTAAATAAGAGAACTTGTGTGCTTGTCTAAGAGATGGAACTATTGCCATGATAGCTAGAGATAGAAATATTGCATGCTTAGTTACACGGATACCACTATCGAACAAACCGCGACCATGCTAATAAGAAAGAGTAAAGGATTGCTTGCACTTATTCTTGATAACGTATGCAAAACTGAAATACTTGAATGCTTGTCCAAAGAGATAGAATTGCATGCTAGAATTATAGAACTGTTTATGCTTGTTACTTGTTAAAAGAGTTTGCTTTGCTTGAACATGTTTTTTTGTTTGCTTGTGAAGAGATAGAACTTGGTGAATAGCTTGAACTTGTGCATCTAGACTAATAGTCCGCCCTGAGGCTTAAAAACCTTACTTACGGGAGGGTGTGACTATTAGGCAAGAGTATTTAGAGCTCCGGCCATATTGCTTCATTGATGTTCTTGCTTGCGTGCTTGTTCATTGTTCAGCAGTTGCATGATAGCATATTTATCTAATATGAGCTTGTATTCATGTATTTGGTCAGGACAACTTGTGCGTAAGGTTATCTCTCGGGCGTTTCCTGGGGCACTGGGATCGTTCGGCCTAAGAGAGATCTAGATACCCTGAGGCTTAAAAACCTTACTTACGGGAGGGTAGACCCGTCTATTAGTGAGATGGGATTGTACATCCCAACTGCTAATCTCGTGGAGGGGGCCATCATGTAGTCAGGGCGCATGCTAGGCTAGCCTTCTTGAATACCTAATTGTTTGATGTAGAGGAAGACAGGAAAGGAGAAACTTATACCTATATGTTTATGTAAATTATTGCAAAATTGCATGTCTACTGCAGGGATAAACGTTCGGCCATGGGTAAGGATCACTGAATAATTGATCACTTGCACTTTCTTATGTCTCATATAATTATGCTAAATGTGATCCATCTGTTTTACATTGAGTATGTTGCTGCCCTATTGCATCGAGTTGAATAGTCCACTTGAAATACTTGTCTTGATATGAGATGAACAGTCCACTAGAGAACCTTGTTCCTAAGAGTATCGAATATGGCTACAATACATGCTGCGCACTGCACGATAGAACTTTACCTCTATAGCTTGCTTGTGTGTATTAAATATGCAAAAACTGGTTTCAAAGCTATGTTTTCGATAAGATGTAAACTGACTATAATCCTTAGCTGCATGAAATAAACTTAGGTAAAACTAGCAAGATCACCAGTAATATAATATTTTGTCACATGCTTACTTAGTGTCTGTTTCAGGGGGTGTAGCTTCTGTTCAGTTATTTTATACTCAACAGTACTTATAAAAGTGCTAACCCACCAACAGTTTGCTTATTCTCTGGTAATTGATCGTCCGAGGAAGCGATAGCCGTGCCTCATCCCAAGGAACCAAAAATCTGGAGTCGATGCCTTGTGCCGTATTGATATTTTTTTTGAGCTGCTTTTGTATAGAGGGACATAATGTATGGGACAGTGTCATTGTAATCAGAGATAGAGAGAGCTTGAGCGAACTATAACCTCTGCCATGCGCCGCTTGTAATACTTTTGTTTATCAATAAAGAGCATGTTTTCATATGCCATTGTGTTCTTTACTTTTCTGCAATATATATATGTGTCGCTGCTTCTGTCTTGAATAACATACTTGCCCTTGTTCAAAGCTTTGACCATGTGCAAGAAAATTTTAGGCTTGCACAACATCACGCCCGTACGAGGACGATCGGTTCCGTAAGGACCAAAGCGAGGACGAACGGACCTGCGGGACTGGGCGTGACATAATGGTATCAGAGCGACTTGATTCTTTGCCTATTTCGTTGCCTCCGACTCCGATATGTGATTGTGTTGCAATGAACGTTCCATACAATGAGTTCGTATATATTATTAAAGTTACCGGCAAAAGTTTTCTGGATTTATTTTATTGCTTGAGATATGATTTGCAAGTTTTGGTGGCTAGAGTTTTATTGAGTTATGGATTACTAGAGTTTTGATTGAGGATGGTGAGGTATGAGGACTATCGCTGCACGGTATTCTGTAAGTTTTTCCTTGAGTTTCGAGGACGAAACTCTTTGTTGGTGGGTAAGTATATAGTGCCTCGCTCCGTGTAGGCACTATGTACAAGTGATATCGCTTTGCTTGCTCGAGCGAAAGTCTTCTCGGAGAGTTTTCGACCGAAACACAAGACAATTGATCAATGTGAGTGGGCAGAACTACATTCTCTGATTCTTGTACACCTTAATAATGAATCTGAGTTTTTGAATGCTTGTTCTAAGAAGATGGTTTCATAAGAATAATGATAGAACTTGACTCTGCATGCTAATAAGTGAACTTGTATAGCTTGTCATTGAAACGAATCTGCTTGCCTAAATAAGAGAACTTGTGTGCTTGTCTAAGAGATGGAACCATTACCAAGATAGCTAGAGATAGAAATATTGCATGCTTAGTTACACGGACACCGCTATCGAACGAACCGCGGCCATGCTAATAAGAAAGAGTAAAGGATTGCTTGCACTTATTCTTGATAACGTATGCAAAACTGGAATACTTGAATGCTTGTCCAAAGAGATAGAATTGCATGCTAGAATTATAGAACTGTTCATGCTTGTTACTTGTTAAAAGAGTTAGCTTTGCTTGAACATGTTTCTTTGTTTGCTTATGAAGAGATAGAACTTGGTGAATAGCTTGAACTTGTGCATTTAGACTAATAGTCCGCCCTGAGACTTAAAAACCTTACTTATGGGAGGGTGTGACTATTAGGCAAGAGTATTGAGAGCTCCGGCCCTATCACTTGATTGATGTGCTTGCTTGCATGCTTGTTCATTGTTTATCAGTTGTATGATAGCATATTTATCTAATAGGAGCTTGTATTCAAGCATTTGGTCAGGACAACTTGTGCACAAGGTTATCTCTCGGGCGTTTCCTGGAGCACTAGGATCGTTCGGCCTAGTAGAGATTTAGATACCCTGAGGCTTAAAAACCTTACTTTTGGGAGGGTAGTCCCGTCTATTAGTGAGATTGGCTTGTACATCCCAACTGCTAATCTCGTGGAGGGGGCCATCATATAGTTAGGGCAAATGCTAGGCTAGCCTTCTTGCATACCTAACTGTTTGATGCAGAGATGGACAAGGAAGGAGAAACTTATATCTATATGTTTATGCAAATTGTTGCTAACTTGCATGTCTGCTGCAGGAATAAACGTTCGCCTATTTGTAAGGATCACTGAATAATTGATCACTTGCACTTTCTTATGTCTTATATAATTATGCTAAATGTGATCCATCTATTTTACGTTGAGTATGTTGCTGCCCTATTGCATCGAGTTGAATAGTCCATTTGAAGTACTTGTCTTGATATGAGATGAACAGTCCACTAGAGAACCTTGTTCCTAAAAGTATCGAATATGACTACAATACATGCTACACACTGCACGATAGAATATTGCCTCTATAGCTTGCTTGTGTGTATTGAATATGCAAAAATTGGTTTCAAAGCTGTATTTTCAAAAAGATATAAACTGACTATAATCTTGAGTTGCATGAAATAAACTTAGGTAAAACTAGCAAGATCACTAGTAATGTAATATTTTGCAATATGCTTACTTAGTGTGGGTTTCAGGGGGTGTAGCTTTTGTTCAGTTGTTTTATACTCACCACTACTTATAAAAGTGCTGACCCACTAACAATTTTGCTTATTCTCTGGTGCTTGATCGTCCGAGGAAGCGATAGCCATGCCTCATTACAAGAACCGGAAATCTAGAGTCGATGCCTTGAGCCGTATCAAGATTTGCTTTTGTATAAAGGGACATAATGTATGGGATGGTGTCATTATAATCGAGAGAAAGAAAGAGCTTGAGCGAACTGTGACCTCGGCCATGCGCCCTTATAATACTTTTATTTATCAATAAAGAACTTGTTTTCATATTCCATTGTGTTCTTTACTTTTCTACAATATATATATGTGTCGCTGCTTCTGTATTGAATAGCTTACTTGCCCCTGTTCAAAGCTTTGGCCTTGTGCAAGCACATTTTAGGCTTGCTCGGCATTACGCACATTGCAAGGATGATTGGTTCTGTAGGGATCAAAGCGAGGATGAATGGACCTGCGGGACCGGGGTGTGACAGCAAACTTCCCAGATGTGGCCGGGCTTCTTGCAGAAGTGGCAAGAAGATTGTTGTAGCTGTCTCTGCTGTTGTGGTGCCTGGTGAAATGGCACCCTAGTTGGAGTCTGGTGCTGCTGCGACTGCTGGAAAGGCCTGGAATGGAAATATGGATGCTAGGTAGATATTGCACTATTGTTGGCCCCCAAAAAAGAATCATGGTCTCTCTTGGGCTTCAAACCCAACTCCCGCTCAACCTTGTGTGCCTCCGCAAGTATCTCCAAGTATGTCTCATAAAAAGGCGAAATAAGGATCTTCACTTCCCCGTTTAGACCCTTATGAAAACGAATAGCTCGAACCTCTAGCTTTCTCACCAAATACTCTACAAATCGACTGAACCTGCCAAACTCTGCAGTGAACTCCTCCACTGACATGTTCCCCTGAATGAGGCTCTCAAACTGCCTTCCCAAGTCTAGCTTGTCTGCCCAAGCGAAGAACTTCTTCTTGAAGAGGTCCTTGAATACCTCCCAAGACTGTCCTGTGTCAATAAGAATCTGGTCATTCCTGAACCAAGTGCGGGCAACGTCGAACAATTAAAGTCCTACCGCCTCAACTTTCAGATCCTCTGAAAAAGGGGACAACCTCATATGACGCTTAATGTCCTAAAGCCAATCATCAGCATAGACAATGCCCTCCGTCCCCTTGAAGACCCTAGGCTCCAGCTTCTTGATGTCCTGAATGTTGCCTGGCCAAAGCTGAGCAAACTGAGGAGCAACCAGCTGCTGGATCGGAACTTCCCTCTCTACTATAGCACAAGCAAGCTGATGAGCACTCTCGATGCCCTGCTGCAAAACGTTGGTCTGTCTCTGATGTGCCTCTAACTGAGCCCTCTATGCCTCGAGCATCTCACAAAATAGTATAAATATCTATGTTACCTCTGCGGGCACGGAAGGTGGAGGTAGAAGTCCCTCAAATATAGCTGGCATATTCTTCGGAGTAGGTGGTGGACCTCCGAAATCAGCTGACACTCCAATTACCGTAGAAGTAACTGGTACAGGCCCTCGGGACATCACAGACCACTCAGAAGCTGTTCTCCCCTGTTGCAATCTTGTCTTAGGCGGCATCCTGAGATAAAGCAAAAGAAAGAATCAATATGGCACATGATGTAAGACACTCAAGGAAGGACAGTTAAAAAGATCAAGTATCAATATCAAGGAAGAATAGTTGAATGAATCAAAAAAAAAAATCTTAGATGTGATTGAGTATTGTCAGCCTATAGCCTACATCCTACATCCTAAAACAAGCTCGTAATAGCACTCAAATAAGAGCACCACTATGAATCTCACTAATCGCAACCTCAAAGACCTGCATGGGCCACCAATAAAATATATGTCATAACCTGCACCCAAAGTAGGGATGCAAGTCGGGAACAACGCCCAGCCTACGCCACAGAATCGACAGTAGAACGTTGTCTGGGTTATCTATCTAGCAATATAATGAACCATCAAAAATAATAATTTACTCAATCACAGATCTAAGATGGAAACGAGCACGAATATGATAAAGAATAGAATAGTCACATATAACTAATGAGTCTAAAATAAAAACATCAATGAGTCTGAAAGAATACTAAGAAATAAGCTGGAGACAAATCAAGTACAAAAAAAATCTAAGAAGCTGCAAGTCCCGGGTCATCTGTCTCAGTCGGGTTAAGTCCCTCCTGAGCGAGGGTCTCTGACTCTAAGCCCACAATATCCTGAGGTCCATAATGTGTAGGGTACCACTCCTCAATGTCATCTGAAAAAAATATATCCAGTCTGGAAAGGAGCAGAGTACATCTCTAACAGGAGTTCTAATCAATGATAAAAACTATGTAACAGTAAATATATGTAAATATACAAGATGCAACAATAGATACAAGAGGTATACAATAAGGAAATACTGGAATAAATACAATAATAAACAATATGACAATGAACAAGAATTCTAATGACTAAGTGTGTGAGTACTAGCTTTAACATGTAATCGGCTTGGAAACTTGCACAAGAGTATAACGGCCTGGTTAGTCATACGTACGGTGTATGATTAACACTCACAAGAAACAAGATATGCACAAGGAGGGTATAATCACATATCTACCCTAAAATACTCCCTACCCCCGACTGGTATAGTAGATCCAACCATGGTACGCTATGGCACGAGATTCCCCAAGAAGATAACTAGTCTTCCCGATAATCAGTGTCTGTACATGTACAACATAATCAACAAAACAAGGCTTGCACAAGATACACCATATACCAAGGAAAAATATCTCATGACAAAATCCGGATATAATAATCCGTGTAACCATCGTGTCAAGAAACAAGGATATATACACTAGATACAATAAACATAGAGGATATCATAAAAAAACTATCAGAGAATGTACTCGCCTGACGTCCGGTGAATAGTCTCACAAATGTCAAATACGATACCTCGAAGACCTAGATATGGAATATAACATCAATACAAGGTTTCGGAAAGAAAATAAGTTAAACTAGTCAACATCTAGGTCAAAGAGTCATTTCTAAGTCAAAAAGTCAAACTAGGTCAACTCTAAGTCAAATTGGTCAAACTTGGTCAAACTAACTATTTCTAGGTTGCATGAGTCTATCTCAATGATGATGGATTCATACACTATGAATCTAGTTCATACAAGCTAAATCTTAGGATACTAGGATACCGTATCTCATGATACGCAAAAAAGGGATAAAATATAACACATATGCATATCAAACAATATTAAATATATAAATCCTAATTATAAATATTAAATGGATACTTTGGTTTTGAACCAACTCGATATCGCACTACTAAACCCTATCTTGATACCCAAACCCAATACATTGGGTATCCCCAAATACCTTAATACTTACCTTGGTATCTCAAGATAATTGCCAAAACTTCAAATATATACTAACTACCCATTAATAACTATATGCTAACAACTAACTACTACAAATATAGTAAACTAAAGCATAATTACCAATTAGGAATATATATATATATACTAATCCTATATATATATATATCTATTATATATAAATAATCCATAATATATAACTATACCGCAAAATTGTCGTTAGAAAGCCGTTGATGCCCGTCGCTTAAGGCTGCGGATACTGCTGCTATTACTACGGTTCCTGCTGCTGTTGCTAATACTGTTGCTACTGTTGTCGCTGAAATGCTACTGTTACCGTTGCTGAAGCTGCTGCCATCGCTGAAACGCTAAAGTTGCTATTGCTGAAGCTGCTGTTGTTACTAATGCGCTGCTGCTGTTGCTAATGTTGTTATCGCTGAAGCTGCTATTGTTACTAATTTTTGTCACTACAAGGTGCTTTCCCTCTCTCTCATATATATTAATATATACACAAATATATATATACTAATATATATACACTAGTTACAACTATTTATATATATACACATGCTCATATATATATATATATATATACACGCACACACACATCTCCACAATAATATATATAGTATAACATTCACATATTATAGTATCACATACCTATTTAATCATAACATCACATATACATACACGTATATATATAATCATACAAATATATATATATATATATATATATATATATATATATATAACTTATATATACGTATAACATACAAGCAATCTTTAGTGTGATAACGAACAAGCAAGCAATCTATTATTTAAGCAAGCATGGTAGTCATTCCACTATCTCTCCAGACAAGCATGTAGTTGTTTAGCATGCGATACAAGGATAAGTACAAGCAATCTATTACTCTTTCTTATTAGCATGGCAACGGTTCATTCGATAGCATTGTCCGTGTAACTAAGCCTGCCATATTTCTATCTCTTTTAGACAAGCAATCAAATTCTCTAGTTAGGCAAGCAAATTTATTTCAATGATAAGCTATACGAGTTCTCTTCTTAAGCATGCAGAGTCAGGTTCTATCATTCTTCTTATGAAACTATCTTCTTAGAACAAGCATTCAAAAACTTAGATTCATTATTAAGTCGTGCAAGAATCCGAGAATGAAGTTCTGCCTACTCACTTTGGTCAATCGTCTTGTGGTTCTATCGAGAACTCTACGAAATGGCTTCCGCTCGAGCAATTAAAGCGATATCACTTGTATATAGTGCCTACGTAGTGTGGGGCACTACAGATTGGGGGATCGCTAGCTCAGTTACACCTTGAACTGAACCTGATAGAAAAGGTCAAGTCTGCTCAAGTGAACGACCCACGCACGAGCAGATTTTATCAGGAAAGGTGACCGACTTTGCAGCGGATGAAAGTAGAAAGTTGCGGGTAAGAGAAAGACTGTGCGTGCCCAATGATGCAGAACTCAAAAAGGAGATACTCACAGAATCTCACTATGCGGCCTATTTATAATATCCAGGAAGTACGAAGATGTATCAAGACCTTCGTTCGATCTTCTGGTGGCACGGCATAAAAAAATATTTGGCGCTCTTCGTGTTAAAATACTTGTCTTGTAAGAGAGTAAAGGCTGACCATCATAGGCCGGGCGGAGAGATGCAGAACCTTGCTATCCCGAAGTAGAAATGGGACCATATCATGATGGACTTTATTGTTGGCTAGCCAAAGATGCAACGGAGAAACGATGCCATCTGGGTCATCGTCGGCCGATTAACCAAGTTAGCGTACTTCATTGCCATCAAAGTTACTTGGAGTATCGATCATCTGGCTTAAATATATCTTGATGACATAGTTCGACTATACAACATGCCAATGTCTATTATTTCAGATCAGGATGGACGATTCTTATCACTTTTTGGGAAAGCCTTCAGTCAGCTATGGGAACCAAGTTAAAGTTCAGTTCAGCAACCATCCTCAAATAGACGACAAAATATAGCCGGTGAACCAGGTCCTTGAAGATATACTACACTTATGTTCGATCGACTCGAAGTTAAGTTGGGACATCCATTTACCGTTGCCAGAATTTGCTTACAACAATAGTTACTAGTATAGTATTCAGATGGCCCCGTACGAGGCTTTATATGGGTAGAAGTGCAAATTACCTATATGTTGGAACAAAGTTGGCGAGCGACAAATCCTCGGCCCGGAGCTAGTAAAGAAGACCGTTCAAAATGTTCGGCTGATCTGAGAGCGATTAAAGGTGGCACAAAGCAGACAAAAGAGTTATACAGATATTTATAGATGACCCCCTGAATTTATAGCTAGTGATCATATATTTCTCAAGATCACGCCGATGCATGGAGTTACGAGATTTGGAGTAAAAGGAAAGCTAATTCCTCGATTTGTTGGTCCGTTTAAAATTCTCAAGCGAGTCGCCCCAGTTGTATATCAAATTATGCTACCACCGAGCCTATCAGATGTGCATGATGTCTTTCATGTATGACAGTTACGGAAGTATGTACATGATCCGAGACACGTGGTAGATTTTGGTCAGTTGGGTTTGCAAGCAGACTTGTCCTAACAGGTAGACCTGTGCAGATCATCGATCGAAAGATAAGCTGCTAAGGAATCATTCAGTTTCGCTCGTGCGCGTACTCTGGCGGAACCACTCGATCGAGGAATCGACCAGGGAACTCGAATCTGACATAAAAGAGAAAATTTCTATATTATTATCTTAGGGGTAGGTTACATTCCTAAGTTTCGAGGATAAAACTTTTTATTAGTTGGTTAAGGTGTAGTACCCCATTCCCCCTATTCGGAGAGCGCAGCTAAGAAATACTTGGTATCGTTCGATCGGAATAGTTTGAATCAAGATCCTTTCCTCGTTATTGATTGGTTTCTTTAGAATTAAGTCCCACATTCAGAAGATCGTGCCTCGATGAAGGATTCGGCGATAGAGTCATGAGGGGTCTTTCTGTTGCATTTTGTTTCCTTGCCCGTTTTTGATGCCACTTGGTTCCTTTCTTGTTGGTTTTATGACTTGAATTTTCTTGAACATTTTGATGAATTTCATTGTCTATGTTCCATGAACTTCGTATTTTTGTATCAAAATCTGGGAGACCAAGGCATGAGATATTGATTATTTGTTGGTGTATGCAGGTGATCGTGTTGGTGACGCACGAGCGGAGTCTTGAAGATCTCATTTCTAATCCCTGATTCTCGTTCTTGTTGTGAGTGGCCGTACTTTTGATTATCTCACTTCTTCCAAGTCTTCATTCTTAACAATCTGACTTGTTTTTGCATTCTGATCAACTATATCATAAGAATAATAATAAATGAGTCAATATAACAAGAAGTAACTTAGAACACTGATGATTTTTATACAAATTTTTGTACGGTCACATTGTATGCATGGTTGTCCGTTATGCATCTATCTATTAATGCTTCGGTTATAGCTAGAACTTATTATTTATAACTGTGCAAATAAGTAGTGCAAAATATTTAAAATATAATCACTTGAGTAGGTAGGCTATGCCAATCGCACTATGTTAAAGTAGTTATGTTCATTTTGATGGCTTGAAATACTTTATTTATTAACTTAGTATTAAGATGTACTTTTGGTCGGACAACTTGTACACAAGGTTTGGTTCCTACGAACGGTCTCCGGGGCACTAGGGATGATTCGTTCATGGCAGAACTCGGATAGCTACTCTAGCAAGACTAAAAAGGGTAATATGGGGTCTTATAGTGGGTCTTGCTAACCGCGCTGTAAGGATCACCGTCTTACTGTAGCTATTATCTACGGTGGCAATATATGCCATGACCCAACATATTACTGCATTATTTGTTCAAGCTAATGATGTCTTCTTGACAGGAAAGAATATGGTAAGTCTTGTGCAGGTGGATGCAACGCCGTAGGTACAAAGTCCCCAAACGGTGGCACAGTTATTCATTCATTGATATATATATTGCATGCTGTAACTCGAACTAAGACAAGATAGAAAGTCCACATTAATAATTTGTTTGCCTCACCTAAATATTGTGTCGATTTGGTTAGTTGGGTTAGCTCGCCCTCACCGATACATTTTAAAGTACTGACCCTCATTGCAGCAGGTTTCCCGTGCTAAGGTGATGCGACAAGGAGCTGAAGCTACTCCCCCCGAACCAGTCCAGTACTAGGCATACTTCATTCATGCCTTTTGGAACTTATATAAATTTTCTGGAGCTCGTGCACACCTCTTATACAACTTCGAGGAAAGGCGATAGCTTCGCCAGAAGGTGTCTACTATATTTTGAAGTTCTAGTAAAGGATGTAATGTATAGAACGACAAACTCATCTTGTAATCTTGTACGGCACCCCTTACTTTTGAGTTAATTGTCTGTAACAAAGATGTACATTATCAATAAAGAGAACTTTTCTTTGGGTCAACTTCAAATATTTAGCTTTTGAACTCTGCTGATGTGTTTCTATATAAATATCATTATGCTAGGCCTTGTGCCAATGTGCCTTAAGCTCGTATGAAGTCACAACTATGGGACGATTAGCGATTCTTCAGAATCAGGGTATGACAAAATATGGCAATGTACCAAGCAGGAAACAGTCCAGAAGAACTAATAGTTGGGTGGAGACAAATCTACTACCAAACTAGAATATGAAAGACAACAAAATAAGTACATCATCTAGTGATCAAAAAGATTTAAAGGAAGTCCTCATCGAAAGAGAAAGAAGTAGCCAGTCCTGATTCGTGCTCTTACAATTAATCATGATCTTCTATACCTGGAAAGGGTGCCAGATCCTCAGAGGGACATAACAAGTACATAAAAAATTGACATGCATGAAAATAAAGTAGTACACAATGGGGTAACTAAACCACCTATGTGATATGCACTCGAGACATCTCTAATGGCGGACGAGGGGGAAGAAATAGAAGAACAGTCGTCCCACCAAGCATTCTGCAGAACTCGGGGGTACACGATATACACCATTTATACTATTAGAAATAAAAATCATATACGCTCACTAGTAGATTCTTTCCTTCCAATGTACTATTCGAACCGTATACCGGTGCAAACATAATACAATGATGTCAAATAATATCTAGAAAACTAAACCAATACTAACTGCTAACACAAGACTCTAACTCTCGTACCGATGATCAGTCGATATGCCAGTCCATGCACTCACTCACTCATATAGTGAACGTGTTTGAAACAGTGTCAGGTAAGAAGATACCTTGTACCTTCACAATAATCCTACCCCACAACCAGATAAGAACAAGGGTTGGACCACTACACCATGTGAATCGTAAGAAGATATCTCTTATATTCATAAGATACTGGGTAAGTCTGCTACTCTGAGACACGTGCACACAACTAAACAAATAAAAATTAAGCATATATAAACTGAACAATACAATCAAGCAAGGTGTACCTGCCTTCCAAGCTAAGCTGTGAGCAAAAAAAATTGGGTCCGTAACTCTCCACAGGAACGTCTCGAACACCTAAAAATTAATTATTACACTAATTAGACTCTTATTCTTCTAGGCAAATTAAGTTATTATTTAGTTAATACTCCTATGTTTGTTACACATGCAAGTAAGTCCATACCAAAATATTACTAACCATCAAACATTATCAAAAACCATTTTTTATAACAATATTTAGTAAAAACTATTAATTTTGGAATTTATTGAAAAATAGGGCTTTTAGTGATAGGGTCGTCTCCAATAAATTTTATGAGTCCAAAACCAAGTAGAAACCAAAACTAGGTCATAACGGGTTACCTACTAGTCACCAAAAATCAATTTTTGATAAATAAATAAATCTAGAATAAATACTCAAAAATAAGAATTAAAACATAATAATGTAATTTTAAATGTTAAAATAAGGGTTTTTGGTTGGGGTTTAAGTCTAACATTGACGGGGTCATATTTTGTTAAAATTAGGTCAATTTGCTACATAAAACACCTAGAATTCTAATTTTTATAAATAGAAATAAAATCTAAATAAATATGATAAAATTAGTAATAAGTACAATAAATACTAATTCTTTTATCCATACAAAAATAATTAGGGTTTTACCTTCTACAAGTTGATCCAATTAGGGTTGGCAACCAAACTTGCTAGTATGCATGCCAAAGGGGTTATACATGGGTGTTGTGACAATATAAACATCAAAGATATTATAATTTTAATATAAATTAGAATATTTAATTTCTAGAAAAATAATTATTTATCAAGAAAGTTTTTAGGATTTCCTATTTGTGATCAAGTCCTAACAAGGATCAAGGGTCTCCAACATGCATCAAACAAAAATAGGTCAAAATTACCCATAAAATATGCTCAAAACTCTAATTTAATACAAATTAATAAATATGGAATTATTTATAAAAATTAAATATTTCCCTATTAATAACATCTATATAAATATATAAACAATAATTAAAGAGGGTTTTGAAGGAGGTTTCATGCATGCACAAAAGTTTTGCGTTGAACCTCAAAATTAGGGTACATGGGTTGCATAAGTTCTTTAAAATAAAAATAATATAGTTTACATCATCACACATATATATAATCTACATATATTCATAAATAAAGAATAGATTGAAGAAGGAATGAGGGAAGGATTAAAGAAAATTACTAGAAGAAGAATGAAGGAGATACTAGGGTTCTTGGATGAAGAAGGTGGTGTGGTGTCCACATGTAGAGGGGTGGTCGGCCTAGGTAATGTAGGTAGCGGCTAGGGTGACGGAGGAAGGAGAGAAAGTTAGGATTTTGTAGAGGAGAATTTAAGTTAGGGTTTTGTATATATATATATATATATATATATATATATATATATATATATATATATATATATATATATATGGAGAGAAGAGAGGGGGAGAGATTTGGCCAAGGGATGAAGGTGGACGTGGGCACGACCAAGGGGCGCAGTTTTGGGTAGGAATAGGATTAGGTGGGTAGTTAGTTTGTTATGATATTTTCTAATTAGGTTGTTAGTTATTAAAAGTCAACAACTAACCAAATAATTAATTTGACAAATTTTTTATTTGATTCCATGGGATAAAATTAGTAATAAATAAATAAATAAATCCTACAAAAGAGAAAAGTAGTCTAATTTGGCATGGAGTTATTATGGGTTGCTTATTGAAGAAGGTTGGATTAAAAAATAATCACAAATAAATTATATATATATAAATATCTAAATATTAAATACAATAAATTATGGTTGTTATACTAGTGTCATACTAATGCTAAATGATCGAATTCGGAGTTCGAAAAGATCCTACAAGTAGTGTCTCCCGTGTAGGTTACTTCTTACGAAGGGCAATATAGATTTTTGGGTCATTCTATATCATTAATGTCCAAACTACAGTGAAGTATCATAATAAAATAATTAGGTTTTAAGTGATTTTAAAATAATCTAAAATAAATTTAATAATTATAAAATATACATAAAATACCTATTTTAGATATGGGGTTTTATAGATTTTATGGTTAAAACAAATTTTTGGTTTTTGGAGCTACCGCCAAAGCCGAACCTGCTATTGTAGAAGAAGAAGTCTTCATGCGGCCAGCGAGTTATGCGGCTTGGAGAGTGCTATACGGCCTGAGCTCTTTATAGCATACTGACCAGCATGAGTCCATCTTGTTGGATGCATGACTGCCATCATGGAAGTGTTCTGGAGCTAATCCTTGAACTCCTTGTGTTTTTACTCTTTGAACGAATAAGAAATTCCCTAAGTCCAAAGAGCAATATGGGGCCAAGTGACTTATGCGGCATGCAGAACATGCGTCCACCTTCCTTAGACGTATGACTCTGATCTATTGACACATATTTATATGATTTTGTCCTTTCTCTGTGACATACTTTATTGAATTATCACATCAGTCACATTAATCACTTTATATCACTTTATTGACACTTTATTTATTGTCCGTCACTTTAATACTTGTCTTAAGGAGTAGACTTTAACCCTGACTGGAGACATATGCGTCAAGGACTTCCCATGCGGCCTAGAGGCATATACGGCTGAGACTTCATATGCGACCGAGAATTCAAATTCGGCATAGAGACCCATGTGGCCTTAATTGTTTGATTAAATATTTTTCTTATTATTTTATGATTTATATTTGGATTAATGTTTGTGTTATGATTCTAAGGAAGAATGAATTTAGTAACCATACCTCGTGCCAGATATGACCATGAGCTAAGATTGGCTATGAACATGGCATGAGTTGAACTGAGATTTCAGTATGAACTAGACTAAGTGGATAGTGACTAACTCGCTATGTGCATGACATAATCTTTATGTTATAATGTGATCTTAATTCATGTGTATCACTACCGTATTTTATAGGAAATGATATTTTTGTCATTTCATAATTAATTAAATATTATGTATGTTAAATATTTTTTTATTATAATATTTCTTTATTGTTAGCATGTTAGATTCATTTTTGGACTTGTGTTATTGGAACTAACTAGTTTAGATTAGATCCATGGACCAATATTTAGTTTTAGTTAGATTTGAGCCCAATAGTAAGACCATCATTAGGAGGAGGATTAATTAAGTTAAACCCATTAGACTAGAACATTTTCTCCTTAATTAATTTTTTCATAAGAGGCCCCAAGAAGTATTTTGGAATTTACATAGTAGCTTAAGGCAGGGGGCAAGTGAGACCTATATAAAGGGGATGAAAACTTTCTCTCTCTTCATTTTTTATTCTAAATCTAGATCTAGAATTTCTCTCAAACAAATTCCTTCATTCTCATACCAAATTTCCACCCAATTCATTTTTAAATCATCATTGGAGGCTATTAGAGCAAGGATTTACAAGGAAGAAGCAAGGATCTACAAAGAGGAGCAAGGATCTACAAGTTAAAGGCTCATTTGACCATTTTTAGAGATTTTATTAGGAATCCATCTACCAATAGATACAATTCAGTTTTTCCCCTTTAATTAGACTCTAAATCTATGATTTAGCCATAAGGAACCAGCCCATATGCATAGGCTACCTATAGGAATTGGAATTAGGTTCACAGAAGGCCTATGGAGAAAGTTATAGTATTTTTTGTGTCAATTTTGGGGGAATTCCGAGATTGACACTTGTTGTGTTTATCAATTGGTCATATAGACCAAATTGACATGTGTTGATTTTGGGGTTTTCCTCCGACACGGAAATTTGTGCATGTCATATTTTGACACGGACACGTAGATATGTAATTGACTCTTTGTATTGTTTATATTTATTATTTTTGACTTGCTCGTGTCCTTCGGTGTACGTTTGGTTGTGTGATGGACTCGTATCGCAAGCGTATCATAGATCTAGTGTGATACGGGTGCGGTGCACTCCACGTGTTTGCTTCATTATTTTTCAATTCAATTGACTTGTGTATAACTATTTATGATATATTAGATATAATATATATATGTATAAGTGTATGTATTTATATTATATCATATAGTTATGTATATATAGCTATGTGATTGTGTGTTTATATATGTATATTGATATCTTGGTGTATCTATATGTAAATGTGTATACATAGTTCTATATATATATGTGAAGTGTAATTTATATATATGTACATAAGTAGTGATATATATATATATATATATATATATATATATATATATATAAATATATATATAGGTGTAACCTATGTATCGTGAAATTCTTGCTTAAATGTTGTTAGTAGGTTAATTTGGGGCTATTGGAATTTTTTCACAATTTTTAGTTAATTAAAAACTAGTAATAATAATTTTTTAGGGATTTCAAGAATTTATTTTAGTGACAAACATAATTAAAAGTATCCCAAACTTTTATTTTAGGTTCTAAATAATAAAATATATTTTCTAGAATTTATTGGAAATTTTTTGAGTAATTTTAGTATTTATTAGGAGTTATAGAATTTATTGTGCAAGCTTAGGAATATAGAATGGACCCACATAATTTTCTAGTGTTCATAATATTATTATATATTTTCTGAAATTATTTCAGAATTTTTGGTATGTTTTAATATTTATTTTTAGTTAAATAGGTAAAACTAATTTTCAGAGCTTCTAGTAAATATACTAGGAAACCTATGAATATAAAACTATCCCAAGTATTTTTCTAGGATTTGGGGGTCCAAAATATATTTTCGGTAATTTTTTCAGATTATTATTATTATTATTAATATTATTTTGAGTTATTTAGATTTAAAACGACTTAAATAATATTTTGATAAAGGCAAATCAAAAACAAATAATTTAAACAAATCACCCTACCAGATTCTGACACGTGTCCAGCCTATCCCTTTTCATTTATCCGCATACCACCCTATATATATATATATATATATATATATATATATATATATATATATATATATATATATATATATATATATATATATTATAATAACCTTAATCATCCGATTAATTTTAGAGAGAGAGAAGGGGTTGGGGGATTATCATCTAGGGTTATTCGATCTTCCAGAAGTCATTACTTATAGCTCCGGACTCCAAACGGGGCCTAGTTTCTTGCATTAGAAAGGTATTGAGGTAATTTTTCTGAATATGTAAATCGTTTTACCAAATTCTAAATATTAAATTCTAAAAAATTCGTAGAGCACAACATGTGTAAAAAATGATGTGTCTCGGTGTATTCGCGATTTTGGGAGAACCAGGAATCAGAATCATGAACCGTTTAAAGTTTCGGAAAGCTAATGTTGATATCATTGACATATATTTTTTCCAAAAATTTATACAAAATATTTCTATGCTTTTAATTCTGTAGAACTTCTAGGTTAGCAATCAACCACCGTTGCACAATGTGATTTTGTATGTGCAATACTTTTCGGTCAATATATCGCTTCCATTTGTGTGTCATGAGTCTCGAGTTGATAAAATTTTGTTTCTTTGGAAAAATTTAGGAATTAATCTAATAAATAGAATAATAAGATTAAAATAGGATTTTAGAGTAAATATTTTTGAATTAAATAAATTTAAAATAACTTATCTCTTTATATGGTAACATATCATACGTAGGATTTAGACTCTGAATTGGGACCTGATCCAACCACAACTAAGGACCGCAGCCAAGTACATTCTCTGATAGTTTCATTTATTTGATATTTTCTATGATGAATGTTTATAGTATTGTTTTACCTAATTTCTGACACGATGGATACCCAGATTGGTATTGTATGGATTCATTTTCGTGAGATACATATTTTTAGGCCTATTGACTTTTTACTGGACTAATGAATTACTAGACTAATTATTTTCTGACCTGTTGACATCTTCTGGACTATTGAGATTATTCGTGTCTAGACTTGGATTCATGAGTACTTGTCGAGCGGGGAAATACCTAGGAGACGTGTGAACATTCTCTTTCCATTCCATGGTCTTTCTAGAATAATAGCAGCCACACATGACACCGATGCTTTGCCGGATATTACCCTTAGTCGTTCACATGTCAACTTGGTATTTCAAAATACTAGTTAGATGCAGTCATTCTGAAAAAATCTATACTTGCTGATTGTACACTTGCATGATAGGTTTCCTAGTTCACATATATGTATGTCTATATATGCTTCTCTGTTCTTCTTTCTTGTCTTTTTTTATTTTTTATTTAACTGTTCCTCTATGATGTACCATATTCTATTATTATATGCTCATCAAGTATTTCATAACTATTAACTGTTTATAATACTTGTCATTTAACTAGAACTGCTACTGGATAGTACTTGTTCCATCATGTCACTACCACATTCCAGAATAGGGGTATTTTCATCTTTTTATTTATTTAATTTAATGTGTTAATATTGCATGATATTTATTTATATTTAATTGCTTTGATTTTTAATTGATTGTTGTACCTTACCATTTCTTCGATAAGTGGAGCACTAGTTTAGCCATTGCCTTCCTACAAATTTTATACCCTTATCCTAGACGTGCCAGCCTTCTATTTTGATCCTTGTATGACTCATAACTATGCCCTTTTGTGCTTTATTTAGTCGTACAACATTCGTCTCAAACGATTGCATTTAATTCTTTATAAATTTAATTTGTATCCTTGTGCGTTCCAATCGAAATTGCAGACACAATCTTGACCCATTTTGTGCAACCCAAATTATGATAATATTATATTCTGAGTCTTCTTTATCCCTGACACTTGTGTTCCACCTAATTTTAACCCCATATACTTATAATTAATTTTAGAACACCAATTATATTAATTTTTATTAAATTAATCCAAAACCCCACTTTGTGTAATTTCTAATTTTTGGGCACTTTATGCAAAAGTGCATTGAGGTGTCCACACCCATTGGACCAAACACATGAAGAAACCCTATTTTCCTTCATTGGTTGGTCATGTGATTTTTCTCAATAATTTTGGAGTGTGTAACACTCAACATCAACCCTCATCAAACCTTAGCCCTCCATTTTGAAACAATGCAATCCTAGCCCACCAAATATCTACTTGAGAAGCAAAAGCCCTTTTCGAAGGAGGATGTTGACCAGGCACAACTTTCTAGGTCAACCTCCAAACTCTTCTCTACATATATATATATAACTTTTTCTTATTTTTTTCTTAAACCTAAACCTAGTTCCTAGCCGAACCCCTCCCACCTGTTCATCATCCCCTTCCGCCGACCGGAGTAGTCCCGCTGGAGCACAATCCCGCCAGCACCCGACCGCCTCGCAATCCTAGCCGAAAGCCCACGCCTGAGCCGACCCCGCTGAACCATCACCATCTCCCTCTCCTTCAACCCGCCGGAGCTGGTTATCCCGAGTCCGCCTAACTGCCGAGCAGCCTTGCTTGATAACTCATCAACTCGCCTGCACCTTCACCGCCATCCCTTCCCTCGACAGCGACCCCGTCACCGCATGAAACTCGGTCTCGACCACCCATCCACCGGATCCACCCGACTCCATCCCCTCTCCTTCAACCGCCTGAACCACTATCACCTGTCCCGACCACCCATCCACTGGATCCACCCGAGTCTACCGGATAGACCTCCTCCCGACTGACCGACTGAATGCCACCACCACGACCGTAACCTGCCATTCGCCTGAGCCTGCTGAACTTGACTTCCCTCCTCGACAGCATCTCGCTGAACCCGACGCCTCTCGACGACTGAACGACCCTGTCTTATCTCACGACTTGACGTCGAATCCTCCCTCGTGCACGTACACGCCGAGGCCAACGTGCGAAGTATTTCTCTTATGATTTTGTTCGTGTGTGAATGATGTTAAGATTTTGCGTGTTTTTCATGCCAAGTTTGTTAGATATTGATTGCTAAACGCCATGCAATATACCCAACTCGTATGTGTATACGTACGCGTATGAGTATTAGATTCAAATTAGTATTATATAGATATAGATATATATAAGAAGTTAAATGCTAATACAAGTTATGAACATATTGTATATGTACTGTATGCCCCTAGTGTTAATTATGGAGATACCGTATTTATATTGACCATGTGACCATGAGTGATTGTGAGTGTCTGCCTTATGTACACTGACGTACTACGAGGCATATGTTAGTGATTGACTGTCTGATTATGCACAACATTTGAGGATGTGACACCCGTGCAACATGACGCACACTTGACCCTGTTAGATGACAAGTAGCCCCATAGCATAGTCTCTGAGTTCAGTGTAATTATGATTGTGTGTTTGTTAGTGTATCGACTGATGCAATATTATTATTAAATAATATTTATAGGACTGTTGGATTATTCAGACAAGACTTCGAAAACAAGATATTGGTATTTCCAGCAGAGGACCACAGGCGTGTACATTCTCTAACAGTTTTTATTATGTTGATTATCTCTGTAATTCTAGTTGTATAGCATACATGATTCTGACACTACGTATACACGAGTTGGCATCATCGAGACCGAATACGAGGAGTCATGATTAGGATCCATCGTGCTAGCTGGGGATGGGAAGATATTAGTAGCTTATGTGATCATACCCAACTCTACATGCATCATAGCTCACCCACAGCTCACGTCGGTGCAGCCTGACCATTACAAGCCTCATAGCCTATTACATGTGATTAGCATGACTATTGCTAGCATCATAGCTATCTGGATGGTTAGCCTGACCTTACATGAATCATAGCTAATCATATGTAACAAGCCTGATCAGTCCCAAGCCGATCACATGATATGTTGATATTTCACATACTTGGCTAGATAATCTTTAGATGTATCTCTAGTTTATTGATCTAGCATTTCTCTATGTTCTAGTATTCACTTATATTACAGTTCATTGTTTTAACATGCACTTGTATTTCTGTTCATTGATAGTGTACCATTGATGATGACATATGCTCCAGTATTTCTTATTTCTAGTATTTCATTATTCCAGTATTTCTTATTTCTAGTATTTATATCCATCTTGTTTTCCTTTACATTATATTATAGTTTTGTCAATATATGTGGAACTTCTGTTACTGCTTGTACTTCGCTCCAATCCTGACTGGATATTTTTTTTGGAGGATCTTGAAGATTTCTGTCACATACATTATGGACCAAGTATAGACGCAAACTACACACCAGAGATATTAGATGAGTCTTTTCCACTAGAGGAGACACTACCTGCCGCTGTTTAGACAGTATTTATTTTATGCATTTGAGACTTATTTTGAGGTTTATTTTAGTTATGTTGAGACTTATGTGGAGTTTAATTTGAGACTTGTGGAGACTTTCTTTTTATGTTTGACAACTAGACTGTGGTTTATCTCTATTTTGAGATATTGTATTTGATTATGTCATTCTTTCTTATCGTTTATCGTACCATTTATATTCTTATAGCTATTATGATTGAGTATACATTATGAGATGTTGAGAGATGTTTATTTTATTGTACTTCGTATGGAGTTGATATCATTGATAGGTTGTCAGTTATGTTAGTATTATAGAGTCCTAGAAAGCGTTCTACCATCGATGCTGCGGCATAGGCTGGACGTACCCACGACTCATGCCTAAATTCTGGGTGCGGGTCATGACACATTTTTAGTGGTAGCCTATGCAGGTCTAGCTTCGCAAGTTTTAGGATATCGTGGTAGTGCGACAACTTAGTTGTACTACTACGAGCCTGCTCTAGGAAATAGGATTTAGGATGAGAGTATGCTCAATCACAACTAGGAAATTCTGATCTTACAATGCTATTCTGGATAATTTCTTTCTTTAGAATTTTACTGTCCTTCCATGATGATATCGTATCTATTACCTTAATTGATTCCTTTCAATCTGTCTTCAGGATGCCGCTGAAGACTAGGTCTTTAAGACTGGGAACAACAGCTTCAGAGATATCTGCCACCTCTCGACCTGACGAACAGACATCTGGAGTTCCTCCTACATCTCCTGTTCATGTAGGAGTATCTACAGTTGTTGGGATTCCTCCTCCACCTGTTCAAAGGATTACCCCAGCTATGACGGACAACCATCCACCTCCACCGACTCTGATTCCCGGAGGTGTGCCCACTGACGGGGCACAAATATTCACACTAATCCAAGGCATGTTAGAGGCCCAAAGAGAGCATGGAGAATGCCCATCAGGTGGCTCTCTAGGCTGTGGGGAGAGTAGCAAGACAATAGCAGCATCCTGGCCAGCAGCACCAGAGGCCAAGTACTATAGTGGACATCAAAAGGATGATGCCTCGATAGTTCAAAGGCCCCAAAGGAATACTTTATGCTGACGACTGGCTAGAGGATATAAAAAGAAACTTGCGTTTGGCGCAGATTCTGGAGATTCTTTAGATCAAGGCCGCTGGCAGTCAGATGTTTGATATCACGCTGACGTGGTATCCTACAGAGTCGAGACTCACTGATGAAGGACTTACTTGGGAGGCCTTCAAGGAACTCTTCAAGGAGAATTTCTTTCTTGACGTAGCTTTGGGAGCATTGGAAAGTCAGTTCCATGACTTAGTCCAAGGGAGCATGTTAGTTGACGAATACGCCGCAGAGTTTTGCCGTTTGAGTCGATTCGCGTCATCGATGATTCGAGACCCAGGAGACAGAGGACAAAAATTCAAAAAGGGGATGGATAGAGAGATCAAGTCTCGTACTTTAGGATGACGCACTGCTACATTTGAGGGTATTCTAATGGATGCCCAGATTGTTGAAGATGACTTGGACCTCAGGCCCAAGAGAGGGCACGACACTTCTGGAGGAACAAGTGGTAACACAGGACCGGCCAAGCACCCACACTTTCAGCAATAACAGAGGCCGTACCAGCAGCAACATCATCAGCACCAGGCACCAGTTCAAGGACACATCCAGCAGTAGCAGCCACAGAGACATAATTAGCCTGTTGCCCAATGTACGTATTACGGGATGATGGGACATACTAGAGACATCTGCAGGAAGAGATTGGGTACATGCTTGTCCTGTGGATCATCAACACATCAGCTTAGGGACTGCGCATCTATTTAGACTCGTCGGGGTGGAGCAGCCGCTCAGAGAGGACCAGCCAGAGTACCTACTGTACCAGGAGGCCAGCAGAGGGGAACTCCACTTCCACTACAGCAGCAGAGGTTGCTCAGCACCAGCACCAGCAGAAAGGAGCACCACAGGGACGCGCATATGCCATGACGATTGAGGAGGCCGAGCCAGCTGGAGTCATGATTTCAGGTTTATTTTCTCACGATTCTATTCCAGCACTTGCATTATTTGATTCTGGCACTTCCCATAGTTTCTTATCTATATCTTATGCTCTTAAGCATCGTTTAGAGATGAAACTATTAGATAGGACTTGCAAGATCACGACTGGAGGAGGCATTATCCTAGTCCGTGATTATTACAAGGATCGGAGAGTATCATTGGGAGCCTGAGAGTTGAGCATAAGTTTACTCGTCATGCCACTTCCGGGATACGATATTGTACTTGGAATGGATGGTTGAGTAGGCATCGTGCTATTTTAGATTATCACGGAGGCAGAGTAATATTTCGACCGCCAGGAGAACCAGATTTTGAGGTCGCCAGAGGAGCCACAAAGCAGAGCAAAGGCACTTTGTGCGGAGCCAGGAAGGAAGAAGAGGAGTTGCCACATCCTCTAATAGCGGAGTTCCTGGATGTATTTCCAGAGGAGTTGCCAAGCTTGCTGCCAGACAGAGATATTAAATTCTCTATAGACTTGGTACCAGGAGCGGAGCCTATTTCACAACATGTCTATAGAGTCAACAACAGCGAGATAGTAGAACTAAAGAAGCAAGTTGGGGAACTACAAGACAAAGGTTTTATTATATCCAGTTCATCGCCATGGAGAGCTCCGGTATTGTTTGTACCGAAATAGGACAGCACGATACGCATGTGTATCGATTACAGAGCTCTAAACAACCTCACTATCAAGAATAAATATCCGCTGCCAAGGATAGATGATCTTTTCGATCAATTGAGTGGAGCGAAGGTGTTTTCAAAGATAGACCTGAGGTCAGGCTTTCACCAGGTGAAGGAGAAGAGATAAGACATACTGAAGACAGCTTTTTGGACCAGATATGGCCAGTTTGAATTCACGGTAATATTGTTTGGTTTAACCAATGCACCAGCAGTATTCATAAACTTAATGAACAAGGTATTCCACCAGTACCTTGACAAGTTCATAGTGGTGTTTATCGACGACATTCTTGTATATTCGAAGACCCCAAAGGAGCACGAAGAGCACCTGAGGATGGTCTTGGAGACTCTCAGAAAAGAGGAGTTGTATAGGAAACTTTCAAAGTTTGATTTTTTCCTTGACAAGGTTTAATTTCTTGGATATATGGTAACGGGTGACGGAATTTTAGTTAACCCAAAGAAGATCGAGGCAGGGGAGTCATGGGTTACCCCCAGTTCGGTAGCAGAGATCAGAAGATTTCTCGGACTAGCAGGAAACTATAGGAGATTTGTACAAGACTTCTCCAAGATTGCAGAGCCGATGACTAGGATGACCAAGAAAGATATAAATTTTGTTTGAAAAGAGGAATGTCAGACCGCGTTTGATGAGATAAAGAAGCGATTGATGACAACTCCGGTTTTGACGTTGCCATCTGGGACAGAAGGTTTCACTATCTACAGTGATGCTTCAGGAAAAGGTTTGGGATGCGTTCTTCAACAACACAGGAAAGTAATTGCCTATGCTTCAAGATAATTATGCCCTCATGAAAAGAACTACCCCACCCACGATTTGGAGTTAGCAAAAGCTATCTTTGCTTTAAAGCTGTGGAAACACTATCTGTACGGAGAGCGTGTAGAAATCTTCACGGACCACAAGAGCTTGAAGTACTTATTTACACAGAAAGAGATGAACATGAGACAGAGAAGGTGGTTGGAGTTGATGAAAGACTTTGATATCAAATTATAGTACCTTCTAGGAAAGGCCAACGTAGTCGCCGATGCCTTGAGTAGGTATCCGATGGCTATGTACTTGACTACAGATAGACATTTATTGGCCGATCTTGAGAGCTTGGGAATTAAAGTGCTAGTTCCATGTGTTGAGATTCAGATGTGGGGATTGCAGAAATAATCAGAACTGATGGATAGAATTAGAGCTGCGTAGTATGATGATGAGACTCTGAGGAGTATCAAGGCACAAGTTCAGACAAGATTGACAGATGACTTCACTATTGCGGATGATGGATCTTTATGACATGGCACGAGGATGTGTGTGCCTAGTGGAGAGCTGCGCAAAGTGGTTTTGCAGAAGGCACATCGCTCTCAGTACTCGATGCATCCCGGTGCCAACAAGATGTATCGAGATCTGAGGGAGCACATATGGTGGTATGTTATGAAGTACGAGGTAGCACGCTTTGTATCCCGATGTTTAGTGTGCCAACAGGTAAAAGAAGATTGACAGAGGCCAGGTGGACTCCTTTACCTATTCCAAAATAGAAGTGGGAGCACATGACTATGTACTTTGTTTCTGGGCTTCCACGTTCTCCAAGAGGAAATGACGCGATTTGGGTCATCGTAGATAGGTTGACCAAATTAGCCCACTTCTTACTATTCAAGGTGGGTACGTCGATAGAGAGGCTAGCAGAGATGTACGTGCGGCAGATTATCAGATTACATGGAGTTTCTGTGAGTATCGTCTCCGATCGGGATAGTCGTTTCACTTCCCACTTTAGGAGGAGTCTACAGTCTAGCTTGGGCACTTAGCTAAAGTTCAATATCGCGTATCACCCTCAGACAGATGGGCAGTCTGAAAGGACTATTCGGACTCTTAAAGATATGCTATGCACTTGTATTTTGGATCTCGGAGGTTCTTGGGAGGATCATCTACACCTAGTAGAGTTTGCTTACAATAACAACTATCAGGCTAGCATTGAGATGCCACCATTCGAGGCTTTATATGGATGAAGGTGTCGTACACCATTTTCTTGGGATGATATTGGAGAGAGAACCTTGTTAGGTCAAGAAATGATCGTGGATGCAGCAGAAAAGGTAAAACTTATCAGAGACAGACTGCGAGTAGCGTAGGACAGACAACAATATTGGGCGATAGCCACCATAGACCCCTAGAGTTTCAGGTATAAGTTTTATTATTTTGGTTTGTGATTATTTGTTTTAGATTGCATGTTAAGATTATTGGTTCTAGGTTGGCAATTTGGTGTTCCTACGGATTTCTCCGACACGGAGAATGATTCATTTTGGTAGAGGCGGGAAGCTTACTCCACGTTACATCGGACCTTTCGGTATTCTTGCAAGGGTCGGTGGAGTGGCCTATAGACTGGACTTGTCGTCTGCTCTAGATGGAGTGCAATATGTGTTCCACGTGTTGCAGCTGAGATGGTACATCGCAGATCCTAGTCACGTACTAGATCACTCGGAGATCGAGGTTTGACCGACTCTCAGCTATCCTGAACAACCCGTAGAGATCTTGGATCGTAGAGAGAAGGTATTGCGGAACCAGACTATTTCTTTGGTTCGTGATGCATGGAAACATCATTCACCAGGCAAGTCAACCTAGGAAAGAGAGGACAAAATGCTCGAGCAGTATCCGTATCTCTTCGAGACTTGAGTTATAATTCTTTGTTTGATTGTTTGTTCTTATGATAGTTTATTTTTATTTCGAGGACAAAATTCTTTTAAGGAGGGTAGACTTGTCACTACCATATTCCACATTAGGGGTATTTTTGTTTTGTTTTTATTTAATTTAATGTATTAATATTGCATGATATTTATTTATATTTAATTGTTGTGATTTTTAATTGATTATTGTAACTTACCATTGCTTCGATAATTGGAGCATTACTCTAGCAATTACCTTCCTACAAATTTTATACCCTTGTCCTAGACGTGCCAGTCTTCTATTTTGATCCTTGTGTGACTCATAACTATGCCTTTTTGTGCTTCATTTTAGTCGCACAACATTCTTCACAAACGATTGTATTTAATTCTATATAAATTTAACTTTGTATCCTTGTGCGTTCCAATCGAAATTGGATTCACAATCTTGACCCATTTTGTGCAACCTAAATTATGATAATATTTTATTCTGAGTCTTCTTTATCCATGATACTTGTGTCCCACCTAATTTTAACCCCATTTATATCCAATTAATTTTAGAACACCAATTATATTAATTTTTATTAAATTAATCCAAAAACCCCACTTTGTGTAATTTCTAATTTTTGGGCACTTTTATGCAAAAGTGTATTGAGGTGTCTACACCTTATTGGACCAAACACATGAAGAAACCCCACTTTGCTTCATTGGTTGGTCATGTGATTTTTCTCCTTAATTTTTGAGTGTGTAACACTCAACATCAACCCTCATCAAACCTTAGCCCTCCATTTTGAAATAATGCAATCCTAGCCCTCCAAATATCTACTTGAGAAGCAAAAGCCCTTTTCTAAGGAGGATGTTGACCAGGCCTAACTTTCTAGGTCAACCTCCAAACTCTTCTCTACATATATATATATATATATAACTTTTTCTGATTTTTTTCTTAAACCTAAACCTAGTTCCTAGCCGAACCCCTCCCTCATGTTCATCATCCCCTCCTGCCGACTGGAGTAGTCCCGCCGGAGCCCAGTCCCGCCAGCACCCAACCGCCTCGCCATCCTCGCCGGAAGCCCATACCTGAGCCAACCCCGCTGTACCATCACCATCTCCCTCACCTTTAACCCGCCGGAGCCGGTTATCCCGAGTTCGCCGAACCGTCGAGCAGTCTTGCCTGAGAACTCCCCAACTTGCCTGCACCTTCACCGCCATCCCTTCCCTCGACAGCGACTCCGTCACCGCTTGAAACTCGATCTTGACCACCCATCCATTGGATCCCCCCGACGCCATCCCCTCTCCTTCAACCGCCTGAACCACCATCACCTGTCCCGACCACCCATCCACCGGATCCACCCGAGTCCACTGGACATTCCTTCTCCCGACTGACCGACTGAACGCCACTACGACGACCGTAGCGCTGCCATTCGCCTGAGCCTGTTGAACTCGACTTCCCTCCTCGACAGCAGCCCGCTGAACCCGACTCCTCTTGACGACTGAACAACCCCGTCTTACCTCACGACTCAACGTCGAATACTCCCTCGTGCACATGTATGCCGAGGCCAAGTGCAAAGTGTTTCTCTTATGATTTTGTTCATGTCTGAATGATGTTAAGATTTAGATATTAATTGCTAGACGCCATGCAATATACCCAACTCGTATGCGTATACGTACGCATATGAGTATTATATTCAAATTGGTATGTATATAAATATAAATATATATAAGAAGTTAAATGCTAATACTAGTTATGAACATATTGTATATGTACTGTATGCCCCTAGGGTTAATTATGGAGATCCCATATTTTTATTGACCTTGTGACCCTGAGTGATTGTGAGTGTCTGCCTTATGTACACTGAAGTACTAACGAGACATATGTTAGTGATAGACTGTCTGATTATGCACAATATTTCAGGATGTGACATCCTTGTAGCTAGACGCACACTTAACCTTGTTAGATGACAAGTAGCACCCCTAGCGTAGTCTCTAAGTTCAGTGTAATAATGATTGTGTGTATGTTAGTGTATCGACTGATGCAATATTATTATTAAATAATGTCTATAGGTCTGTTGGATTATTCAGACAAGACCACAAAAATAGGACATTGGTATTTCTAGCAGAGGACCACAGGCGAGTACATTCTCTAATAGTTTTCATTATGTTGATTATCTCTAGAATTCTAGTTGTATAGCGTACATGATTTTGATACTATGTATACACGAGTTGGCATCATCGAGACTGATCACGAGGAGTCATGATTGTGATCCATCGTGCTAGCTGTGGACGGGGAGATATTAGTAGCTTATGTGATCATACCCAACTCTAGATGCATCATAGTTCATCCACACCTCACGTCGGTGCAGCCTACCATTACTTGCCTCATAGCCTGTTATATGTGATTGGCCTGACTATTGCTCGTATCATAGCTATCCGGATGGTTAGCCTGATCTTACATAAATCATAGCTAATCATATGTAACAAGCCTGATCAGACCAAAGTCGATCACATGATATACTGATGTTTCACACACATAGCTAGATAGTCTTTACATGTATCTCTAGTTTATTAATCTAGTATTTCTCTATGTTCTAGTTATTGTTCTAGTACTCACTTATATTCTAGTTCATTGTTATAGAATCCACTTGTATTTTTGTTCATTACTAGTGTACCATTGATGATGACATATGCTCGAGTATTTCTTATTTCCAGTATTTCATTAATCCAGTATTTCTTATTGCCAGTATTTATATCCATCTTGTATTCCTTTACACTGTATTATAGGTTTTGTCAATATATGTGGAACTGCTGTTAGTGCTTGTACTTTGATCCAATCCTGACTTGATATTTTTTCCAGAGGATCTTGAGGATTTCTGTCCCACACATTATGGACCAGGTATAGACACAGACTATACACCCGAGATATTAGAGGAGTCTATTCCATTAGAGGAGACACTACCTGCAACTGTTTAGACATCATTTATTTTATGCATTTGAGACTTACTATTTTAGTTATGTTGAGACTTATGTGGAGTTTAATTTGAGACTTGTGGAGACTTTCTTTTATGTTGGACAGCTAGACTGTTGTTTATCTCTATTTTGAGACGTTGTGTTTGACTATGTCATTATTTCTTATCTTTTATCGTGCCATTTATATTCTTATAGCTATTAAGATTGAGTATACAATATGAGATATTGAGAGATGTTTATTTCATTGTACTCCTTATGGAGTTGATATTTTTGACAGGTTGTGAGTTATGTTAGTATTATAGAGTCCTAGACAGTGTTCTACCACCGATGTTGTGGCGTAGACTGGACGTACCCACGATTCATGCCCAAATTCTGGGTGCGGATCGTGACACATCCTTATTGGGTAAACATATTTAGGTGACTTGATATCTTGCTCATTGAATTTTGTTGGAGATCGAGATGCTTTTGGAGGCCAATATTAGAATTAATATTATATAGCAACTTCTTTGGATTTGATGTTTAGCGGGTTTATTCCTGAGTTATGATTTAATTATAAATTAAGAATCTTGTAAAACTATGTAAATATTGTGAATGAGCAATAGATTTGAATTTGTGATTAAATATTATCAATTTGGATTGATGAACCCTTGTTATCATAGACAGCGTACTACCGCCGATGCTGCGGCGTAGGATGGCCTTGGCCACGTACTCGCATCCGAAAAGTGGGTGCGGGTCGTGACAATAGGTATATATATGAGTATAGTTGTGTATGTGTAGATTTATATATATATATATATATATATATATATATATATATATATATATATATATCAACTTATATATCTTAGTGTTATGATCATGTGTATGTGTATATGTGTAGTTATGTATATACTTGTGTGTGTATGAGAGTGTTGTGTTGTGTTGTGTTATATATATCTATACATATATATATATATATATATATATATATATATATGTATAGATATATATTGATATTTACTAATAGTTATGTGTTTGTGTATGTGTGTAGTTGTGTGTGTGTATGTGTGCAGTGTGTGAAGAGAGGGAGGATTAAGCAGCAGCAACAACGTGCAGCTACCAGTAAACGCAGCGTAGCAGAGCGCTACAACGAAGCCTGCAGCAGCTAGCAACGAAATCAGCACAGGACATCGCTGTAGCGAAGCCTGCAGCAACCAGCGGCGAACGGAGTGCAGCACAACGCTGCAGCGAAGCCTGCAGCGGCTAGCAGCGAACGCAACACAGCAACAGCTACAGCGAGCAAAAGTTTCACAGTGTGAGAGGCAACAGCGAGCGCAGCAACAACAGCTCCACCAGCAGTTTTCAGCAAGGAAACTGCACAGCAATAACAAGGTATAGCCAACAGCAAGCCTTAGCATAAGCATCAGTGAGAAGCTAGGACAGCAAGATGAGAGGGTTACTAGTTAGTTAGTTAGTTAGTCTTTTGATTCATTAGTAGGACTATTGATAGTTTAGTTTAGTAGTTTAGTTTACTAGTTAGATTAATAGTTTAGTTAAGTTAGCTACTTGTTATATAGTATATAGATATATATATACATATTGCTATCTAGGTAATTATATATGCATTGTTAGTTTAGTAGTTAGAATAGATATATAAATACTTATTAGATTACTATTGTGAGTTATTATGTAGGTATATGTATATATGTTTTGATATGGAATATATGTTAATAGTAATAGGTAGTTGGGTATTAGTAAATATTAATAGTTATTAGTATATAGCTAGTAGTTGTATTAGATAAATATCTATTAGTATATGGTTTAGTGTTTGGGTAGTGAGCTATGAATGAGGATTTGACTTACCTTGGGATACCAAGGTAATGTCAAGGTAATTGGTCGATACTCAATATATTGGGTTTGAGTATTAAGATGGGTGTGTAGGTAGAGAGATACGCATTGGTTCAAAGCCAAGATATCCACTTAGCATTAGATTAGTTAGAAATATTATATATTATTGATTGTATTTGCATATTGTGTTATTATCCTATCTATTAATTTACGTATCTTGCGATACGATATCCTATTGTTATTTTAGTATCTTAGAATATCTAGTATGACCTAGTTTCATAGTGTATGGACCCAATATCCTAGAGATATACTCATACAACCTAGAAATAGCTACTTTGACTAGTTTGGCTTATGGTTGACCTAGTTTGACTATTTTCACTTAGAAATAGTTTTTTGACTAAGTAGTTGACTAGTTTAATTTATTCTCATTCCCAAAACTTTGTATTAATGCAATATTCCATATATAGGTCTGTGATACCAGTTCGGACACCGTTTCACCTCATTTGCTCTGGATCATAGGCGAGTACATTCTCTGATAGTTTCTATTATTTGAATACTACTATAATTCAAGTATTTAGAAATATTACTTATGATTCTTGACACGATGGTACACGAATTGGTATTATTATTGGATCGTCAGTCATGAGATGTTACCTTGATTATTGAGATAGTTTTGGATACTGTCCTTATTAGTATTGGATAACATTAAATATTGTAGATTAAATATTGGATAAATTGGCTAGTAATGTGTCATGATTTGATCCATCGTATCAGTCGGGGCGGGAGAAATACTAATTAAATATGTGATCAAGAACTATCGGCTAGTAGTATAATCATTGGCTTCTAACTAACCATGCAATTCACGTATGGTTGAGTTAGCTCCTTAGTGTAATCATTGAATTTTCCAGACCGATCACATATTTAGTTAGTATCTCAAAATACATAGTTATTGTAGATACTATTATTCAGTTCATTGATTACCTTATTCTATTTCGGACATTATAGTTTATTTCCCTCATTCTCATACGCCTTGATTATATTCTGTTGTTAGTATTTCCTGTTCTTTTATTTTTCTTGATTATTAGTTATATTTCTCATCGTTGATAGCATTCTCTATATTACTGCTTTATAGTTTTTGTTAATTAATTAGAACTGCTATTGGGTTGTACTTCGTTCCATTCCTGACTGGAAAATATTTTTTAGATGATCCAGGAGATTGGTGTTCGACATATTACGGACCTCAGCCAATAGATGGTGCAGTCTTGGATCTACTAGTTCTGGAGTGACTGTCGGAAGATTTAGCCTTATTCACTAGTTAGCATAGTTAGTTCTCTTTAGCATTTGGTATCGGATTTATTTTGGCATATATTTGAGACTTGGATATTATTTCTATTTGTTGTTGTTATATTTTAACTGCATAGTTATATTAGACTTCTTTGATATCTTCTCGTGCCATAAATTGTGATTGAGTATTGTGTTGAATTAAGTTGATTACTCTCTTCTTGGAGTGGAGATATTATTGGAGGATTATGCATTATTTGTGAGATGATTAGTTAGTATAGTTGACCAAGATAGTATTCTACCGCCGATGCTGCTGCGTAGGCTGGGCATTATTTCCGACTTGCATCCCTACACCGGGTGGTGGTCATGACATATTTTTAGTAGTGGCCCATGCAGGTCAAGCTTCGCAAGTTATGCGATGTCGTGGTAGTGCAACGACTTAGTTGTACAAATACGAGCCTGCGATAGGATATATGACATAGGATGCTAGGATGAAAGAGGGATACTCAATCACGACTAGGAATTCCAATCTGAATTGAATTGCTACTTTTGATTCCTTCTGAATACTTTGAATATTGTTGTCTTTCCTTGATAATATCTTATCTTGTGTTGAATTGATCTCTTTTGTTTCGATCTGTCTTTATAATGCCACCGAAGACTAGATCTCATCGATCGGGAGCAGTTTCTACGAGGTCTCCCACCTCTCAATCTTTCACTCAGGCAGTAGGGTTTGTGCCTCCTATGACATCAGTTCACATAGGAGTCTCAGTTGCCTTTGGGGGTTCTCCTCCACCTATTGCGAGGACTACCCCAGTTACTTCGGAGGGACTTCCACCACCTCCATTGTCAGGAGATATCGTGCTGATGGTTGCACTATTTCGAGAGATAATAAAGGTACAGAGGGCACAGATAGAGGCCTAACATAGGCAGTCAGATATGATGCAGTAGAGTATACAAAATGCCCATCAGTAGCTATTGTAGCAGTTCAGAGGGAGGCTCCACTACAGCCACATGATGTTCAGCTCGAGCCATGCAACATTCAAAATTTTATGAAGCTTGAGCCTCGAGTTTTCAAGGGACAAGAGGGTATAGTCTATGCTGGCGATTGGCTTGAAGATATCGAGCATCTTTTGAGGGTGTCCCGTCTTACGGAAGATCTGAAGATTGAGGCGGTAGGACTTCAACTGTTCGACGTTGCCCGTACTTGGTTCAGGAATGAGCCACTTCTTACTGATATAGGGCATTCTTGGGAGGTATTCAAGGATCTCTTTAAGAGAGAGTTCTTTGCTCGGATGGACATATTAGAATTAGGAAGGCAGTTTGAGAGCCTTACACTAGGGAGCATGTCCGTAGAGGAGTATGCCACAGAGTTTGGAAGGTTGAGCCAATTTGCGGAGTACATGGTGAGAGAGCCAGAAGTTCAGGCTATCCATTTCCGCGAGGGTCTGAATTTGGATGTGAAGATTCTCATTCTGCCTTTCTATGAGACATATTCTGAGATACTTTCGGAGGCACGCAATGTCAAGCGGGAGTGGAACTTGAAGTCGAAGAGGGACCGTGATATGTTTGCGGTGCCAGTAGCAGTGGGAGACCGGCAAAGAGGCCGCCGTTCCAGCAACAACAGTTTCAGTACAGTTTAAAGTGATTCAGCAGCGATGTCAAATGCTGGAACCAATTATTTCTCCAGTACAAGCTCTAGTACAGCAGATGCCACAGCAGCCTCAGAGACAGGTGCAACAGGCTCCTTAATGCACCTATTTTAAGAAGATTAGGCACACTTGGGAGATATGCCGGAAGAGACTTGGAATGTGCTTACATTATGGATCAACGGAGCATATGGTGAAGGATTGTCTCTGGACCCTTCAACGTCTAGGCCAGGGTGCAGATCGAGGGCAGAGAGGTAGAGTTTGGCCACTTGTAGCACCGTAGATTGCTCATCACCCGCAGAGGGAGCCACCTCGGCATGGTGGTGCATTTGTGATGATGGTCGAGGAGACCGATACTACAAGTGATGGATTAGTGAGTTTTGTTCTTTCTTTCTATTTATTCTATCTATTTTGATTGATTGCTTCTTTAGTACCATTTTGGATGCTTGTGTTATATAGTTAGTATAGCTAATAGAATACCCTGACAGAGACAACAATAATAAGACAGGCAGATGTGGTGCCCCATTCCCCTTATTCGGAGAGCGCGACTGAGAAATACAAGATAGTATCGTTCGATCAGGATAGATTGAAACAAGATCTTATCCTCATTATGGATTTGCTTCTTCGAAATTGATTCCCATATTCAGTGGACCGTGTCCCCCGGATCGACTTAGTGGCAGAGTCAGGGGGGACCTCTCCGCTGCAAGTTTTCCTTGCCTCAGTTTTCATTGTCGCTTTATTGCTTTCGTATTGAGTTGGTTTTCGGATTTGCTTGCAATTTTATGAACGGTTTTGATGGATTTTATTATTTTTGTTTATTGAACCGTACTTCAATTCTGAGATTGGAAAGAGTAAAACAGGTATTGATCAGCTGTTCGTGGCAATGCAGGTGAACGAGTAGTAGATAACGCGCGAGCATAGTCCTGAGGCACCTCTTTCCTTTTCTTCTACAACCAACTTGTGAGTGACTTATATTCGATTCAGTTGGCCCTTCTTCCAAGTTTTTATATCAAAAATCTTGTATTCTTGCTTGCCCCGATCAAACGATACCAAGTAATAACTAAAAGATGTAAAGATATAAAGGAATTAACTTGGAATACTTTATGCTTGCCAATCAACTTGTGAACGGTTATCTTATTGCATGCTAGTTCATTTAGAATATTTTATACATGCTTTAATTTCTAGTTAGAATGCATACTTCTTCTATAAATTGTGCTAAGTATGGAACACACCTTGTTATGCAATAAACTGATCAGAGAGACTATGCAAAATAAATTATGCCATGTCACTTGTCTTGTACTCATGTTGCCTCAACTGCATCAAATGATAAACTTAGCAAACATGTTGTTTGATTACGGACAACTTGTGCACAAGGTCAATGGTTCCTGCGGAAGGTCGTTGGGGCACTGGCACCGATCCGATCAAGGCAAAACTTCACGATAGTCTCACGTGCTGGACGGGATGCATACGGTGCCTCACGTACTTTCGTTGCATACCATCCTTGTTCATGACTATAACTCTTCTATTATGGCATAAAGCCAGTGATCACCACATATATTTAAGCCTGTGCAAGCTAACTTGTGTCTTCATAGCATGGAAGGACATGGTAAGTGTTGTGCAGGTGGTTCAGACGGGCAGGTAAAAGTCACCGAACGGTGGGAAGTTTATTTCAATAGTTTCTATATATATACTGCTTGCTTGTAAAATGAACTAAGGTAAGATAGAAAGACCACAAATAATATGCATGCTTCATATAAATAACGTGTTGATTGGTATAGTTGGGTTAGCTCGTCTTCACCAGTATATTTTGATGTACTGACCCTAGTTAAAATAGGTTTCCCGCCCCAAGGAGATCCTGCGAGGAGCTGAAGTCACTGCCCAAATCCAGTCCAGCTGTCGGCACGTCCTGATCGTGCCATCTTTTGAAGCATTTTGAAGCAAGGAGCTAGCCACCCAAACTCAATACAGCTCGGAGGAAAAGGCATAGGTCCCTTATTTTGAAGTTTTAGTAAAGGATGTAATGTACAGGACAACTATCTTATTTTGTGTCAAATTTTGTAAGCCCGTGTAACAACCTTCTGACTCGTTGAAGAATTTGTAAATAGATGTTCATTATCAATAAAAAACATTTCCATGCTTCAACATTATGTTTCAATTTATCTACGTACTCTGAATATGTCCTCGCTATACAAAATACCTTAGCCTTGTGCGATATGCAGCCTAGGCCTGCACGGCGTCACGCCCAGGGACGACTATCGATTCTACGAAATTGGGGCATGACATATTGGGATTAGAGAACAGGTTTTATTTTCTTTGACCCTCGTATTGGAAAAGTTCCTTTAACGATCAAATCCCTGTGCGAACTCTTGAACTCGTTAGACCAAAATGTGATACATTTATACAATGAGTCCATAATAGATTATGATCCTGATATAATTTACCTTATTTTGAGGGAATGGCACAAGCGCAATCATCAGCGCTAGCACCGGGTGAGACACAAGCCCAAGAAAGTAGTTCCGGCACTTCGGGAAATTCTCGGAGCCAGCGAGCGATGTCCCATGTCGATCCTTTTTAGCAGATGATGAGGATGTTATAGGCTAATCAACAAAGGGAGGAGGCTTGTTATGAAGGGGCCGAGAAGCGAGCAGAAGAGAGGCAAAACCAGTTTCAAGACCATATAGAAGTCTGATTCTCAGTCCAACAAACGCAGGTAGATACCCTGCAGTAGATTGTGCAGACTTTGGCTTCCAACCAGTCCGCGGCAATAGCAGCAACACCGGTGGAGCAACCCGCGCTTGAAGTCGAGATACCTCAGACTCCAAGGAAGAAGGATGTGACTGCCTTCCACTTTGGCGACTTCAAGAAAGTCTGCAATACACTGTTTAAAGGGACCGAGGATCCAATCATGGCTCTAAATTGGTTAGCCGAACTGGAGGATCACTTCAAACTCCTAGAGGTACCCGAGAAGAAGCGTGTCGCATATGCCCAACTTTAGCTTCGCTTAAACGCGTATGACTGGTGGGACATACATCGGAGATCTCTTCTAGTTGATGATGATGAAGAGACGATCGCATGGGTTACCTTCCATGGTACGTTTGAAGAGGAGTTCATAGACCCTCCCGTACGTCGTCAGAAAATGAATGAGTTCCTGCAACTAAGACAAAGCAGTATGACAGTTAAGCAGTATTCTGCCGAATTCAACCGGCTACCCAAATTTGCAAGTTCCTATTTACCTGATGCAGTGAGGCTTGCCGAACGATTTGAAGGCGGTCTGCATCCTGCCATCCATGCGCACATGGTCGTTCCTCAGTACTAGATGATGGGGGAAGTCCTGAGTCACGCTTTATCTCTTGAACCGCACTATCCTTCTGTTGCTGCCAGCGTTGTGCATACCTCCAATCACAAACGCCACAGAAATGAACGAGGAAACAACGCTGCAAAGCATCAAAATAATGGCGGTAACCAAAGAGGAAATCCAGGGCAACCATGTTCCTTCTGCAAAAAGATAGGGCACACAGCCAAAAAGTGTCGGAAGAAGCTCAGGTTATGCCTCATCTGTGGTGATGCAAATCACACAATTCGTGATTGTCCAAGCTACTCAGTTCATCATCCACAACATCCAAATCCTGCCCCTGCACCCCAGGCCAATAGAGCCGCGCCCCAGCCATAGTGTCGCCAAGCTCAAGGTCAGGTGTACACAATGATACGAGAGGAAGCCCTGCCCTCAAACACCATTGTGTCAGGTATTTTACTTTTTAATAACATACCTGCACGTGTGCTATTTGATTTTGGTACAATGTATAGCTTTTTAATAACACCGTTGCATTTAGACCTTAGTGTTAGCACCCTCTCCGGCACAAAAATACCTGTCCGTTCAGTATGCCTAGGTGGTTACGTTTGTATTAGAGGAAGAAAGCTATCGTTAGATGTTTTAGTTCTAGATGTTCGGGACTATGACATTATTTTAGGGATGGATTGGCTCGGCACCTACTTGGCAACTATCGAATGTGCAGAGAAACAAGTCATCTGTCACCTACCTGGAGAAGCCAACTTCTGCTACACGAGTAGTCCAGCAACTGATGCTTCAAGGGCCTGCATGGTAATTTCAGCGATATCTGCTTGGCGAATGCTTTACTCTGGCTGCAAGGGATACCTAGCGTCAGTTCGGGACACACAGCTAGATTATATAAATGTTGAGTCTTCTTCCGTTGAGGCGGAGTTCCCTGATGTATTTTCGAGCGAACTACCCGACATGCCACCTGACCGAGAGATCGAATTCACCATCGACATATTCATGAATACTCAGCCAATTTCTAAGCCTTCGTACAGAATAGCCCCTGCTGAACTGAAGGAGTTAAAGTGCCAACTGCAAGAGCTGCTGGATAGTGGGTTCATTCGTCCGAGCGTGTCTCCTTGGGATACGCCTGTGCACTTCATGAAGAAAATAGACGAAATGCTACACCTCTGTATCGATTACCGGGAGCTGAATAAGGTCACCATCAGAAACAAGTATCCTCTGCCCAGGATCGATGACCTCTTTGATCAGCTGCTAGGGATATCGGTGTTCTCAAAAATTGATCTTCGCTCGGGCTACCACCAGCTGAAGATTAAGCCAGAAGACATGCCCAAGTCTATATTCTGAACCCGCTATAGACACTACGAGATTTTTGTTATGCCGTTTGGTCTGATGAACACCCCTACTGCTTATATGGATTTGATGAATCGAGTGTTCCGACCATTCCTTAATAAATTTATGGTCATTTTTATAGACGACATCTTGGTGTACTCGAAGAATAGGGATGAACACGCAGGACACCTGCGGATGGTGCTTCAAACCCTTTGAGACAACAAGTTGTATACCAAGCTAAGTAATACGTGTTCTGGTTGGACAACATAGCCTTTCTCGCACATATTATTTCTGCAATGGGCATCTCAGTTGACCCAAAGAAAATAAAAGCTATCGTGAAGTAGAAACGGCCTGAGTCTGCTAGCGATATTCGGAGTTTCCTTTGTCTGGCGGGCTACTACCAAAGATTTATTAAAGATTTTGCTAGAATTGCCTCACCTCTAACTCAGCTCACTCGGAAGGAGGTAATGTTCGCATGGACGAATGACTGTGAAGCTTCGTTTATGGAGTTAAAGCAGCGCCTCATCTCAGCACCAATTCTTACCCTTCCGGACGGACCCGATAATTTTAAGATATATAGTAATTCCTCAGGAAAGGGATTGGGATGTGTCCTCATGCAATGGGACAAGATGATAGCCTTCACGTCAAGGCAGTTAAAGCCTCACGAGAAGAATTATCTAACCCATGATTTGGAACTCGCAGTGGTGGTGTTCGCGCTGAAGCTGTGGCACCACTACCTTTATGGTGTACCATGCGAGATATATACGGATTATTAGAGCCTAAAATATCTATACACACAAAAGCATGTAAACCTTCGACAATGGCGCTGGTTTGAACTCCTTAGCAACTTTGACCTGATGATCCGATACACGTCTGGCACGGGAAATATTGTAGCTGATGCACTGAGTCGACTGTTCGTTGGAAGTTTGGCTATTGATAACAAGCTGCATCGGGATATAGAAGCTTTGGGCATTACACTTATAATCAGATACAAAAGGGGGGCGCAAGTGGCACAACTGTACCTCAAACCTGACTTGTTGTAAAAGGTCAAGTCCGCTCAGAAGGATGACCTGTTCCTGCAAAAGATGCAAGGTCTTATCTCAGCAGGAAAGGCAACCGACTTTACGGTAGGCACGGACGGGATAATCCTAGTAAAGAGGAGATTGTGCGTTCCAAACGATACAGCCCTCAGAAAGGAGATACTCACGGAAGCCCATTATGCTAGTTATACTTCTTATCCGGGTAGCACAAAGATGTATCAAGATCTCCGTACGATGTTTTGGTGGCACGGCATAAAACGAGATATGGCACTGTTTGTGTCATAATGCATGGCTTGTCAGGGAGTAAAGGCCGAGCACCAGAAGTCGGGCGAAGAGATGCATAGCCTCGCTATTCCGGAGTGCAAATGGGAACACATAACAATAGATTTCATTATTGGTTTGCCAAAGATGTAACAGGGAATGATGTCATCTAGGTTATCGTCGATTGACTCACCAAGTCAGCTCACTTTCTGCTTATCAAAAGTACTTGGAGTGTCGACCCCCTGGCTCAGATCTACCTCAATGAAATTGTTCGGCTCTACGTTGTGCCCGTATCCATTGTCTCCGATAGACATGGTCGATTCATATCACGTTTCTGGGAAAGCCTGCAGTCAGCAATGTGGACGAAGTTGAAGTTTATCTCCGCCTACCATCCATAGACAGACGGTCAAACAGAACATTTCAACCAAATCCTCAAAGATATGCTACGACTCTGCGCCTTGGACTTGAAGATAAGTTGGGATATGCATCTACCGTTAGCTGAATTTGCATACAACAATAGTTTTCAATCCAGCATTCAGATGGCGCCGTATGAGGCATTGTATGGGCGGAAGTACAGATCCCTGATCTGTTAGGATAAAGTTGGCGAACGGCAAATTCTTGGCCCAGAGCTCGTAGAGCAAACTGTCCAGAAAATTTGTTTGATTCGGGAACGGCTAAAGGTAGCTCAGAGTCGTCAAAAGAGCTACTCAGACACGCATCGACGTCCACTTGAATTCGGGAACGGCTAAAGGTAGCTCAGAGTCGTCAAAAGAGCTACTCAGACACGCATCGACGTCCACTTGAATTCCTTGAAGGCGATTGGGTGTTTCTAAAAGTCTCGCCCATGCAAGGAGTTACAAGATTTGGAGCAAAGGGAAAGCTAAGTCCAAGATTCGTCGGTCCGTTCGAGATACTGAAGCGAGTCACCCCGGCTGTATATCAGATTGTCCTACCTCCGTCACTATCCGAAGTACACGATATCTTCCATGTTTCATAGCTTGGGAAGTACGTGTACGACCTGAGTCATGTGGTATATCTTGATCAACTAGATCTTTAGGCAGACTTGACATATGTCGAACAACCTGTGCAAATTTTGGATCGTAAGGAAAAGCTGCTTCGAAGTCGTTCGGTTCCTCTTGTGCGCGTGCTTTGGCAAAATTATTCGGATGAAGAATCCACTTGGGAGCTTGAATCTGAGATGAAGGAAAGGTTCCCTTCATTGTTTCCTATTGGTAGGTTCTATTCTATGTTTCGTGGACGAAACTTTCAATTAGTTGGTTAGGATGTGGAGCCCCGTTCCTCTATTTGGGGGGCGCGGCTAAGAAATACAAGACGATATCGTTCGATCGGGATAGATTGAAATAAGATCTTATCCTCGTTATGGATTTATTTCTTCGTAATCGATTCCCATATTCAGTGGACCGTGCCCCCAGGACCGACTTAGCAGCAGAGTCAGGAGGGACCTCTCCGCTGCAAGTTTTCCTTGCCTCAGTTTTCACTGTCGCTTTGTTGCTTTCATGCTTGAATTAGTTTTTGAATTTACTTGTCTTTTCTTGAACGGTTTCGATAGATTTCATTATTTTCATTCATTGAACTACACTTGAATTTCGAGATTGGAAAGAATGGAAGAGGTATTAATTTGTTGTTCATGGCAATGCAGGTGAACGAGCAGTAGGTGACGCGCGAGCAGAGTCCTGAGGCACCTCTTTCCTTCCCTTCTCCAACCAACTTGTGAGTGGCTTATATTCGATTCAGTTGTCCCTTCTTCCAAGTCTTCACATCAAAGATCTTGTATTCTTGCTAGCCCCGATCAAACGATACCAAGTAATAACTAAAAGATATCAAGGTAAAAAGGAATAGACTTAGAATACTTTATGCTTGCCAATCAACTTGTGAACGATTATCTTATTGTATGCTAGTTCGTTTAGAATGTTCTATACATGCTTTAATTTCTAGTTAGAATGCATACTTCTTCTATAAATTGTGCTAAGTATGGAACACACCTTGTTATGCAACAAACTGATCAGGGAGACTAAGCAAAATGAATTATGCCATGTCACTTGTCTTGTACTCATGTTGCCTCAACTGCATCAAATGATAAACTTAGCAAACATGCCGTTTGATCATGGACAACTTGTGCACAAGGTCAATAGTTCCTGCGGAGGGTCGCGGGCACCGATCCGATCCGAGCGGAACTTCACAATAGTCTCACGTGCTTGACGGGATGGCGTGCAACGTCTCACGTGCTTTTGTTGCATACCATCCTTGTTCAAGACTATAACTCATCCATTATGG